>VYZX01021979.1:10797-28521 GCA_013401335.1 Brachypteracias leptosomus | reverse complement strand
AGTCATGAACTTTTTGTAACTGCAACAGGATTTTTCAGTCCTTCAGTATTTCTTACCATTGAAAAGTTGTGTTATTAAACATTTTATTTGTGTTAAACATGTTAAACTTGTGAACTTCAATGCAAAAGTATTTTTTAAAAGGGTATTAAAATTATTACTAAGAATTAATAGTTCAACCATATTTACATGGTGTTTGTATTTAGGTTTCTTGGTTGGTATATTTAAAAACGAACAATGGTGTTTCTCAAGCTGAGGACATCTTGCATAGCGCTTCATAGTAACTTGTAAATTCTCCACGCTATTATCATACCTAATGATGATATTTAATGTGTATTTGATTATTTAACCATGCTATAATGTGTCTTAGGCTATGAAAGGATTTCATTAATGATATTTCAGGTGATCTCTCAGACTGGTTACTTCCGATGAGTTGTTTCATTTTAGAATGGCTTCTGAGTTCCTGCCTTTCCAAATAATCGTGCTGGGCATTTCTAGTTCTAAGCATAGATTGCTCATAAATTCTGTGTATAAACTCCTAATCAAGTTTGATTATATGATTAGTTTTAAATATTCATCAGTCATGGAGTACTCCTAAAACCAGTCTTTTCCTTCTAGCCTGTCTGAAAAGTTGAAATCCTTTGTCAGTCCCAAATGCTAGAAAGCTTTTTGTTAGAACTGAGCAAACTAGGCCACCTAGTGGGTGTGGGGGACTGCACGTAGCACTGTCGTCATAAACTAACGCACAGATCCAGAAAAATACTTAAATGCTTAATATGAGGCAGAGCAGAGTTGCTGCATGCACAGATCCACTACTGAATTTGTCCCTCTGACCCTGCCTTTGTCAAGTCACATCAGTAATTTTGAAAATGTGCATAGATTGGAACATAAACTCTGTGTCATAGGTACCAGTTTTCTGTAAATTATTGTTATTATGTATTGATCAGGACAATAGGAAAAGATTGGAGCAAAACCTTATCTGAGTTCTCATCACAGAACATTCCACTGAAAGTTGGAAGTCTTCATCTAAACTTCCCTTTTCAACAAACCTGGAAGTCTTTCATACATCTCTGGAAACTGTCTTGTTCAAACTACTTACTTTTTCTTTTTTTTTTCTTTTTTACTTTGTAGGCTTTATGCAGTTGGTGGTCGAGATGGAAGTTCTTGTCTTAAGTCAGTAGAATGTTTTGATCCTCATACAAACAAATGGACCCTCTGTGCTCAGATGTCAAAAAGAAGAGGTGGTGTAGGTGTGACCACCTGGAATGGGTTCTTGTATGCAATAGGCGGTCATGATGCCCCAGCATCAAACTTAACATCCAGGCTGTCAGACTGCGTAGAAAGGTAATATCCTGATGAAGACACATCCTGCTAGTAATTCTACTAGTGCTAGTCCATAGTGATTTATGGAAAGAGCTGAAACCCAATAAAATAGCCATGCTATTTTTAGCATGAGCAGAGGAAACATGTATAAAAGCGTACTGTGTAGTCATATGATTCAAAATGTTGCCAAGTTAGATTATTTAAATTGAATTCTCACTAATGCACTTCATCCAGAAATTTTTTCCTAACAATCTTATTGAATGAATTATGATGGATTACTGAGAACAATTTGGAACTGGATGTTTTTTAAAATGGAGCAGAACTTCTTTCACACAAGGAGTCTGTATCAGTTCATATTACAACTTTAAAGGAGTTAACAGTCAGGGTTTGTGGATCCTTAAGTATCATATTCTTTCTTGTATCCCCTGATGACACTAGGAAATGGCATGTAATTCAGTAATTCCAAGGTTGATATGTCTTTGCATGAAGTTATTAGCGAAGAAATTCATAACACCCTGCAGTAAGTCTTTATTGGCATTTCAAGTATTTCTGAGATATGCTTTATTTCTCATTTTTCCCACCCCAAAATTCTGAAACTTCTCTCATTTCCTGTTATGACCCAACACTTACAGTGATTCTTCATCACCCATCTTTTCCTTTTACTAAATTTCTTTATGGTGCAAGATGTGATTCGCCCTCTACCAAAAAGAAAAGGAAAATCAAAACCCACCAAAAAAAGTTCTAAATAAAACAAACCAACAAACAAAAGCCCAACAACCAAAACACAAACAATTAAAAAACCCAACCACAAAACAGAGGTGTAGTTTTCAAAGTTTCAGTGTTCTAGTAGACCCCAAAATGCCTAGTGTTGCCCATATGGCTTAACATGGAAGTTGTACTAAAAAGAACCGGAAGGTTTTGCAGATAGGAAGCTACATCTTAGCAAATAGCAAATTTTTAGAGGAAAGCATAATTAGAAGCCCAGGAGAAAGTAATAGGTCCAGGTATTTTTCTGCATCAGTATTCTCTGAAAAAAAGTTACAGGACACATTATTTCAATAAATAGGAATAATTTTGTAATGCATTCTGTCCTCGCTCTTGAAGTGAGATGAAATTGAGGACTATCAACTTCATGGACATAGTTCCTTTAAAAACCTACGAATTTCATAAAACCACACTAAGATTCTGAGTATTTGTTCACCACTATATTTTGCAATAAAAGTCACTTTTCCTAGATAAATACATTGATTTATAACTTAATTACAAAATAACTTATATTGAAAAGTAAGTTCTATATATAGCTCACTAATCATCCTCTTTCACTGCATTATACTTGTATTTGCAGCACGGGCTTCAGGCAGTATTTTCCCATTAGGATTGTACTTGCATACTGCTTGTTTCTGTAGTAGTTTGACTACAGAACCGCAGAGAAAATTGTTAAAGCTCATTGTATCTATGCTCTTCATGTGAACAAATTAAGACTAAGATCTTTCAAACTTGGTTTTAGCAACTGTGATCTTAGGATGGTCTCTTAGCCAAATAAATACTTCTCTTTATAGTTCTTTCAAGCCCTTCAGAGCTCTGTGATCATGTCAGTTCTGTTAACCACCTGTCTTTTACCGTGCTGGTGCTTCTGATATGGAGCTATGATAAAGTGCTGTAAATTGTCTTAAGGGTTTTGCATTTCTTCCAGTATTTTCTCAAACTGTTTGGATTGGCTGGTTGATTTTTTTAATCTTTCATGGCAAGTGACTCTCTTTAGTACCACACTAAACTTTAACAGCCTGTTCTTTGATATGTAATGGTTATCACTTGGAGCAAGCACTTCCTCTACTACAGTGTAGCAGCAAAGCTGTCTTTGGAGTGGTGCATTTGAACACGCAATAAGAACTGTATTAAGAGCAGCCGTATGTATATGTATGTATATGGAAAGCAGCACAAAGTAGATACGTAGCTAGTACTGACTCTGTTACCAGGTGACTAAAGAAACATTTTCAAAGAGAGTATTTGGGGGAAAAAGTGCTTTGAAATTAACACCCAAATCTGTGCTGCCCTAGTAACACCTGTTTTCTACTACCTTGAGACTGTCAATTCCAGTACCTTTTTTTCTGTTAGATTTTGGCATCAGTTTTAGAGCATAACACAAAATATCTTTTAGGTATGATCCGAAAACAGATATGTGGACTGCTGTGGCCTCTATGAGCATTAGCAGAGATGCAGTGGGAGTCTGTCTTCTTGGTGACAAGTTGTATGCTGTTGGAGGATATGATGGTCAATCATACCTTAATACAGTGGAGTCTTACGATCCCCAGACAAATGAATGGACACAGGTAGAGTTTCTGATCAGACCATACACTACTATTTATCTTGTTATTTCGAGTGTGCCTCTTTTTACAAGAAGTCAATGCTCCTTCTCTAAGAAGCACTTTCTTACTAGTCTGTTGTAAGCCTTTTTGTTTTTTTTTTTCTTGTCTACCATCTCAAGATAACTTATCTTGAACAAACAGTTGTTAACTTCAGATAAACTGCCCTTCTTTCTTTGGCAAGAGTATAGCTATTTTCTTACTGTTAGTTTGTTATTTTCTTATTGTTAATAAAATGCATTGACATGTTCCCCAAACTGTTATAAAGGGGTTTGTTTACATGGTTTTCTGTTCTGAAGATAAATTATAAATGTAGATTAGTTTTAGCTCTAATGTGTCTCAGCAAGTTTATCTGTTTCTTAAAGGTTTTGGTCATCTTTTCATAAATAATTCCTTTGTGATGTGGATGCTATGTATAGTGTGTGTGACCTTCAGGATGGTTTTCCAATTTTTCATCACCCAGCTCAAGAAAAAAAACGTCAATTCATGATCAGAAACCATTGCTGTAAATTCAAAGCTTAGTTACTTTTAGTGTTTTGTAGCTCCAGGAATGTGCCTCTCTGTGGGGAGAGCACACAGAAGGACATCCTGTGCAGGCTGTCCTTTGTTGTCTATTGCCATTTGAGATACCTTAAAGCATCTACATCCACAGAAAGCTGGCAGATACAGCACAGAATCTTTGGGACACCAAGGCTCTTCTGGAGTCTGGATACATGCCAAGATGAATGTCCAAGGTCATCTAGAATAGACCCCAGTATTAAGGCATCTGAATTCAGACCTCCTGAATATGCTGTCTCAGTAATAGTCCCAAATTGGTGATTCGAAAGGAGAACTGACCTGCTTTTTATCAAAATCTTTGTGAAACAGAAAACTGAGCTGTCCATCTCCCCCCACTTCACACTGCTGCAAGATCGTAAAACATAAGTCATGTAGGAGGCTCATCAGAGCTTGGAGCCTTCAGTAGCAGTACTGCTTATGGCAACTCACGGCATTATTTGTCCTGCTAAAGACAAAAACCCAAGTGTACCAGAGGAGAGAAACAGTGCTTCTCACCGTTGCATCGAAATGAATTTTGCATGATGTCTAGGTGGCAACCATCTGCATGTACCTTTGTATCCTTAGCCTTGACCCTCTATATATCACTCAATCCAGTGATCCCAGTATATAGGACAGTTCTGAACCCTTCCTAGATGGATTTGGTAGTATCTGTGTACCTTTCTTTTCTGTTATGTCAGCAGTCTGCCACCACTTCATCTGCACATAACTCAAAAGAGGGTAGTGGAATTTTCTCAGCTAAAGTTTGTCAGAGCCACAGAGAGCTCAGGATAAGTCTGTTGTTCCTGGGGAAAAAAGAAATAGAGGTGTTGGCATAAACACTCTTATTTTGTCTTCAAAATAACCTCTGTCGCACTTACTGTGCTTTCACACACACTCTAATATTATGACTATACTTAAAGCTGACTGCATTTATTTCACAGATTTTTTTATTTTTTTTTCTTCTTACAGGTTGCACCGTTGTGCTTAGGAAGAGCTGGAGCGTGTGTTGTGACTGTAAAACTGTAAATTATTTTCTCTATGAAGGTGACATTCTCCTCCGTAGACTCAGATGACTTCCTTTTTCCTCAAGCATACTACCAGTGCACCAATAAACCCAAGGTGCAAGATTTCTACCATGGCAAAGTGTTCAGTCTCAAACTAACATGTAACAAGCACTTTTTTAAAAAATCCTTTTTCTTACCCATATGTTACAAGAATACTGTTTGTAAGAAAATCAACTGCCAGCAGAGGACTTCTGTTTAGGAAGTGCTAAGAAATGAGTGAACTCTTTAATGAACTCACTATAATAATTAAATGTTACAGTTCCGGGGCCTTGATCCCTAAACATACAGAGGAATGATGCTATAAATGGATATACTTCCACTGATATAATTGAGTTTATTTCTGGGTGAAACAAGTTATAGGATTGGACCCCACATATTTAATTTGCCTATAATAAATGTTTGGCTGTAGGTATCTGAGCTGTTACAACGCAGGTTGACAAACCAATGCAAACCTTTGTAATTTTGGGGCATAATGCCTGCCTTGGAAATGAAGTTGAGTCTTTGGTGAATCTTTTGCACTTTTATCATCATTCCTAGTTTAGCAAACTTTTTATTTAACCAAAGCCTTATTTTAAGTATTGTCTTATTATGCTAACGGAAATCTGCTGCTTAATAATTTCTGCCAGAGATTTTTTTGACATCCAGTGGACTTTTGGGATTTTCAAAGTTTTTATGTGAGATGCAGAACATTGTATGTTTTTTTTTCTCTACTTTGGTTTAGATTTACTTTGGTATTTTTAAGGGAAAATCTATAAACCTGAGCTATTGTAAGAATCCTAAAGTGTGGTTAAAAGTTAACCAATTTAAGTTCAATATTTGCACTTCGGAATTTTTGAAGCATTCCATTACATCTAGACTAATTCCATTTTTTACATGAGGCTTTGCACTAATTTGAGAAGTATAATTTTATAATATGAACTGAAGCAGTTGTCTGTCTTTCCAGTAAGATTGCTTTCAAAGTGTGAAGGGCCCGATCCTGCAGGATGTTTAACTGCTGCCATTTCAGTATGTTCAGCATCTTACAGGAGCGTCGCCTCGCGGGATGCTGTCAAATCAGTTACCTTGTTTAACAGTTACCTAATTTTTTCTGATACTTTATAATTTGCCTTTCCTGAGCCCTGTGCTGTTACAGAAAATTGCTTTGAACGGTCTGAATGTTCTTGGGAAGTCTTTTTGTATTCGTTTTTCTGTGCCTTGTTCCTTATGTTTCAGTGGGTTTTGTGTGTGTTTGTGATGGAAAAGGGGAGATGTGAGCTCACTGAATGTCCTTCAGAAGTTTGAAGCGTCTGATACCCAAAGTCTTTGTAAATTTGTAATTTTAAATGTGCTACTGCTCTCAGTGAACTATTTATTGTTTTAAAAGAAATTACATCTTGATGAAACCTGTACTGTTGGCAATTGAATACAGCTGAACTTCCACACAGCCCTCTTGGCTCAGTGCCTTTTCTCTCTAGCTCGCAGCCCCTTTTCCAGACCTGCCTCTGCCCCTCGCCAGCGCTTCAGGAGAGCTGCTGTTCTACCGCTGCTTGGCCTTCCGATACCTTTTCCCTTCACTGCTCCCGAGTTTCCCGGGGCCGCCCCATCTTCCCTAGAGCCCAGGGCGAGCCCCGGCCCCGGCCCCGCGCCTCCCCATTGGGTGCCGGGGCCACGCCCTCTTCCCCGCCCTCTCCGTCTCCGCGGTGACAGCGACGCCGTTGGTGGGCGGGGCCTGGCTAGCGGCTCGCGGGCGGCCGCGCATGCGCGGAGGCGCGGCGCAGGGCGGGTGGGCGCGATGAAGGTGAGTCTGTGCGGCCGCCGGGCCTGGGGTGGGGGCTGCCGGGAGCTCTCGCTGCGTGGCCTGGTGAGAGGAGAGGGGGACGCGGCAGGAACCGCCCGCTCGTCCCGGCCTCCAGCCAGCAGGAGCCAGGCAGCGCGGCCTGGGCTGCTTCGAGGGGGCCAAGGCCGCCCCCGCCTTACCCCGGGCTCCCCCGGAAACTGGCCGCTGGAGGCTCAGGCTCTAGCCAAGCTGGTTCTTCCCGCGACAGCTCCTCAGCCGCCGCCTTCCCTGGAGCCTTCGCTGCCGGGTCTCCCGGTGCCGTGTCGCGGTGCCGTGGTGCTGACCCGGGCGGCAGAGGAGGTTGCGAGGAGCCCTCCTCGGGCAACGGAAAGTTTCCTACTCGAACCCCTGGGGGGGTCTTAGTTTATGCGTTACTGCACAGGGAGAGCGGGAAGAACTGGAGCTGCATAACGGCACTCGCATAGTGGTTTTCTTTATCCTTTGTTTATTACAAACTCTATTAGGGTTTTTTTTCAAAATCAGACATAATTATCAGATTTTCTTTGTGCTTGTAGTACGTGTTGCCCATAATTTTACACTTTTTGTGATTAGAATGCAAATTCAACGTGAAGAATCTCAGTTTATATTCATCCAAAATAAGGGATGGGGACCTTCGGCAAACACTTGAGTAAACCTGCCAGGCCTTCGGTGAACACCAGGTGTTGGTGTTTATCTGATCATGTGGGAGAGAAAAAGTAATGATAGCAAGCTGTGAAAGAAAGTTGTGGGCTTTGTCTTGCACCCAAGTTAGGGAAAAATCTGTGCAGGGAGAAGGAACTTGAGAAACTTTTGTAGAAATCTGAATGTCTTTTTACATTTGAGTATCTTAGCTTTTAAGACCCAACAGTTGAGAGCGGACAAAAGTGTTACATATCTTTAAAAGCAGAGCTTTCTGTGTTTTACACACTAAAGATGCTCTCTGGTCCCAGACTTGTCAATGAAATTTAGAGAACTAAACATTTTAGTCTTTGGACTTGAAAGGGAGAGTCTCATGCAATTTTTAAATTCCAGTAACTCTGTAAGAGAAAAAAAAAGTAGTTGTGATAGAGACATCGTAGTTCCCAGTACAGAAACTTCGATTTTTCCAGCATAAACCAAAAGATTGTTTCTGTGGAATTTTGGTACTTTGGTGCATTAGAATCACACAAAAGTTGTCATGGAAGGTGGGGTTTTTTTCCTCCACAATACAGTTGCTAACATGTTGAAAAGTTGTTAATTGTTACATGCTTATGAATTTAAGATACATAATTTCCTACTTTTTTTGTCTCCTAGCAAGTATTCAGTCTATTAGAAAAAACTTGGTCTGGTTCCCCAGTGCACTTTGCTTGGCAGAAAACTTCAGGAAATTTTCTTGCTGTAACAGGGTAAGACTACAAATATTTATTGCGTTCGTCCATAAAAATCACTGATGAAGAAAGGGAATTACTCTATGTTAAAATCTTTTTTAGAGGTGACCGTGCTGTGAAAATTTTTGATCGTCATGGTCAGATGAGAAATGAAATCAGCTTACCAGGGTAGGTACTGAAATGGGTTTAAGTTATTTTCTTTGTTTTCTTTAAAAATGTGTCTCTTCTGATGAGGTGCTCATACAATGTGAGAACTTTATAGAAAGAAATAACATCTCTGCTGAACATACATGGAAAAGAAATCAAACTGATGAGTGTGTGTGGAATCTGAGACTATAAAAGCTGAACTCATAGTAAGCTATCAGGGATAGTCAGTAAAATATATTCTTCTACTGAAAGTACTCCTTATTAGTAATAGACTCAATCTACTTCAATAAAATGTTAGGAAAAGATCTGTCATATTAAGAAAGAATACAGTGAGGTTGTCTACAATACATCCACATCATGCTGATTGCAACAGCGTTTTTGCTGCTGACAGTTTTCTAGTAATTCGTTATCTTAGCCTTCCTGAGGGAGGAGATCCTTTTGGTTCAGTGCTTGTGCTTATGTCCCTGGCATAATGTATACACTGGCATTTTTACTTTAGATGGAGAGTGTATTTCTGAAGTGAATCTCACTGGTTTTCCTGCGTATCACACTTCAGCTCACATCAGAGGATAGTGTTGGAGTGTGTGAACTGGATTCCTTTCAGATGAAACTTGAAAGATGGTGTACTTTGGAAGATGCAGCATAACTGCTAAAAGGCAATCAGTCCGTAGGAGCAGGCTAGACGTGGCCTAGAGGAGACCTCCCGAAGTGCAAATGCTGTGACATCAGGGCATCATACCATTTTGCTCTAAATCTACTTTTAATTGGGCACCATTACTACCTGATGTAGAAATAGTTTCATTTGTGTAGTCCTCATTTCTTTTTAGTATTTTACTTGCCTAAGAATTCATGCAAATTCTGGATTTATTTTTTTTTATTATTTCTAGCAACCTGATTCATTTTGATTAAGGTGAAGTCCTTAGTCAAGACAAAACTCCCACTAAAGCTTTAAATCTGAAGCCTCTAATCTAGAAGTCTTAACTTTCATTTCTACATTGTCATTTACGTGTCCCTGTATCGTTGGTAGATATGAGCCAGAATCACTGAGCTCCCCAAGAACTCTCTGAAATCCAGTTTTTGCGGTTTCTGGAGTTGCCACCTTTCAGCAAACCAAGAGACGCAGTTCTCAGACTCGCCTGCATCTTACTGACCATATTATCTTGCTGCCTTGTTTCAAAATCCTCTTCTGGTTAGGTGCCACTCGTAATGTGGGCTGGCTGTCTTTTGCTTGGTAGTGTCCATGGCCCAGCTCACTCTGCACTGTGTTTTACACAATGTATGATAAATGCTCATCCTCTCCATCAGACTGCCAAAAGTAAAGAAAGCTGTGTGGAATCAGTGGTGAACTCTTATGTTGGACTGGGGATCCTCTGCTATCGTGAGCATGGTGTGAGGGGGACTCTACCTTACTGATGGACACTGATAGCACTACCTTATTGATGGACAGATGTGACCCTTACCTTCAGGGAAACATGTAACATCTAAACCAGTTTTAAAATAACATTGTGTTCTCATGGCAAGACAAAGAGGAGAAAAAACTTTTATAATAACCGCATATCCTAAAGACTTGTTGAAGTAATTAACATCTGCTTGTGGCAGTTTGAATAGTACTGACTTTTTGAGGCCTGTCAGCAGATTGTCTACCTAGGTTAGGTAGTTCTTTTGAATTCTTGGAGAATAAATTCTAACTATTGCTATTAGAATAAAAATTCCATTTTTACTGATAGACACTTTAAACAGAAACAAGTGTGCTTTATTATGGAGGTTCTCCCCCTCAGGCCAAACTTTGCTGCTTTATTTGTTGGTTAACTGTTAGCCAGATGCAGTTAAGTGCTAGGCCTCAAATATTCTCTGCTATAATAGTTGATGTTATAAGCCTCCTCTTACCATTATGTTGATAGAATTTGCTTTGTTTACTACTTATCAATTTGCAGGTTTTCCTATTTTTTCTTTTTGTCCTTGTTATTCCTGCTCTTGATGCTCTGATTGGCTGTTAAGTATTCATGGCTGTGTTTTGGGAATAGACGGTACTTATTCTCTAGAATAAACTGCTAAGGTTTTAAAAAGAAAGGAGAAACTGGAACTGAAAGCTTACTGAACTAGTGTACAGCAGTGTATGTTTCAGGAGGACACTCTGAAATTGGTTGCCTTAGGAATTTTCATCTGAGTGGTGATGAGAGTGAAATTTTTCATGGAGTTATCCTTTTAACCTGAAACTACCAAGTTATTTATCTAGAAAGAAAAGAGTCATGTCAGATGGCATAGGTTCTTAGTCTGCAGTACACGGTACTTTAAATGTGTTGTAAACAATGCTGTTTCCAATTCACTAGGGACTGGTGGGTAAGTTCTGGCGACTATTTGCAAGTAGAGGTTTTTCCTGCTCCTACACAGGTTTCTTGTCCAAGTTCGTTACACTTGTTGAACTATGAGAAAAATAATCCCAACATTGAATAGCGCCTAACAAAATAGAAATTTACAGGGGGTTTCACTGTCTCTAGAAAATCAAAGTGTCAATATTTCAAGTACTAGAATGTAGGTAGTAGTCCTTTTTTTGTGATCTTCCTTTAGCCCCTGTCATTTTGATAAGTAAGGGTGTGGTTGCTAAAAAAGTACACTTTACAGATAAATCTGCAATCTGTCATGGGATTGCTTGGGAGGGAAAAGGAAAGACAAGGGCTTCAGCTGAATAATTCTGACTGTTTCTATGTTCTTACAAATGCATTTTAATGTCATTAGTGAAAGTTAACCTTTTTTTCTTCAGTAACTGCGTTGCTATGGACTGGGACAAGGATGGAGATACTTTAGCAATAATCACAGACAAATCTAGTGCTATATTTCTCTGGGATGCAAACACAAACAAAACAAGCCAAGTAGACAGCGGCATGAGGTAAGAAAGTGTGTTTTTGAAGTGTGTATTTGAAGACTTGGGCAACCATGACTTGTTGACATGGAGGATATATTGCAAAGATCGTCTTTTTATTGGAGTCCTCATAGCACATATACCATTCAACAGTGCCAAAGTCCCCAGAGTGCTTCTCTTCAATGTTTATACTTTGTGGTAGCAACAAGGATGAGTGAGTTTTTTGTGTATCTGCACTGGCTATACTTTCTTCAAAGTATTTCACACAAGTAAAAGTTTAAAAATAAGAGATGTGATTTTAGTGGTGCTAGGATTTTTTCCCATTAGGAGGGGATGGGATGTGTTTAGGATGGGAGGAGATACCTAGGGTGATCATACTCAAAGTTTCAAATCCCTACATTTCTGAATTTGGCCACAGACTTAAATCTCTCCTGAGACTTACATAACAGTCAAGCATTGGGTTAACAAATAAGCTTGGTTTAACAATTAAACTTTTAGCTTCTTTGAATCTATTCCGCTAAACTATTGTGCTCTACATAAACATTCTGTCTGTAGGAAGGAGAGTGGAAATGAATCTCCCATGTTTGTTAGGGCATTCACCTGAGCAGAGAAACTGCTATATTTGGATACTGCTGCTATTTTGTTTACTTGAGTTGAGACAAACACTCCTGATTTAACCCTTCATTTCCAGATTTCCTTTGTGTATGTTTTGGAGGTTTTTTCTGTGTTATGTTGTTTTGTTGGTTTTTTTTTTAAGTAGTCAAAGATACCAAAATTGGAATGTTTTATCCATTAAATCAAAAAAATATAGTTCAGCTGGAAAAATTATGGGGTGGGGTTAACATTGGTTTCTATGAGGGTTGTTGTTTTCCAGATTTAGGTTGAAAACTCAATGTCTGGAATATGCAAATATTCCAGTTTAACACGTATGCTTGTATTTTGTAAAATTAATTTGGAATATTGGGTATTTGATTAGGAGATACTTCCATATGTTACAGCCCAGTGTCCTATATGTGTACTTTGAAACTGAACTTAAACTGTACTGAACCAAACAATAACTTCTGACATTCAAGGTCAGGCTTGATGGGGCTCTGAGCAACCTGACCTACTTAGAGATGACCCTGCTTTTTGTAGGGGCTTGGGCTAGACAGCCTGTCCCCTCCAACCCAATACATTCCATGATTCTATGATTTCACCCCTGAAAAAGTAAAAGAATTGCCACTTTGCACAGTGACTTAACCTATACTTGATTTAGTGAAGTTATGTTTTGAAATTGTCAGTAGAGTGCTGTCACATGTTTCTAAACAAGCAAATGATTGTACGTACAAATGAGAGATTTAAAGTGATTATGTCTTCCTAATGTCCAGTTAATTATATGTAACATTATAAAGGCATCTTCTCCGGGTATTTGTAGATTACTTAGTTATTTCTCAGTAATTATATTTTTGTCATAATTTATTAGTTATTACATATTATCAACAATATGCCTTTTTAGCTCAGATGTTATAATGATTATTGTTTATAATCTTTTCTGGTAGAATACATCAACTTTGGCATTAAATTTGGGGGGGATAAAGTAGGGGTTTGGGGTTTTTTGATGGGTCAGTTTTAACTATAGCTGTTTCTATAGTCAGAGCAATCAATGAAGATGTTTTTTACATGTTATATTGTATGAAGCAATAGACCATATTGTACCACCTTTTCATGTGTGAGCAGATATTTTGGGAGGAGGAGCAGCTTGCCAGCATGCAAGCAAAAAGGAGTATAGAAGGTACTTATGAGAACAGAGTATGCAGTTATTGCAGTTATTTCATGATCTTTAACATCTGAGGTAAATTGCTTACTGGAGGCAGTCTTGCTAGAACAGTATATAATGATTTAAGTGCCTAATCCTCCTTTTGTCACAGGATTATTGTTATTGCTTAAGCAGAATAAGCACTAATACAAATGGTGTAATAATCAGGCTTTTCTGGTATTCTCTTCTTTTTCAAATTAGAAAACCACAAACAAAACCTCTCACATGCAAACCAAATATATACTGGAGGTCGTTTCATGTGTCAGTTAATATCTGAAATTTGTTTCCCATGGGTTGCAGTTCTTTATGAACTGCTCCGGCATGGGTCCCTTCTGCAAGGTGTAGTCCTCCCAGAAACAAACTGCTCCACCCAGACTTCCTTCAGAGTAACAGCCTCCTTTGGTGCCATCACCTGCTCTGGCGTGGGGTTGTCCACAGGCTGCAGGTGGATGTCTGCTCCACGGTTAACATCGGCTCCATCGGTTAACACGGTTAACATGGGCTGCAGGGGCTCAGCCTGCCACATCACCATGGGCTGCAGGGGAATCTCTATTCTAGTGCACCTCCTCACTCCTTCCTCATTGACCTTGGTGTCTGCACAGTTGTTCGGCTCACATCACTCCTCTCAAAAAAAGTTGTTGCCCAGAAGGCTTTTCCCCTCTTAAGTATGTTATTGCAAAGGTGCTTCCACCATCGCTGATTGGATCAGTCTTGGCCGGAGGGGCGTCTGACTTGGAGCTGGGGGAGCTTCTAAAAGCTTTTCACAGGGGCCACCCCTGTAGCCTCCTCTCCCCACTGCCAAAACCCTGCCAGACACAAGCCCAACAGACATTACCTTGTACAACATTTTATTATTTTCACTATTTTGTGCATGCTTAAATAATTTTGATACTCATGGAGAACATTTGCTTATTTAAAATTCTTGGTCTGTCTGGTTTCATAGAAATTCAAAACAAATATGCAAAATGGTTTTATATGCAAGCACATGAGAGGAATTTCTACTATACAAAGTAACATTTTTCTTTATTTTAGGGATACAATGTCTTTCTTATTATGGTCTCGGGTTGGAACTTTACTCGCTGTTGGAACAACAAAGGGAAACTTACTTATATATAACCGTCAGACTTCTCGCAAGATTCCTGTTCTTGGTATGCGTTGGGTTGAAACTAAGCTTGTGCATGTGAGAGTGAAACTTTGCTAGTATACTTAGATTCCTCTTTAGTTCTGTATATGAGCATAGAAGCCAGAAATGTGCTCATACTCAGCTTGGACCTTCTGTTTCATTGTACTTACCCAGAGTATTTTTATAGTATAGTAAGTTAAAAAGAGATATATGCATGTCTGATAGTGCCTTATGGGAAACTTGTGTTATCTTTCTTGCAAAGGATTTATGTGGTTGTTCTTGTTGCTAAGTTGCTTTTTCTTACCTACTTCAAGTATCTCTGGGCAGAAGGGTTAAGGATATAGCACAGTCCACAGAAATTTGATGCAAAGAAATGGAAAAACAGGGGCTGTGCAAGTTCCTATAAGGTCAAAAGACTTCCATCTGGGAGTAGAAGATTTTTTTTAATTTTTTTTTTTAAAAAGACTCTTGAATTTGTAATTGTTCTGATAAGTTGTTTCACAATTTGTGTTTGAGTGGCCAAATAGAGCATATTTTCATCCCAGATTTTTTTTTGTGGTTGTGTTCATTTGTGTTGTACAGGTTTCTTTCTTTTTCAGGTAAGCACACTAAGCGGATTACTTGTGGTTGTTGGAGTACTGAAAACCTTCTGGCTCTAGGCGGTGAAGACAAAATGATTACTATAAGCAATCAGGAAGGGGATACTATAAGACAGGTAGTATTTATAACTCCCATTTGATTTTAAGGCACACATTAATACTCCTCGTTCCAAGAAAGCTGGGACCTTTGGGAGCTTATGCCTTTTCTGTCTCGCTGCTTTCAAGGACAAGGAGCCCTTGGAAAACCTTGTGTAGGATGATGGCACATCTAAACATCTGAGCCTCTGTATTATGCAGTGTGGTTTATGATATTAGAATCTCTGCAGTTCTGCTGTCATCCTGCCTAAACATGCTTCTCTCATCCTTGATCCTGATATGTATCTGTCACAAGAAGATCCTATGAGTGGAGTTTTAAGTTGACTTCCCCAGTAGCGGCACAGGACAGCTCTCACATGACTGCTTATAAGGTCTTTAGGAAGTACTTTTAGTGCTGGTTTTGCTTTAGGTTGGTGTCCTGGTTTTGCTGGGACAGAATCATAGGCCTGCCATGGTCTGCAGGCCATTAGCAGTTTGGAGTCAGCCAGGGCAGCTGACCTGAGTTTGCTCACAGGTGTTTCCTGTAACATAAATGTCATGCTCAGTATGAAGGGGGAAGTTTGCTGAGGATGAGGAGGTGTCTCCTGCTTGGGCTCCTACTCTGGCTTAGTCTCCTCCTAACCCTGCTCCTGTTCCTGCTCCTGAGGACTGCCTTCTCATGTATTGTGACCGTGTACATTTGTTGGGCTGAGTATAACTTGGTTTACTTTATACTGGCAATGGTATTAGTTTGGCTGTTTCATTAAATCCGTTTTCATTTCAACCTGTGAGTCTCCTCTCCTTTTCCCTGTGCCCCTTCTTGGCTGGAGAGGCGTTATTGGGTGATAGAGCAACTGCTATAGTTTAGCCCTGGATGCAGGCTAAACGTAGACAATTGGTTGAAGAAAGGTCTTGCCTCTGAAGTGCAAGGATTAGTCCTAGGCTGACCTCCATTGCATTGTTGAGAGGCTGATTCCAATGCTTCCTCCAAGTGCACTCAGATTGTCTAATCAAGCATTCTGTTTGTTTACATACATCACAGTCCCTCCGAGCAATGACAGTTGCTGCATAATGTGCAAACGAATATAATTCCCTTTAGCTGTATTGAAGTGTTTCACTCAAGATTTTCAAACAACAAATCTTTCACAGTTCATTTCATATGCATCCGTCTGTGTGTCAGAAGATCACAACTGGAGAAGAACACTCTAATAAATTTATTAGAGTATGTCTGTGCTTTAAACTAGCTGGCTTAGGTAGTAGAAGCAGTGTAGCTGAGACAGCAGAGATCTAAGCAAGGCTTGCTTATGAGGTTTTGTAACCTCATTAACTACAAAAGCAACTAGATTACTATCACTACCTAAGCCAGATCAGGTATGTCCATGTCAAAATGTATTGTAAATATTGAACCTGTATGCCTTGTTCTTGGTCTTCCTTCTTTGAATTTGCATTGGAGTGACCTTGTTTGTACTGCTTCAGTTAGTACTGTAAAATATCATCTTGTAAGTCTTCTTCCTCAGAAGGGGCTTTCTTCCTCTATTTTGATTTGTATTTCTGTTTCCTAGATTTTTTTTTTCAGTATGTTCCATGATAACCTGTCATTCTGATCCAAACTGAGGTTTTCAGCAACTTTTTTCTTAGTTTTGGTACTAAATGCAGTAACAACTCTATCCTTAACACTAAAATGTACAGGGCAGGAATAATGCAATTACTTATCATCAGTATTTGGTACATTAACTGTTGATTTCTCAATCTGAACCTCTTTCTTGCAGACCTCAGTGAGCTCAGATCCCAGTGACATGCAGTTCTCAGTTATGAAGACTGATGAAAGAATATCCACCAGAGAAAGCACAGTAAGAAGTCAATATAAAGTACTGCAAAAAGCGTTAATCTGATGTTTCAAGGTTTTTACTGGCAGCCAGTATGAGCCAGGAAGCAATTTGTTCCTCCTTGACTTAACATTTGGTGTTGAAGATTCTTTTTTTTTAATCTTTTCCAAAACTTTCCTTTAAAGTAAAGCCATACCCCTTTGTTCATTAAGAATGTGTTCGTGACAAGTGCAGTGGTTAGCAATATGACGGATAACAGCAGTTTTGCAATGGTAGCTAATGTAAGAGATGGAGATGTGTGCAGGGACTTAAAGACATAAAATATAAATATAGAACAGTATATGCAATGTGGCAGATGGAACGGGATTATCAAAATTTCAGATATGGCTTTCTGAGGGCAGACTTTCAGCTGTCAGTTTTGGGAACAGATGACACTGCTCTCTAGGTTTTCATCTTATGCAAATCTCGGCATCAGTGAGACTAAAAGCCCAAGTGTCAGTCTACTTGTGTGAGCATTATCCTGTCCATCTAAATGGCTACAGTTTCATTGTCTTCTTTCCTGCATGAAAAATTCCATCAGATTGGTCAACGGTGAAGTACAGAAAAGTGGAGTAATGGTAGCTATTAGCAGAGACTATTATTAAATGATCAGCAGTGTTAAAGATATTAGAAAAAAGTTCTTTAACATGAGGGTGATAGATGACTGGAATGGGCTGTCCAGAGAGGTGGTGGAGGCCCCATCCCTGGAGTCATTCAAGGTCAGGCTTGATGGGGCTTTGAGCAGCCTGACCTAGGTAGAGATGTCCCTACTTGTGTAGGGAGGTTGGACCAGATGACATCTGGAGGTCCCTTC
>VYZX01021978.1:626-31109 GCA_013401335.1 Brachypteracias leptosomus | reverse complement strand
GTTCCTTCCAGCCCCCTGAAACATCTGTGCCACAGCCCTTTGTGCTGTGTAAAGGTGCAGCATTTTGGAGTTGGCCTAGGATCCCTACCCTCCACTTCCATTTATGAGCTTTAGTAACCCAAAGCTGATAATGCAACTGATGGAGAGACAGGAAAGTGAACAAGAGGCAAAAATCTTATGCTGAGTTCATGGAGAAGATGCAACATTCAAGTATATGTCACTGGTAGTTCCCAAGCCTCATTTGTTGTATGTCAAATATTGTATGTTAAATATTGCTCATTTTCAAGAAACAAACCAACATTAATAGGCCAGCACAACTTCAAAGTTCTTAGTTAGAATCTATTAGCACATGTTCATGTCTCCCTAATAATGCATGCATGGAAAATATGAACGTATTTTGTTTCATTGAAGTTTTATTACATTTTAAAATTGTTGAGCAATTAAACTGATGGCTATGTAAACTGCATGGATTTATTAAAATTAAATTAAAATGTCTGTCCATAAGTACTGCAGGGCCCAATCTTGCTGCCTTTTCTTCACCTTAGAACCACAGCCTAATTTGACAAGGGACCTTTGGAGGTTCTCTCTTTGGACCCAACCAGAGCAGGACCAACTTATATCAGGTTGCTCAAGTGATCATTCAAGTCAATTATTTTAGTATCTCTAAGGATCAGGATTCCGCAACCCCTTTCACTTATTCAAAATTATTCCTGCTGGTTTCAAAGGGTCCTGCTGGCTAAAATATTACTCAATACCCACAGAAGAATCTGAACAAAACCCTAATATATTGCAACCACTGTCCTGGTCTGCAGCTGTGTGGCTGTGAATAGCACAAGTTCACCTTTATTTTTAAGGGCCAGATGAGGAACTCTCTGCTCCCACAATAGATATTTCAGTGCAGTCAGCGGATCTCTTCTGGTGAACATCTGGCAACAGCAAAACTGCCACACTTTGGCTCTTAATACTTAAAGGAAAAAAAACAATGTGTGATGTAGCATATGGAAAAACCCAAAGAATTAGTAAAACAGTTCTTTTCATTGTCATATTGGAGATAGTGAAAAGATGTCAAGGAAAGGATCAAACAGTTGAAACATACCTAGGTCACAATTAATAACAGTAATCTTGGAGAAGTACAACAATTCATACTTCAAGTAATTTCAGAAATTGTACCAACTTTACTAGACTTTTTTCTAATTTCTTCCATATTCAGTGCTCGCAGTACTCATTATTATCCCATTCCATAACAGCAATTTTCATCAGCAGACCTCAAAATGTATTATAAAAGTGCTCATTAGTGTGAGAGTTCCTCATTCAAAGTCCACCAAGATGAATGAAAAGTGCCTGTACTGATGTCTCCCAGCTTGTTTCAGTCCTGCTAACTATCAAGGGTTCCATTCTATCTAGCATCTGGTGGGTGTTAAATAGTCACCCATCGGCCAAGCACTAGAAAACTACAATTTGCAATATAATCTGGTTGCCAATGGAACAGGTCAATGAATGTTAAAATAAGAGAAAGTGTAACAGTAGAACTTTGATATTAAGGTCAATAGAAATCTCTATTTTTCACCATTGCCATTCTAAAGGTGTACAAGTATATTCAGTATCTTGAAGGCTGGGTCTAAGGACAAGGCCAGGCCCTTTAAGAGTTTGTCCACCTGAACTGGATCATAATTCCAATGGATTCATTAACTTTGGATTCTGTACATTTGTAGAACAGCCTTGCTTTAATCCAGGAAAAACTGTATAGCATTCACTAAATTTGACAGAATAGGTCAATAGTCCCTTTAGTGTAGGGCAGACATCCCAGTTACCAGAAGTGTCTAGTATCACCTGGTCCTTTGACTACTTAACAGAGCTTGCCACCACCCTCAGCTGTACACAGCTCTGGGCTTTTCTGTAATGTTCATCTTCTAAGCACTATTCTCTGCCCTGCAGCAAACTTTATGGACAACACATGGCCAAGTTTCCCATTACCTGGGATTTGGTTCAATATTTAGGTATTTAGCCAGAAAGACAGAAATATGAAGGTAAACTTGCAAAAGAAAAGGCAAGTGAAACAGTTCATTAAACCAGTCTCAGCAAACCTCCAGGCAGAGTTCTAGTAAAACAGGTATTATTCTTAGTCAATGGTCATCTTTTCCTGATCTTAGTTAAAAATGCCTTCTTATGTTCACACACTGAACAAAAAGCAAATAATTGCATGGATTGGTAGGATAAACAGAAATCATGGATTTCTGTCTAATACTAGCTGCTTTTGTCCATCAGCACTAAATTTAATTCACACTAATCAGTTTGAGGCGAGGGGTGCATGAAATTAAGCTGACACGTTAATTTTATGTTCTGCGGCGCTTCTTTTTTTTGGTATTTTTTCCTCTTCTAGATGAAAGCAGATACCTAAATAACCTGACTACTGTCAGCATTTTCAAACTCTCTGCATGAATATGTGGTTTGAAAATGGAAAATTTCTAAAAGATAGGTCTGTATGTATGCATAAGATAATTATGTTCAAGAGTACTATGTTAACTAGCTGGCCTAAACAAAGATGGTTAGAAAATATGTTTATTAAGGTGAACTTTTTATTAGAAAAAAAATTCAGGTACTTTTTAAACAAAAAGCTCTAGCAAATTAATCAATTAGAACTAATAACTGTAGAGTTGAAAAGATATTTTTATGCAGTGGTATAGAAATGTGAAACATTTTCGTTTTCCCACGTTTGGGGTTTTTCTTCACCAAGCATTGCAAAGCTAAAGCAATATTTTTGTCGTTGTCTCCTGTAAATCTCTGCATATAATGAAGTAGAGGTTCACAATAAAAATACACAGCTCAAAGCCTAAATGACTCTTGTGGGCTTAAACATGGCTTACAGATAGCTCAGTCCTCTGTACAGAGCAATGGATAACAAAGGCAATGATGGAAGAAAACAAAACAGTGAAAACACTGTGTTTTCCCAGAAGATGCCATTTCTCTGGCTTTCTCTTTTGCTTGCTGCATCAGGTGGCTACAGAAGGCTGTGTATCCATTCCATCAACCTGTAGCCAGTTCTCTGGACAGTATAGGGAGAACAACCCCCAGTTTATTTCTAGATTTTCCCAATCTACTTGAACATTATTATAAGCATCTCTTGACTGTGTTTTAGCCCAAGAACCAGGCTGGAACCTACTGCTCTATGTGGCTACTTAGAAAACATTCACCCTCTTTGTTCTTCACAGTTTATCAGTAATCCTGGAAAGATGCAGTGAAAACCTTCTGTGTCTTCTTCTTTGACTGAGCATGAACTCTTTCTGGCTCTATTCATCTTTTTATTTCGTATTTACCTCCACAAACATTACAGCCTCTGTATTTTACAAACCAAGCTGACTGCATGCCATCATTCATCAGCTCAGTACCATGAATGAAATAACACAACATGCAACTCCACTTGTAGAAACCTATTTTCTATTTGCACATGCAAGTATCCACACTGGTTGTGACATTGTCCAGCCCAACAAAGGCAACCACACAGTGCGATCTATGTGACAAGTCATCTCTCCCTAACAATATAGAAGTGCCCAATCTGTCCTACCAACAAAACTAGATCTGTTTGATGCAGCTCCAACATTACATCTATAATAATTTTCTATCATCAGCCCAAGTGAATATGTTCAAATAATAGCATTGTTCAAGGAAATTGCTTTCTTTTTTTTGATAATTTTGAGGCAGAAAAATGAGACTAGATTTATTGAACAGATTATTCCTGCCTGGTGCATTATTTGTAGTACCTGAGTGCTAACATTTTTCTAATTAAATAGGTTAAATCTCAATTTGTCTGTGGTCTTCTGGCATCTAGCTAGTAATCATAATTTGATTCCTCTATGAAGGTAATTATTTTCAACATCTATATTCTTTTCTTATGGTATATTTCAAAAATGCACCTGTTTTTATTTCTTTAGAGGCAAAGAGTTTTCTTCAGGCATACCACAGGAACCTTTCCTTCAGCTCTTCTGAGCTCCTACATTCATCAAAGAACTTTAAAGTCTCAATCAAGCAGATCTGAACAACAGTCTGATTACTGGACGGAAACTGCCTTTTGTCTACTGCACAAACATAGATCTTCACAAGATACACTATCCTGGAACTCATCCTCATTGCAGACAGTTCCGAGGAACTAATCCCATTTTGCATCTTAATAAGTGAGATCAGAATCAGGCCTTTTCTTCCACAGTATTTTTGTATTTAAGTAAAGGTTGATTCAGGAGTAAAATTTTTTAAAATACATATTTTTAACTACACACAGAGTGAAAGAAATTCCCTGAGCACTTCTAAAGAGCAGCACGTGCATCTTAAGGGGGGGAATATCTGTATGTATCTGTACCATTGATGGCGACACCGCATTTTGAATCAACTCCCATTTTCCCCTTAATTGTTCTGTCAACCTGTTTGGGATCTCATCTACCTTCCTCATTACGGCCTTCAGAGGGAGGGCTCCTACCACACTGAGAGTCAAGAGCAGATCATGTCCCTCATTTAGACCCTACACATCTTTCCACAGCCCACTAATTGCATGGCAGCTCAGGCTCATTTGTCTTCCTGGATCGTTAAAATTCATCACCATGCTCTGTAAGCTCTCACTCCTGCCCTTGGATGGGCAGCTGTAGATTATTTAGCCAGACCAATCCCTAATGTTTTTAACTAGGAACTGACCCCAGCACCTGAGCACCTGCTGGGCTCTTAGTCTCTGTCATGTTAAAAGAGTGCACAGAAGGACCCGAGCCATCAAAAGCATCCTGCTGCATTACATTAAATATTGATAAAAAAATATGCAAATTGTTTATTGATCTTCTCCAGGAAAGGCTGAGATAATGAGAGAGGGACTGTTTGAGATGATGCTTGGGATTTTTAACCTTTTTTTTTTTTTTTACATTAGACTGTTGTTGATAGCTGAAGTTAATGAGGTCTTTAGGTTCGCTCAGTGTTTCAGGCCTTACCACTGGTTCGAAGATAAAAGAGATCAATGCACCTTTATTGTGCATCACTGCCAGCAAGTGCCCTGTAAAGGGCAGGACTATTTGTACAGGTGCAGTGCCAGCACTCCTTGCTAACTTTACCTGGACTGCCCTGGTTAATATTATACTACTCTAAATTGTCTTATCCTTCATCGTATTTGTTTTCCAAGGCTGGTATACATCAGAAGTTGATGCTCGCACTGTCTTCAACTTATTAGCAGCTCCGTATATAATTAATACCTAGAGACCAGTTGTTTTTCCTTTCCCTTTTGCTCAGAGCATTAACTGCATTGCATATGTTTCCTACCCTTTAGGTGATTGACACATGACAGCTTTAAGCTGTCTTTCTGTGCCTTCATCCTCATGGTGGAAATTTCTTCACATTCACAGCCTTGGCTTTTTGGGGTTTCTTTCTTATTCCTGTTCTATCTCTTAGTCAATTTTTTGGGTGCTCTTTGATACCTTGGGGTAGTAAGCAACAATAAAACCAAAGCAGCTGAACCAGAGCATTGTTGCCCCAATATTGGCCATCCATTTGAAACCAAAATCTACCACACCTGGCTTAACTGCAGGATGTTACTTCTGCACCTCCATCAATCCTAATTCCAGACAGAAGCACTACAAATGTGACCACAAGAAGCCTCCCTCCGCAATCAGGGCACCATTAAACATATTCCTGGAGTGTTTGATCTTGTGTAGGAAACAAGAGGACAGCCACAAGGTCTGCCAACACGGAGCCCAGGCTCCTACAACAGTGCCCAGACTGGCACCAATTTGAAACAGTCTCCCTTCCCAAAGCAGTCAAAGAATAAGCTTCAAATTCTCAGCATAATTATTTATATTTCCTTAGGATTTGGATGACCCCATCTAGGTGGAGGTCAGTACTGTGTTAGGAGCTGCATGAAACTATTTTAAGCTGCATCTTTGCCCCAAACAGCTTTGTTTTCTTAGATGAACAGAGCAGATACAATGTGATATGAATGTCAGAGAGTGACTGTTTGGTAGCAGGGAAAGATCTCAGGTTTCTCCTTTGCCACAAGGTGCAACCATGTACCACCTTGGGCAGTGCCCAGGAGAGGTTGGAACAGGGCTACAATTTCTTTGCCTTTCTTTTCTTTCCTCTTAATAACCTGAAGCTGACAACACAGAAACAGGATAAGAAAGCAAGCAAAGGCATGGAGAAGTAGGAAGACTTGCTGCAAATTATGACTGCTAAGTGACAAGACTGCAAGCACAACCCAAATCTCATGGGATCCAGTCTGCTGCTGTGGACCCTGAGCCACCAGTGTCCTCATGGGCAGTTATGCAGGTGCCTGCCACAGGGGATGCCATCCTGACCTGTACTTCTAAAAGCATCAGTCTATTTTGTTAATGAGACCAGTTGGTTTTGTCACAGAAAGATACATCCTAGGAAAGGTATTTTCAGTGCAAGCAGACAGCAATAAATGGAGGTACATAAATACTGTCAGCAAAATATCAGAGTGGCAACAACACATGAGGGTGATGTACCTAAATGGGATGACCAGATAAAATCCTGGATCTGTCATGTCCAAGTTCAGGTCCCTACTGTGTCAATTCAGGAACAATCTGGAATTTAAAACTTAGTTGTGGCTGGGTCCAGGGGCCTGATCCTGAAACTACCTGTGTTCTCAGTACTCCTACCACATGCAAACAGAACTTTATCAACACTACCAACTCTCCTGACAATCTTCAATATGAAAACAAATACTTCAACATCATCTTTTTCTTTTTTTTTTTTTTATCTTCTAAAGATTTGGATATAGAAAATCTTTACTATAAGTATGCTATTCCTAGAAACAGCTATATCCCAGCACTGCTAAGAAAACATCTAGCAACAATTACTAAAGACATACTAGTTCATAAACAGAATATATTCTGGGATTTTGTATCATTCTACACCAGCTAAGACTATGGGAGAAGATTTTACTCAATCTATGTTTTCTCAAGGGAAAATACTCAACTGAGAGCTTGAAAAAGTTGGTTTTCCAGAGCAAATAAGAAAAATGGAAATAATTATTCAAAATTGGATTGAAGACCAGAGTGATTGATGGACTATACTTCCCTGAGTACACTTTCAAGATTGATGCCATACTATTATGTTTGTCAGGGTACAACAGACCTGAATTATTAATTGCTCTATGATTCGCATTCTCTGAATGATACACTCCCTCAGTGCTTCTCTGAAGGTATATTCAGTACATGTAAAGCAAGAGCAAAAGCATCGCTGCATTCCCAGATACACAGAAGCATTTTTAGGTTTGACAGTATTTTGCTGCCCCCACCAACAGAAAGAACCAACCAATTTAAAATTGCTAAGCAGCAGGGAAAACATTTTTTTCCCCATTTCTTTCACACCAGAGTATTTAATTATGAATTTATGCAAACAAAAATTTCAGAGCTTTCAATGCTCCAACAGTCTCTTGCCTGAGGTGCTTTCAAGCCCACAACTGCAGAACAGAGGGGGCGGAGTAGAGCCTCAGCATTTCAGACAATCAGCTTTGAAAGCATGTTACAGCCTGTTTAGTTGCATGGCCCTATTCATTTTTTATGTTTCAAACAAGAGTCATTTGCTTGAACACTGCTTTCTTTTTTTTTTTTTTTTAAGAAAAGTCCATTTGTTCAAAGAAATGAAAACATATGAAAACAAGATCAAAAGCTAAATGCAAGTGGGAAACAATAGAAGAGAGCTGTTAAATGTGACCATGGAAATCTTTTTTTTTTCCTTTCTTTATTGGCTGTATTGGAACTGAAAACACAGACAAAGAACCTCTTAGTTACAGTTCTGTAGACTGAGAATAAAGCCACTGAAGTCATAGCATCTTCATCTGTTAATGAACCCAGAATAAGCCTAAGGTATCTTCATATTTCTTAACCATGTAAATGTATTTGCAGTTCAAAACCCTGATTCCCATTTAAACAAAGGCCACTGTAATAATTTCTGGTGATGCAAACAGACCTCAAGGCAGGAGTACACTATATTTACATCTACTGAATGACCACTTTGAATGCTGAGAGCAGCATGAAGTAGCCTTCATGTCAATAGAAATCAGATCTTAAGTTCCAAGAGCAGAAGAATGCAATGACCACACTAATAGTTAGTAATGACTAATTTGTAAAACCAGATGGTTTTAAACAAAGTCTTCCAGACAATCTTCCAGTTTGTAGTTTAGCTTTACAGAAAGTTTAAGTTTTATAGGTGACGGTCATATACCATGCAACAGGGTTTACAAGAATTAAGGAGTACACCAACTTCACTTTACTTCTGTATCTTTTTGGGCAGAGGTGACTCCATTGAAAAAAGGATTTCATCCCAGTTTGGAACAAAACCTTCAAACCTTCTAGAAAATAGACAAACTCTGAATGTGTAATCCAAGTCAGGTAGTCCCACCAGCTGCCCAAATACCTCCGACTTCAGCAGTGGTGGGAGCACTTCTCTGGCTATGCCAGAGCCACAGACCCAATGGACCTCAAACTATCTGCGCGATTGGCAGTCACACACTGGGAGCCCCACACCAGCACCAGAGGTCCTGAAACCACTGAGAACCTCTGCTCTGAGATGGTCTCTCAGGGAAGCCAATTCAAAACTAGGAGATGCATGAATTCTAGGAAATGCAACTGATGGCAATCTGTCTAAAAAGCTGATAAGACCTATGAACTTGAGAGATTCACAGAGCTTTGATGATTTCTTACCCAGAAACAAGATAGCCTGAGAGGAGGCTGGAAGCCCAGCTTCACTTGGAACTGCAGGATCAGTAGCTAGCAGTCTGGGCCTTCAGGCTCCCAAGTGTTCTATGAGCCTGTCTCTGAGACAGGCATGATCTGCTACCAGTTAAGCATGGGAGTTAAGGAGTTGGCTCCCACAGTCTCCTTGGCACCTGCTGGGCAGGCAAGCTAGCAGGAAAAGAAAAGTCCTCAACATTCTTGCTGTGCTCCTCCACCTCCACAGATTATTTTGGATTTGACAAACAGGAATTTTCTGGAAGGAAAGGATTCTCTTGGAAAACACCAAATTGAGCCCAAATTCCACTCCTCTTAGGACAACACACCTATCTCCAGCAAACAGTGTCAGATACACCTGAAAACAGAAAGAAATGCTACTTAAAAGGCATTTCTTTCACAGGATTCCCACACTGCTAGAGAATTAGTGAGAAAACAAACCATATCTGACAGATATTAATCACAGCACTTAATACACAAGCACCAGGTGTGCTGGAGATGAGATGGCAGAAGAATTGATACAGAATAAAATTAATTGTTTTCAACTGTGTTTTTCACAGAAGAAAACCCTCTAGCATGTATCTCTAATTTTTTATATAATTATTAGTCGTTCTTTCATCAATGAATTGTAAGTTAATATTCTGAAGTCAGTCATTTGGAAAGGAAAAAAAAAAAGGTATGTTAAGGAATGACAAAATGCTACTCAAAGAAAAGCAGTAATAACACACCTGCAATCTGCCTTGAAAAATTACCTAAAGCTCATAATTAACGCTCTCAAGAACAGAGCAGAACATAACCAGCACCATCTTTAGTAGCAGACAGCACTTGCATATCAAACACTTTCCCATCTCACCCTACCAGCCAAAAAGGAGCATTACTGGTGTCAACCCATACCTGCAGGCTGTGTTTGGGTTAACAACAGGGATGTCAGCAGCCACAGTGCAGGATCCAAGATGCCACATATTAGGCCCTCAAAAGCAGAAGATGCACCAGAGTTGTTTTTTCAGCACTCCAGCCTAAACAACTTAGCATAAATTATTAAACAAAAAAATTAAATAATGAGAGAATTACTATGTGAAAAGTCCTCCCCGCAAAGAGACCTTTCTTGACTCCCTGGCTGAGCACCAGCCCACTTGTTTGTTTTTGTATTTGTAGGTAAGCATGGCAACAGCGAGAATGAGGTCACTAAAGAAACGGTTAGGTTAATGTAATCATTTCATTCTTTTGAAATACAGCATGTCTTGCCAGCAGGGCCACACACCGGAGAGGCAAGATGTTTGTTTAAGAGCAAGAGACCTCGCTCTTCTCTTCATTCCAGCTTGTTTTGCACTAACATAGCTCAGCTGATTTTTCTGGCATTGTTTGAAGGAAATTTCTAGAGACAGACAGGACCCCAGTAGTGCCAAGGCCCAATAAAATCTATACAATTATTACTGGTGACTGAAGCGTGTGTATCCACAAGAAAAAATGCTCTATCACCTTCCCCAGTCTCATGGCTGCCAAGAGGAAGAAGCATCTGGTTGATCCAATCTCTGACCTCCAACAGCACCAGATCAGCATCAGTTATACCATCACAAAGACACAGTTAGCCCTTCCTGCCTTGTTATCCAGCACCCTTGCTGCACTGGAAGACATTACCACAGCACTGCCAGACAAAGCTTTACACCTCTGCAGTGCCAGGGTAGCACCCACTGCTCCTGGAGGACAGTCCTCCCTGCAGATACTCTACCACCCCACAGCCAGCAGGACCAGCTGGATGGGGAATTAGAAGAGATCTTTGTAGTACATATGAACTGATTCAAGTGGGACCTCCTAGGAGCAGCAAGACACATGATCCCCGAGCTCTCTGAGCCAAACTTGATCTGGTTACAGACAGATACAACTCTCATTGACACAAACAGGAGAAGGACTCAGGGACTCTGCAGGAAAATGATGCATCCTACTCTTCTCAGCTGGATCTCTGTTCTACCCTTTGTCAGAGAGAAATGCACATATACTTCACACTTGTATCACGGTGGTACTGGGCTGTTTCAGCACTCACAACAATAAAAGTAATGCACATAGTCTCTGTCGTACTGTCCAGAAGAAACATACATTATCTATTGACTGGAAAATGGAAAACTGAAGCATACCAGCCCTCTTAATACTGCAAAGGCATGAATCAATATCCACTGAAGATTTTTCCATTGTCTTTAATAAGCTTTAGTAATCCAGGTTCACAGAATTACTTCTTTACTAAATCAGTGACAGAACTACTAGGTATTTTGCAATAGAGCTTGTAGTCCTGTACTCATTATACACATTTACTTCTAACCACTTTCTTGTTCTATTTTCCCCCTCTTCTGTTATTGCTGTTTGTTTTCAGTAGATTTTTTGGGGCCTATAACACTGGAATTCAACAAGTAAAAACACTAATTAGAATCAGATGCTGAGATTTTAATGATAAGCATAAGAATATTTCCTATTTAATAAAAAGCAGATGAGTCCTACTTTGGAAAAAAAATTCACGTTAAAGGTCAA
Organism: Brachypteracias leptosomus; assembly: GCA_013401335.1. Taxonomy (NCBI): domain Eukaryota; kingdom Metazoa; phylum Chordata; class Aves; order Coraciiformes; family Brachypteraciidae; genus Brachypteracias; species Brachypteracias leptosomus. The sequence continues at coordinate 19,869 of VYZX01021978.1, read as the reverse complement.
ATCTTGACACAAACATTCCCTTATTACAGTCACTGATAAAACCACCCGTGATTTTCAGGGTCATCCAGATTTAGATCTAATGATCAAGCTGTTAACCATACAAGAGAGGAAAAATCAGGATCTGTACTGGAAATTCAAGCTGACATCCTGACCTTAACTCATGCTGTGGTGCTTTTTGAAAGGGAAGGTAAAGAGTGGCTTTCTTCCCAACAATATGAGTTCATATAGCAGTGTCATCCCATATTCTCCTGTCCTTCTTCACATACTTTTATTAAATATTGCTTAAGTATATTCCAAAGTGGTTAAATATTTTAAAAGGTGCAACTCCTTGCATTAGGCAGAGTGCAATAAAAAATATTCCATTTCATATGGTCGGTGCTTTAACCCATACAAAGCCTGCAAAGACTTGCTTTATAGTGAGAACTCAATGCTTTTAAAGAAAAAAAATAAAAACAGAAAGTCTGCTTTTATCTTGGTTTATCTCCAGCAGTCCTTAAAATAACAGAAAATGCCTTTTTTAAATGCTCAATTTCCATCAGAAACTGAGCTTGCCAATGTGGAAAACAAAACATGAGCTTCTAATCTTGCAAGATCTAGAGACCTTGAATATATGTTTTATTTTGATATTGCCATGAGTTGCTAAAATGCATAATGTTGATGAGATTGTTTGTCTGATTTTAATGCAGGTAATGTACTCTGAGCTCAGTGATCCAAGAGAAAATTTCCCAGCAGGCTATACTTGACAAGCAGGTGTCACTCAATCATGCACGTTTTCACCTCCCTGAGAGGACAGATGGTCCCAGCCTACTTAGCAATTCCATCCTCTGTTGGCAGCCTCCTTTCCAATGCAGTGCTGTAATAAAGATGCTCTGAGATTTGTGTTAATCTGTGGTCTTTGGGGTAAACTGTAAACAAAGTGTGTAGAGTTATCGTTTCTCATTATGAGCTGGACCTCTTATCTTCTCCTCTGCCTATAGCATATAGATATCTTTAATAGCCTATACCCTTGGACTCAGCTTTCATGGAGATTAGTTCCTATCATTTTAAGCACCACAGAATTACTTTGTCTGTAGAGACTTGACCTAATCTGTTTGAGGCTTTTACTATAACGACAGTAAGACAGCCTTTTTTCTCCAAATTAGGAGAACAATGGTTTAAATTGGCAATAGCTCCTGTTGCTGAATTTTATGCATATGCATGTATTATACTTGCTGATTTCCTGCTCTGAGACAGAAGAGGTAGTGTTATCCCTCTCGGCATCATTCAGAAACAAGAACAGCAAGGACTGGGAGAGAAGGGAATAAAAAAATCCTTACATCTGAACATCATGTTCAGGGAGGTTATTTGTCAATTCTTTTTTCACTGCTGTGAAACATTTCCACTGCACCCAATTTCCCCTGTGTAAAATGAAGATTATCTTCTCCTCACAATCTGACAAGTGCAGTAGGGAAAAAAAGCAGGGAGAGAGAGGGAGCCCATGCAGGGGTTCCCAGAGTCAAGTCTGGCACCTTCCATAATTTGTGCCATTAGGGAATTTTCCAGGACTTTCTCCATATAGAAAGGAAAAAGTAGGTCAAAGGTTCAGAGTCCTCATAACACTATTCAAAACAGAGTCAGAGCTGCTTCCAGCACCAGCATGTGCCACAGAATGAGGTTGGAAGGATACCACATCATTAAAATGAATTATCCAAATTCATGCCTCTATTACAATTTTAAGTCCTTTAATGGTGCAACAGAGATTGCATGAAAAACAAGGAGCCTCATAATTTGGTTTTGGCATGTGTCAGTCTCCTAAAGGGGGTCTACGAAAGATTCACAGTGATTTTAGTGTGCTATGGGTCCAATCAGAGTGGTTGGAGGGACAGAGCTCAACTGATGAAAAACAGAATTTTGTCCAGAGTTTCTCTCTGAGAAGGTGAAGATGTTCACTTGTTGAAGCTAATGGAAAGAATTAAACAAGATGTAAATGTGTGTCATCTCAGGAATACTTGGGTTTCTCATTCTTAGTCACAAATCTTGGAATTCTTACCCAGCCCTGGAAAAGAGGGATATTTTTACATGATTTTGTCAAAGGCAACAATAAATACCGAATACCAGAAGAATCAGCTAACACGTAGTGGAGCTGATTAGATGACACAGCAGATATCATGTCATCACAGGCCTCCAGGAAACATATTTTCTTGCTTTCTTAATACCTGCATAAGCAGTCACTTGCAGACCTCACACAGACTAGTCCTTACTGACCAGACACACAAGGGGTAACCACTTAACTAACTTCATCCTCATCATTAACTCCAAGCCATTAAATGACTATCAAGTAAGATAGGGATGGAAATGGACAATACAACAACAAAAAAAAATCAGATTAAAAATCTTGTATTAAAGTTTGACTCAGTCAATAGGACGTTGTACACTCCTATGCCTATCTTAGGAACTGAAAACCCAGGAAAGCCCTTTCCAGTGTAGTGTAATACTTTATTTGCACATAAACACAGTGACTGAGTCAATGAAACCTCTGTGTGAACAAATTGCCCAGTTGTTATCTGTATTACAATAGTGCCCACAGGCTTTAGTGGAGCTTGAGGATGCAAGAGGCTCAGTGACGCTCTGAGTATCACACTGGGCTGAGGGCACATAGACACAGGCACATTCAGTTCTTCCTGACCACTAGGGCATAACCCAGATCAGGTCCTGAAACAGTGCAGGCATTTCAATTCCCATGCTAACATATCCTGCATTCTAAGAGTTGCCTATTAATCTGGGCTCAGCGATAGCTGCAGGGCTGCACAATCAGAACTGGCTCACCCTCAGCTAGTGGGAGGTGAGGAGAAAGGGCAACAGACTTTACACTTCCACAGCTGGCTATGGAGATGTGCCCTGAGACTGAAGACACTGAGGTTTCTTTTCTACTTTCTGATTTCACTACTTGTCTCCTGGGCCACTCAGCAGACTATTAACAAGTCATTTCATCTCCTCTGTCACAAGCAGCAATGATGGGGACTTCCTATATGGACAAATGATGCTCCTTACCCTGAGATGCTCACCAAAGGTAAAAGAATAATAAACAGCACCAGAGTAATGATTTATCAAGCATACTGAGTATCAAGTCTCTTGTCTTTCAGCTCAGTACCCTGTAGAGTACCTGGTGTAGCAGTTCCCATGTGAACACCCAATAGAGCTGCTCTGCCTGGTCCCTCCAGTGTCTATCCGCTTTGCCACACAGCTCGGTGGTCTCCAGCTCTCAGAAGCTGTAGCACTATTCCCACAGACTGCTTGGGCATATTTTATTTTCTTATTTTTCCATCTTAGAAATGAAGCCTTGCTCTCTTACTGCCTTAAACTTCTGAGTCTACAAAGCATCCCTGTACTTTGTGAACTCAAGCCATGTGAGTAGCCTATAAGTATATTTTGGATAGACTACTTGATTTCTCCTTCCCATCATTAGAAGAGCTCGTAGGGAATGAGAAGTGAAAGACTTATAAGCTTATACTGCTTTAAGTTTTTACCAACTATATCTGTCACTGAAAAAAAGAAGTTATTATGGGGTTATTTCCTGTAAATTCAAACCACTGTCAAATGAAATATGAACATAAGAGTGGCTACACCAGGTCACACCAGAAATATGCCTGTTTCCCACAGTAGGCATAAGTAGACATCCAAGGAAGAATAAAAACAGGGCAAGTAGATGGGACACTTCTTCCTAAGACTCTCTTACCTTCAGCTATTTCAGTTCAGGGACTTCCAAAACCGGAAGAACAGAACAGAGAAGATGAAAAAAGAAGCAAAACTTAAAAGCAACAGATTCATCCTAATAAGGTCAGGTAGTAAAATTTACCTTCAGACTTATTTGAAATGATATTCGGAGCTTAAATTAGCAAAAGAGCTTGCATCCACTCGCAGTCTGTCCCAGCAATTATTTTCTCTATTTTATTTTATATTATTCAGTGCTAGCAATAAAATCTGGTGACTTCTTTAAAATCTTATAGGGGGAACATAGCTGTGTTTTAGAGGAAAAGACCATTTCTTTGTTCTATATCTAGCAGTACTCACAACCATAGAGCACCACAAGTGAGAAAGAATAATGCAGTTTCAAAAGAAACACGAACGAAGCAGGTCAACAATAATACACACACAGCACTGTACCTTCAGTAATAGGTGTTCACCCTCTGGCTCTGACTTAGAAGCTCTGTCTGTATGCCTGTGTGTCAATATGCTCACAAATGCACATTTTCCTTGTGCAAAACTACTTTCCATCACTGAAACAGGAAGGGCAAACATACCAGTGATCCATTTCATAGCATTTTCTTTTCATCCATACACTTGAGGAACAGGATAGATGCCAGAGCAGTTACTCTCTTTCCCAGCTGTCAGTTCTTTTCTCCTTTTTGACCAATGCTTGATTCACTGAAGCATCCACTGACAGTAAAACTCAACTCTCTGTGATCTTACTGTGGCAGAAGCAGAAGGAAGGAAGCAGTGCATGCAGTAATACGTTACTCACTTGCATGTGCTCTCTGTAGCTTGCACGCAACCCTCCTCCCCTCCCCAGGCTCATACTATGGCAGTGAGGAACCGGCCTGCCATATAACACAGCTTGGTTTAGTAACCGCTGTGGAAGTGAAACGTGTCTTTCTTGTCAAACTTACAAACTCCCTCCACTCACTTGGAAAGAATCAGCTAAATTCCTCAACATGTTGGTGCTAAATACTCCCTTACATCTCTGGAAGGAGTCACCTGAGGACCATAATCTGGCCTATAAATCGAGGCACAATGGAATCAATGCATTTAAAAGGAATAAGAATCCTAACAAGATGTTATTATCTTAGCACTGGAATTGAACAATACAAGCCAGCAAGAGGAACACAGTTCCTGTTGCTTAAGGACTGGAAGGGAAAAGAAAACTAGATTAGAAACATTAGACAGTCAAGCAGAACTGTGTGCACAGTGCTAAAGCTCCCAGGGACAAGCTGACCAGTTACTGCTGGTAGAAAGGATCAAGGTGCATAAGGGAGGCTTTAAGGAGCAAACTGAATAGCTGATACAAAAATCTACTAGGCCAGAAGGAGACAAGAGACTCAGCTGTTGAATTTATTTGTGAAAAGTTATGGACATCTGAGACCTTGTATGCACAAAAGCGCAAAAGAATGCACTATGTATTAAAATCTCAGCCTAGAGAGAGTCTGTCAAACACTAGTGGACTCTCCAACCCCCGTACAGTCTTGGAGGGGTGAATCTGTAACTCTCAGAGATACTGAAATAGCCCTAAATCCAAGCTCTGTCTCTTACAAAGTAACAAAACAATTATGAGACAATTCTTACTAGATTGAATGCAATACTACATATTACAGACCTAGGTTTTGTTGACTTTACAGTTCTGTCAAAGTAGCACTAAAAGTACAATACTGCTGGTTACTGAAGGAAACATATAATTCCCCTGCTTGCTGATCTCTCAGGCAAAAATTGCATTACTTGTGGATACTCATGATTACTCATGAATACTGGAGTCCCTGAGCCTCATCATAGCTCCACCTTTGATTGGGCAGCAGCAAAGCAAGTTTCTCAGGTAGTCCTGCCTGCAAGGGGCAGGATCCTTCATGCAATTCAGTGGTAGCTTCTTCCTCAGAGACCTCAGTCATTCTCACCTCCTCGACCAAGAGTAGCACAGTGCTCTCAGTTGGAGCTGACCTTATTGACTAGATTCCTCACGTATATGTGAGCAATCACTGTATATGGTGCAGCAGTCTGATGTTTTTCTTTACCTTACTCTTTTAATACAAACTGACTTCTCACCCAGCAGGGCTTGTTTTTCAATGAGAAGGTATGTTATTTGAGTAATTTATTTTCACAACTTTTTTTTCCAGAACATCTCCTTTAGTTTTTACTAAGGGAAATCACATTGTCATTCTCTTTTTAAATTTTTTTCTTGGCCTTGTTTTTCCCTCAGTGCAGAAGATTTTCTTTGTGAACATACTGTAAAAAATTTCTAACAAAAAATTAAGGCCTTCCATTCTCCAAATTACAATAGAATGTAACTGTTAAAATGAGGAAAATCATTGAAATTATTGATAAAACTAATTTAAAACATTTTCCTTCAGCTAGCCCTGAGAACTTGTGAAGTTCTCTCAGATTTAAGATCATCTGGGATTCAGTTAAATGCAGTAATTGGTTGTAAGTCCAGCCCATCTATGCTAAAAGCATTGCTAGAAACTCCTCATGTATTTGAAAGAAAGAACTGAAAGTCAGAGAAAGAATAATTTAGTACATAGCTCAGAGGTATCATTAGTAGCAACAGCGTGATGTTAAGAACAGGGAAATTTAGGTTAAACAGCAGGAGAGAAGGCTGAGAGCAGCCATGGGTGCGGTGACGGGTGAGAGCCACTCTCCCATCAGGTGACCCCAGGCATGTCACTACCAGAAAGCTCTCCTCACACTCAGCTTTTCATCCTCTTTTTCTCTAACTATAACTTCCTGACACTGTTAAATTACAAGACAGCTCACAAAACAATTTTTAAAACTAGATTGCTTGGAAGAAAACTTGTCCTTCTATACTGCAAATGCACTGACTTGACAAGAGACTTCAAGAGGCAACCTTTCTCTTGCTGCTGCCCCTGCACCATGACCACAGCTGCGTGTTGACAGGACTTTGTGGATATCACAGCTGTCTGTTATCTCTAACCAAAGGGTCTCAGAGTTTTTGATGCTCACCTGCCAGCCATTGCACCTTCTCCCCATACAGAGCAGATTCTGAAGCTAACTATTTTAGCTTCGTATGTCTTAAGATATCACTTCTACATCAGATGCTAAGACAAAAAAAAAAAAAAAGAGTAATAGAATTATCTTTCTTACCTTGAAATTTTTGTACTTTATTACAGGTAAAATAATATTTCACTGTTGGGATTTTTTTGGAAAAAAAAATATTTTAGCACCTCAACCTGACATTCACAAAACCTGCTACAAGCAGAACAGGATTTAAGCACTGCATAATCTTTCCCAGAGACTTTTTCAAACAAAGATGCTATGGTTTTATTTGGTTTCTATTTAACTCTCTTGAGAGGCCTCTCTTTAAATCCAGGCATGAAAAATACATTCTTAGTCCAGACACAGAGATTTTAGAAAAGAGAAATGCAGTGAGACAGCATTTCATTTGCAAGTCTTTTACATTTTAACAGTGTCTATTGCTTTCCACTTAGCAAACATGCCTGAAACTGCTGCTCCCTACTATAAATTTTCTTTAAAACTGTAATATTAAGTAGTGTACATATAGTATATATGTAATTTGCCTATCTGCAAATGGGGACAAATTAAATGCATGTATTTGTGTCTGTGCACAGTATGTATAGGCAGACTATGCACAAAATATACTGTATATTCATATGCATGTGTAATGTCACTCTGGTTTTAAATATAATGTATGTAATTTCAAATAATGTTGAGAAAATGTACAGCCAAACCCAGTCAGCAAACACTACTGAATAGGTGCTTAGGAAAAGTAGGAGGGGGAGAGGAATAAAAACAGGTTTAGAGCTGGCTTGTTATATGTGAGGAAAAGAGACAGCCTTTAGTCATCATAAAAAGAGCTCAAGTTTTTCTACTGTTTAGTCATATTATTCAGATTCTAAGAAAGGAAGGGAAATCGAATAGAAATAACTAGGATCTGTTTGCATATTTTGGTGAGCTTTTCCGTAACAATAAATGTAGCTCAGATTCTTTAAAGCCAAGTAATTGTGTCTGGGAGTTCTGGTTTAAATACGCTCTGGGGCATCTCATTGTTCACACTGAGTATAAAGTAGATTGTTTCTATGCTTAAGGAACTACAGTGTGTGGGATTAAATAATACACTTAATGAAGAGGCTAAAATGACTGCATTCTTGCTATTTCAAAGGGATTCCAGGAAAGAAAACCACCCAGGATCAGTGAAAACAGACTTTTACCATCTCATATTTTATTAATATACATTCTGTAGCACCCTACTTAAAACTGCACTTAAGGAGTATCTAGCTACAATATTACACCACCACTGACTTCCTCAGTATAAATCTGAACATCTCATCTTTTAACTTATTTATCCTTCCAACACACCCAGGACCAGTCCTGGCCAGATGAGCACTTGAGAATGGAAAAGCTAAGTCACATGCTAGTTATCTGTGAAAGAGAAGAAAAGTGAATCCATGTCTCTAAATCCTAGGCTATTAACCTAAGTATGGAGTAAGACTCCTGTCTCAAACTAAATCATAGAATCACAGAATGTTTTAGGCTGGAAGGGACCCCTAGAGGTCATCTTGTCCAACCTCCCTACACAAGTAGGGACATCTCTACCTAGGTCAGGCTGCTCAGAGCCCCATCAAGCCTGACCATGAATGACTCCAGGGATGAGGCCTCCACTACCTCTCTGGGCAGCCCATTCCAGTGATCTATCACCCTCATGTTAAAGAACTTTTGTCTAATATCCAGTCTAAATCTGCCCTTTCCTAGCTTAAAACCATTGCTCCTTGTCCTATCATTACAAACCCTTTTGAATAGACCTTCGCCCACCTTTATGTAGGCCCTCTTCAGATACTGGAAGGTCATGGTTTTTGGCATGGCAAACAAAACTCAAACCTTTCCAAAATCCAGATGTGATTTCCCCACAGTCCCCTAGATGAGCACATACCATCTCCCATAGCTGTAACCAAGGTGCTGTGCTTAGCCTCCTGTGTCTTTTGGATAGAGAAAGCTTCCATCCATACCTTTTGCACAACGGAGGCATGAAGGACAGCCCCCAAACCTGAAGGTGGGAGACAGCCTGGAAAACCTGCACCCAGAATATCCTTCCCCCAAGCACAAGGGAACTATAGTGAAAACTATTTGACCAGTGCTTCACTACCACACAATGTCATGAATATACTGGTTTATGAGGGTATAGCAGCACATCAGTTGATTACTGCAAGCCATGTAGGAGAGTCTATTAACCTGCACCAATGCTGAGGTAACAGCCAAGTGATAGCTAAGTTTGGTCTATGAAACTTTAAATTATCTGGTTCCTGACAACTCCAACTCATTGCCCCATCTTAGCTTTGCTGCCCCTTTGCATTTGATATCTCATGTTAAAGCAGAACTGCTGTCTCTCATCTATTTCAGACATATTCCCACTTTCTCTTAGCATCATCTTCCAATGATCCTCTAACATATTTTCCCATCTTCCTGCACGGTGCTATCTTAGGAGAACTCCTCTCTTCATATGTTGTAAAGTACCAACAGTATTTTAAAATAAGGGAATTCCTTCCCTGCCATACTTGACTCCAGTTGGAGAAGAGAAAGACCTAGATAAGCAGTTGTAACACCTGGGAGAAGGAGGGTTTTGCCCTAGGTCAGGCATACGCTTCTCAGTGGTGTTTACTCTTGGAAAACCTCAGAGAATAAAAGCCAGCTCTTGAATGTCTTCTTGTCGCTTCGTGGCATGTAGCACTGTTTACTCAAGTTTTTTATGGCTGGGCATGTGCCACATGCTTTGCATACCCCCTGTGCACGCTCCCACTGGCATTTGCCATGTTTCACAGATGGATCAGCAGTGGCACACACACACATACACTCCTCTTTGGAACACAGGTGCTTAATGCTGCCTTCGCTACCAAGCTAGCCAGAACCTTTAATTTTTTTTGGAAAGGGTATGGGCGGCTATGAGAAAAGAGAAGCTGCCAAAAAACTCTACTACTGGTATTGGCACTTCTCTTCCTTGCTAAAGCATACAGGCGCTCAAGCCAAAGCCATTTAGCTTTTCTGCCTGTCTCTGACTTCTACCATGTGCTGGGTCATATAGCCAAAGTGTTCAAAAAACAGCTCTAATGATCTCAATTCTAAAGCTTAATGCCTTTTGGAATTTAATCCAAAATGCTGACAGCTGATCTTTGTGTCCATCTCAGTTTGCATACGGAAGTAAAAGTTTTATTTATTTAATTACATTTTTAAAGCATTTATGTGTGAAAAATATTCAAGTTCCCTCCCCAGCATTTGTAGATAGTCTCTGTAATTTGTCTCTGATGGACAAAGCTACTGCAATTAGCAGAATTAGACAATAGGATGGAGCCAACAGAAATGAAACATTATATTCTGCTGCCAATGCTTACATCATCCTAATGAGCTCATCTTATAAAATACCTAAAAGGTGAGCTAGCTGCTTGGAATCATAAATTGTGCACTTCCCTCCCATACCAGCTACCAAAGTGCACTGTGGACGTTGCCCTGCCTTTGTTACTGTAGCTCTTACTCATTCTTTTTTTTTTTTTCTGTTTTCCCAGGGGGAAGCCTTGGAATTCTTGTACTCCTCCCACTGCAATACATCCTCTGCTCTCTGTGTGGTCACCGGCCAATAATCTGTGCTGATGGAAGTTTTCTGCTACATGTCAGCATGCTGCAACGACTGCTCAGACCAGGAGAAAAAGGATGCTCAGCATGCAAAAAAGGTTCATACATTCCTGTTTCTGTGCTCACATCTGGGACTGACCCTGCAGAATTTTGCATGAAACTTCATATTCACAGAGAAGCTATAATTTCATACAATTCTACCAAATGCCAACAACAAAGAAAATAAGGCAAAAACCCAAACCTGTAATTGAAACTCAGCAGACTGAAGAACACATGATGCTATAGCTGTTACTCTCTTTCTTCACCACCACCCTTCCTACGCCAATGTGTGACAGCCGGCTCAAAGAGCTGGCTCAAATGGTTCTGTACCTACCGAAGGCCACCTACTCTAGAGAAAGGTATTGCTAGCTCCATATAGCAAGATGCTAGATTCCTTGTGATTCCTGAGAAAGAAAGAAAAAAAACCACCCATGCTCACGTCATTCTTACAATTAAGGGCAGCACTGTGGAGAGGTATCTCCGTAAGAATGGGCATGTGAGCAAACCCAGACTTGGTGGCGCCAGTAAGGATGGCTACAGGGAATACGTAAACAAGGACACACAAGGACGGCTACAGGGAAGACGTAAACAAGGACACACGGGGACAGCCACGTGCAGCACGTGACATGGGAGTGATGCAGCAAGAAAAAGGAGGCAGAAGGTGGAACCAAGGGAGGCGCCTTGAGAGCAGTGCCTGGCCAATCAAGAGATGTTGCTTAGCGCCTGGCAGTTGGTTACAGAGTTGTGCTTCCAGCGTGCGGTTAGCGCTGGTGGGTATATAACGAGTGAGCTTTGGGCAATAAAGGGCAATGCTTGGATTATATTAGTCCATGTACATGTTGTCCATTGATCTCCCTCCGCACAGCACTATTTTTATTTGGGTTTTTTAGGTTAAAATATCAGAAATTGGGGCAATAGAATATAATTCAACAATCTCCACTATAAACAAACATATTCATTCTCTAAAGGAGTTATGGATCCTGACAGCTTTAACTATGGACTTCATGTACCACTCTAACAGTAAACTGAGACATTCAGTGAAAGAAAACTCCAGCCTTAATAGTTTCAGAAGGCATTTGCAGCTGCAACACACCATCACACTGACTAAATCTTGTCTGCTCTGACCACCATGCTATCTGTCACTCTAAAGCTACTATGGATGTATTGCACCAGCTTATCTGTTCTCTTAAAGTTCAGGGATTTGCAGACTACAAAGTCTATTTGTAAAACCTAGAGTAGTTTGAGTGTGAATTCTTCACAATTTTGCTGTCAACACCCTGAGATTTTTCTGCTACTGATTTGTCACATCCTTGATACCTTTGGTGAAATGGAGTCCCATAATATATGTCCCAAAATGGAAAGACAACAAATATGTAATATCTGATTAGTGAGTTTCATAATGTCACGCAACTCCTCTCTAAAGATTATCACCTGCTCTAGGAAGATGCTGGATTCTCCCAAACATGGACTTTTACAGGGGAAAGACTCAGTACAACTGGAATAAATTTAATTGACACAGAAGAGATATAGGCAACTTAGCTGACAGGATTCTCAGTTCCTGGCACCTGATTTTTCTGTGTTTACTCAGACATGCCATCTTTATTTACAAGTCTAGCAGTGGTTTCCTCTAGGTGGGACAACTGAGGGCATCCATTGTTCCTTTTAAATACCCTCAGTAAATAAGCATCACTGTATTGTCTTCAGGATCTTTTTTAACTGATATAACTGGTAGGTGTTTTGGTGCCATCATGGAAAATGAGCATGTAGAGGAGGACCTGGTGAGGAGGTAAAGCAGAGAAATAAATGTTGTCTAATGGTGACAGAAAAGCACTAGAGGAAAGAAAGCAAAGCCAAGTCTCTGTAGATACATTTCTTACATAGTTATTACAACAATGAATATTTGAACTCTCCCATGAATATTTGAACTGAAACTGCTGAAGGTACTTATAAAGTAAGTACTCCAGCTAAAAAATGGGTTTAAACATAGATTCTTTATGCAGAACACCTAATGAACTCTGTCTGCATACGGGGAGAGAGATGACTAGAGCATGGTGGTGGTCAGTAACACACAATCTACCCTGACACACAGATACCTTCCACATCTACAAACTGCAGGTTTGCCTCTGAGAAAAATACCTCTTGATTTGAAGAAACTGCTCTCTTGTTTCTCAGCTCCTTTCATTCCCTTCAATCTGTATTGCCAAAGCTGTGCCTGCTATTGCAGGGTTTTTCAATAGGCGGTCACACAACTGAATGATAAGCTACGGGCAGGTAGTAGCAATGGACAATATTTCTCTCTTCCTGAAATGATTAATGAGAAGTGAATTAATCTGGATGCTCTGAAAGGAGCACTGTTTCAGGTGCATCTGCTTCTGGCTCTGCTTGTGACCATCCTCCTTTCTTCTTCCTGCCTCATTAGCAGGAGGATAAAGCCACTTCCCACAGTTGTTCTTCCCAGTGCTAACACAGAGTGGTATGAAATGCCTTTATCCAGGCTAGAGGTAGAAAAAGGAACAGAGCTGAGCAAGAGAGAAGGATAGCATAATAAAACAAATTGGAGGGAGAGAGAGAGAGGTTTCATTAGTTGGGGTGCCAGCTTTGAACTGTAGCCTTTTAACAAGGCAAACTCCAGGCTTGGTCATCTTCTGTCATTACCTCAGAGCAGGAACCATGCAGGCCCCTGCATGTGTTCATATGTGTATGGCAGGGCGGCATGGGAAGCCATTAATTATTAAGTTAAAGTACATTCCTGTTTATTCCTGAATGTACTGTTTAAACACACTCATTTTGCAAAGCCACTGAACCCGCACCTGTGTCCTTTGCTCCCCTGACTCCATGGCAGACCCCAGTGCCTCTGGACTGACTTCTCCCCCTTCCTGAGCCCACTGGCTCTCCCTAGCTCCCCTGCCTTCTCCTCCTATGCAGTGGCAGATTTCCACCTTCAGTGAGCTGTGGCAGTTCTCTCTTCTTCCCATTTTAAGTAATCTCAGTCACAACTGCTGTCACCACAGACAAGTGCACATTATTATTAATGCATTATTAAATTTTATCTCACATTTAGAGGCTTGTCGGTGGTGCTCACTTATAGACACTATGGTGATAAGCACTATAGGAAAGGCTATAAATAATGAATACTATCCCTCTCATGTCTCCCCCAGTTTCCCAACCCAGTAGGTATTCACTGCAAGGCAAACGCAGATCAACTTCATTTTATTTTTACTGATTAAAAGTATCATCAGGGTGGGTAGTTGCCACAAGGTAGGCAAAAGACTGCAGCTACTGTGAGAGGCAGCCTAAGATATTTTAGGAGCTTTTGTTCCCACCAGGGTATCTCTCTAAAAGCGGAGCACTAACTTCAATTTGCCGGCTACCTTCCTGCCCTTTGCAGGGCTCCAGAAATCAAGAGAGGATGGAAAGAGAGAGAAAGGGTCCAGATTCTCCTGGTGTTTGGTCTTTACAGCTCAATTGCACAACACAGATTTTAATTGGGGAATGCATCATCTCCAGCATTTTCCTACCATCCAGCAAACTTCAGACACCCACTCATGCAAAATCAAAGCCCAAAAGAGCAGAGCGCCAGTGCTGTTTCCTCTGCAGCCTATCCTACCTCATTAACATTTGTTATTCGTTTTTCTTTCTCCCCTTCCTCTGTAGCTCCTGCAAATTAAGTCTTTGAATACTGTTAGCACTCCTGTTGTGGCAGGTTGACACCATCTGAACACCAGGTGCCCACCAAAGCCGCTCTATTACTCCCTCTCCTCAGCTGGACAGGGGAGAGAAAATACCACAAAAAACTCATGGACAAGACAAGGACAGAGAGCAGTCACTCACCAATTATCATCATGGGCAAAACAAACTCAACTTGGGGAAACTATTTTAATTTATTACACATCAAATCAAAGTAAGCCAATGAGAAATAAAACTGAACCTTAAAACACCTCTCTCTCGCTCCCTTCTTCCTGGGCTTAACTTCACTTCCAATTTCTCTACCTCCTCTCTGCAGTGTAACAGGGGAACAGGGAATGGGGGTTGTGGTCAGTTCATCACACATTGTCTCTGTTGCTCCTTCCTCCTCTGGGGAAGGACTCCTCACACTTTGAAAAATTCAGAAAAGAAAAAGATTCAAGAGAATATTGAGAGGTTTTAAAACAGGTGTTGCAAACTCTGTGGTTTTAGTCTCAGAGATGCCTACATGAAAATCTAGATTAATGCTCTAGAACAAGATAACCTCACTTCATAGTTTTGTAGTAGATAAATGTGCACCACATGGTCTGGATCTCAAAGGGAATTCTGGAATCAGAATAGATACCCAAATCAGGCTCCACTCTATCACTAAACTTAGGGCTATCTGGAATTACTAATTAAAATTGGCTCATAAAGCAGGGTTTCAGCTAGCAGTCCAGATAAGATGCCAGACCTAAAGCTAAAATGGGCAGAAAGTGGTTAACTGGCAAAAATATCTGAGATAACATAGTTTTTGTTCAAATGAAGTTCAAATGTCAAAAGAAAAGTTATTTTCATAAGTAAATTTCCAGAAACGGGAGTGGGGAAATGTTTAAATCAGTTAAAGCATTTTCTTCTGTTAATGCTGTAGTATTTAATTTTTATTTTTACTTGTTTTTCAGTTGTGCATAATTGCTTTATATTTAACAATAAAATGTTATTTAAGCAAGGAAATGTAGGGGGGTTTAAAATGCTGAAAATGTCCCAACATTTTCTCAAATGAACAAATATATTGGGGGGAAAAAAACTTTTTCCAGTTAGAAGAAAGTCCTGGTTTAGTACATCATTGACTTTTGTGTGAAGAAATTATCATTTGCTTCATCTCAGACAAGCCCTGAAAGCCAATCATCTCCCCTGATATTAAGACTAAAGTTACCTCTGACTTCATCAGGGCAGGACTAGGCCTTATCACGGACTCCTTTAGCCTTACCGCACGAAGTCTGAAGGAATTCAAAATTACCATGGAAAAATCTTCTTAACTTTCCTGTGCTTTATACTGCCTGACTTCAGTCTAACCTCGACTAATGTTTGCCAAGCATTTGACATAGGCTTCCAAAAGTTTCTCTTAATACCTTTGCTTGAGCTGCTTCAAAACTCACTGTGGGCTTGCTTAAAGCTCAGATTCCCCATTGCTGTGCTCTTTTCTGAAAGATGAGCTGAATTTTTAACATTATCATAATGAATGGATCTATCTCAGCAACCACAATTTGTACTACATTGCTGTCTCACATACACAAAGAAAATGTCTCACGTTGATAGGTTTAATCACCAGGGTACATCATATCACCAGTAAGGGTGTATCCTTCTGTAAAGCTGGGTTTAAATCTAACAATGTTACACAACTTTTGGTCAGCTTAAAGTAGAAGAAAAATGAGTTTCTGCCTGTCTGCAGAAAACTCCTTGGATGCAACCTCAGATATATAATGAAAGCCACAGAGAATTTTGATAACGAACCAAAGCACTCAAGCTTATTTAACACATATATTCACCCTGATTTCATTAACATTTCCTATCATTACTTAAGTATCATATAAATTTAATAAATGATCATATTAGAAGTTGCTTGCATTTGTGGACCCTCGCCTCAAATCCTCAGTACCAAGCCTGCTTTACAGGGGCACTGAGACCCACATTCCCCACTACTTTCTATTTTTCTAGGATCTCCCACCAATAGAGACAGTTTTGAGTGTGAAAAAAACCTCAAGCAGACAGGGAACAGTTATCACTCAGCACTCTCAGGATCTGATTCAGGGTTACTGTCAGCTGTCCTAGAGTTCCTCCAACAACACAAAGTACTAACTCATCAGACAAAAGAAGAAAAAAAAAAAGTAGTAGCAGCTGGGCTCACTGAAATAACGCTGTCAAGATCCCTCTCCTAAAGTGGAGATGGCAATCAGTCCGCTCCAATATTTACTTTGTTATCTGCCCATCACAACAAACAATAATTAGATTACCATGGGTCAGGTTTTTTCTAGAGAGGTCACACAATGTTATAAGATGCTGTGTTGACAAGACAATCCCAGCATTTTCCTTTCAGATTAGAAACATTTTCCACTGCAGCTTTACTGAAAGTTTCACCATCTATAATTACAAAGCAGTCGTTACACCACATACAAAGCAGGGTACACAACACAGGGCCATAAAATACAAAAACGAAGGCATAAAATATCAGACTTACACACACGAAGGAGAAATGGCAGATTTTTTTAACCCAAAAAGGGAACAGCAAACTTCTCAAAGGGTCCAATAGCCCTCCCCAGCCACCTCTTGTTCGTCAGAGCTTTCCCTACACCTACACAATATTTCTCAGGATTAAAGAGGATTAAGTAACTCCTTCCATAAAGGTTTTCACCAGTTCACACATGTCAGAAGGCCTCAGAAATCATATCATAAGCTATAAATGATGATGCTCCCAGTGCTGTACTTTTGGGAGGCAAGCTTGCCTGAGATAAATGTTGCTTGGAATACAAGCTGTTTCTCCTCTTATCAAGGAAAAATTTTGTATCCTGAGGATTCCCCCGTAAATTAGCCAAGCCCCACTGCTACACCCACTGCTTCCCTACAGCAACACAAAGAATATGGTAACGCTCATTAGAGCGCACCACCAGGGAAAAGTCTAATTGCTGGATTTACATTTTGTAGGCAACGTGTATTTATACTAATAATTCTATTTTGTGCTGCTTTACCAGTCAGAGAAGAAAAGAGCATATTGTATTAAGCTCCAGCCCCCAAGCACTGAAATATCACTAACAGATCTAGAGAGAAGGGCTTTCATATAATTGGCATCTACCCACAGAATGCAGTTGATGATGAAGCATATTTTCAGCAGTTCACAAGAAGGACATGTGATTCCCTGAGGATTTTCAACCTTTAATATTCGCCTATCTTTGGGAGAATCTACTCATCTCATCATTACAGCAATGCCAGTTACTTTACTGAAGTGGGACTGGAAAAATCACTATTTTAACCTTGCCCATTTGGATTTTAAGCATTCGTGATTTCAGTGGTCACCTCCAAGCTCCCACAGATCCTCCAGGAAAAAATGTCCTATCCACTGTTTATTGAGAAAATAAGAAAGAATAGGAAGCTGCAAAATTAGTCATTCAAACAGTACCAGAGCCTGAGACATCCAAATATTTCTTCTAAAGAGAGGTATACTTTTTGTTCATTTTACAATGTCCTCCATACTTGGAGGACATAAAAAAAAATAATTCCTGTTTCACAGTATTTCAGTGTCTTTTCTTCCAGCACCAGTTGAAGAGAGGAAGAGCTAAGTTGTTTGCAAACCTGACTTTTTTTTCTTTTAATGAGTTCATCATAACATTTTGCAACCTGCAAAAGCGGTCAGATTTGATTCAAGATTTCCCCAGGCTCTTATTTTATCTGAATAAATTCACCCAGTCTTAATATTTTATTTTCCCTTAATACTATAAAAGTAGGAGTTCTAGACCCATCAAACCGATGAAGGATAAGACAAAACTTAAAGCCAAGAATTAACTTTCCTAAAGATCAAAGTTGTCAGATGCAGGGGGTTGGCTTGGGACTGTCTTGACAACTGCTAATAAAAAATGTTAAAAGCAAAGAAAGAAAGAAATACTTGTCTTACTCATAATAGCTTCACATAAACTTAAATATACATAAAATATAATTAAAGGCTTCTTCTAAAAGGAGCTGGAAGTCATGGTGTTATGTCTCCCTTCATATGCTTTTTATCTATTGAGCAACCTCAGAAAAGCTACTTTACACAACTATCTAAGACATGGTTGCTTCACGTTATCTCACGTAGCTATTTTACCAGAATACTGCACAATCTCTTTCTGGCCTCTTTGCCTGGAAACACATTCCCACAACTTAATACTGTGCTATTAATAGTTTTCTATTTGATGTTCTCCTCACCTCCATTTTACATAACATTGTCGAACATAAAGCATCTATTTGCATGGTCCTATTTGCAAATTGACCTGTCCCCCTTTCAAACCCCATCAGCTTCTGAGTTGGAGAACTTGTAAATGAAAACAGGTGTTGAGTTTCTACAACATTGTAGTAGCAACACAGTGCTGAAAAATGGGCAGGCCAGTCTGTCGGAGGCTGATTGGAATTTTCCTGCGTCTAAACTACTCCTCCACCTCACACTGAGGTGTTCAGCCATGAGCCTTCTGAAAGCAAGCTTTTTTTGTCTGAAGAAGGACACAGTGTGGATTCCATGTTGAACCACAGATGTGCAATAGTACAACTTCCAGTGTATGCACACCAGTGACAATCAGGAAACAAGGCTACATGAATTGCAGGCAGCATTGGAGGAAAAAAGCCACTGCTGAGCAAATGCTGTTTGCTGTCAGACACGGCATGACCTTTTCACTAGGTACAAGATGGGAAGACTGCAGAGCATATACTGATTTGGCGTACGGTGTTATGCTTCTGTGCCATGTAGCACATACACGGCCATCAGAGGCGATGACACACAGTAAAACGAGCCCAGCAGGTGAAGCAGACACCATGGATATTTTTGTTGATACTGTTTGGGATGGGGGTAGAAGTTTTACAGACTTATTTGATTTCAGGGCAGACAATCCTATGCAGACTTAATTATTTCCTCATTTGTAAAATAACCTCTTTCCCAGAAACTCTCTAATGTTAGTTATTCCAGGCACTCTGCATCTAATGGGGATTACTATTTGGTGTTTTCAAGGAGCAAAATATTAGTTCATTGTAGGCTATTGTACGCAGCAGGAGAAAACTGGTGAAATTCTTCCTAGTCCTTCTGAAGTGTGCATAAAGCACACATGCAACCACTAGTCCACATCCACCCTTAATCCACCACTGCCAGTCCTGCACACCAAGCCCAGGAGAAGGGCAGTGG
>VYZX01021974.1:12150-35553 GCA_013401335.1 Brachypteracias leptosomus | reverse complement strand
GACTGGTCCCAAAACTGAGCCTTAAGGGACACTGCTTGTGACAGGCCGCCAACCCNCCGGTGGCCTTCTGTGAGAAGGTCACAACACCAATAGACAAGGGAAGAGCAACTGACGTCATTTACCTGGACCTGAGCAAAGCCTTTGACACTGTCCCGCCTGACATCCTGGTCTCCAAGCTAGTAAAATATGGGTTCCATGGACGGACAACTCAGTGAATAAAGAACTGGCTTGACGGCCACACCCAAAGAGTGGCTGTCAATGTGTCCATGTCCAAGTGAAGGCCAGTGACAAGTGGAGTCCCTCAGAGATCAGTACTGGGACCGGTCTCGTTTAACATCTTTGTCGGTGACATGGACAGTGGCATCGAATGCACCCTCAACAAGTTTGCTGATGACACCAAGCTGTGTAGTGTAGCTGACACACTGGAGGCAAGGGATGCCATCCAGAGAGACCTTGACAGGCTGGAGAGGTGGGCCCATGCCAACGTCATGAAGTTCAACAAGACCAAGTACAAGGTCCCGCATCTGGGTCGGGGCAATCCCAAGCACCAATATAGGCTGGGCAGTGGCTGGCTTGAGAGCAGCACTTTACTTTCTTGAAGAAAAGGACTTGGGGGTATTGGTGGACGAGAAGCACAACATGAGCTGTCAGTGTACACTTGCAGCCCAGAAAACCAATCATATCCTGGGCTGCATCAAGAGAAGCATGGCCAGCAGGACGAGGGAGGTGATTCTCCCTGTCTTCTCCACTTTCGTGAGACCCCACCTGGAGTACTGCATCCAGTTCTGGAGCCTCTATTGCAAGAAATATATGGATGTGCTGGAACGTGTCCAAAGGAGGGCCACGAGATTGATTAGAGCACTGGAGCACCTCTCCTACGATGACAGACTGAGAGAGTTGGGGTTGTTAAGTCTGGAGAAGAGAAGGTCTCCAAGGAGACCTTCTTGTGGCCTTCCAGTATCTTAAGGGGGCCTACAAGAAAGCTGGGGAGGGACTTTTTAGGATGTTGTATAGTGGTAGGACTAGGGGGAACAGGTCAAAACTAGAGGTGGGTAGATTCAGATTAGACGTTAGGAAGTTCTTCACCATGAGGGTGGTGAGACACTGGAACAGGTTGCCCAGAGAGGTAGTGGAAGCCCCATCCTTGGAAATTTTGAAGGCCAGGTTGGATGGGGCTCTGAGTAACCTGATCTAGTGGGAGATGTCCCTGTCCATGGCAGGGGAGTTGGAACTAGATGATCTTTAAGGTCTCTTTCAAGCTGGCAATTCTATGATTCTATGAATAGCTAAAAGAGAATTTTATTATTGTTATTTTAAAGATACCATAGGTCACAGTGAATCAAAACATAAATTAATCTCAAATACTTTCAGCCTCTGGGTGATTTTTTTGCTCCTGATGGACCAAAAGAGGTCTCAAAAAATAGATATATATTTTTGATTAAATTACTCTAAAATTAACTCATTTAGATATTAACATAGTCTTAATTGCTGTCACGTTCAAGTTTTTTTTCATTTGTTTTGTTTGATAGCCTCCATTATTAATTTAGCCTAATTCAAAAAATTTCAGAAAAATTTTCCCTTATGTTGGAACCTCTTTCTCCTTTGAACTCTTAAGATAAGAAAGGTGAATGTACATGCAGTACTTTTTATTTAAATATTGTATATTCTTTTTTGTATTATACCTTGTGGTATATTTTGGAATTGCTCCTTCTAGATTTTCAAAGCTATTGCACAACTTACACTGTGTGATATTTTTAATTAGTTTTGACAAGTATTACATTTAGCCAAAGAAAAATTGTAATCTAAATTTTTCTGAAGACAATTTTGAAATGTTTAATTCAAAAGGGAACAGAATATTTAACCCAGGATTACCTATATTGACTCCAAATTAATCTTAATACTATATTTTTGGTTTTGAAGACAATCCTAGTCTTTATTTTAAGCTTCCTAATTCTTATTCAAAAATCAGTATTAGAAAAATTAGTTCAACCTAACATGAACCATTTTCTCATGAGCTTTTGTTTGACTATGCATCAATAATAAAATTTTTTTCCAAGATTATTTAAAATTGAAGGAGCAAATATTATAGGAAAATCCATGATATTTTCCTAAGCAAGCCTTGCTTCAACCTACCATTGGCATAATCAGAAATTCCCTTTGATGCTATGGTGAGGTCTACTTATCCTCAGGTTTAAAACACGTAAGTATCCTGGAGATACAGGCTTAAATCCAAGTAGGACTGAATCAATCTTTAACCTTCAAAGGCAAATAGATCAATTGCTCTTGTGTGATTTAGACCTTTCAAATGGCAGACATTTCTGCTCTGTTTGGAGAGTAAAGTTGCAGTGGCCTTATTCTTGAAGGAAAAGAATTGCTTTTGTGGATACAGTCAACAGGCTTCCAGAATTTTGTAGTGGGTTGGAGCACATAACATGTTTGTAAAATACCTTGGAACAGAAGACAATCAAATATAAAATATTTCTGTGTGTTTATATAAACTTCCCAATTAAATAATATCCTGGAGCTCAGATGTACTAATAAAAATTAGACATATTTGAAATTTTTTTTTTCTCAGAAAATATTACATTTATTCATCTGATAACGATCAACTAATCAGCAGTGGGAAAGGAAACTCAGAACGATTTGTGAAGTAGAAAAACACTTTATTAAAGAAAATTTTGAACTGCGAAAGACATATCAACCTATATTCTGACAGGTGATACTTAACAGTTCACGCAGGCTCTGTTCAGAAATACTACTTTTTAATTTTAAGTATTTTAAACTTCATATCACAAAATAAAAAGATTTGCAAATCTAAATGAACGACTGTGTATGAAATAAATCTTTGAATTTGAGTAGTTCCAGGCCTATATGAATCTGGAATCTGTTGGAAATTTTTCATCTTTAGATCCTTTTCTAGCTACAATTAATGTATTTAAATACAAGAACCTAAAAAGTCTTCATTTTTATAAGTTATCAGTTTAAACACAATTATTTTGAGAAAGCAAAATGTATCTTCTTCAAACTAAAAATTTGAAATACAGTATTAATTTTATAAACTTTACATACTGAGTAAAGGTTTCAGGAAGATTAGTTACCTGCCTAGAGAGCTTCCAGACTGATTATTTTTCTCTTGTATATATTTTTTCTAACATTAGTATAAGTTCTTTTTAAGTATTATCAAATTAATACATTTGAGACAATGAAAGGATTCTTCTGGTAAAGCAAATATTGATAACATTTGGAATTCGTTCTTATTTCTTATCAGCAGGATTGCTGCCTAGTCCCTCAAGCAGGAAATCTCCAGCACAATACCATCTGATGCTGTCATTAAATCCTCAGCGTCAGGTTTCCGTAGCAACAGAAGAGCTCTCCTTGCTTCACTGTCTACATCTGAAATCCGGAACAAAACCAGTTAATCTTGTGCTGGTTTTCTACGTTTTTTTGACAGATTTAATCTCAGCTCTTCTGTATCTGGAAAGAACTGGTAAGTACCAGTTAAAGTTTGTTACTATTAAATTATAAGGCTGTATTTTAGTTGTTGATGTACACGCACAACAGATGGTGGCCTGCTGTATTCATCACCAGATTAGAAAGATAAAGTCTGGGCTATATGTGGGCCTACACACATGCTTATGAGTTTAATTTGTAAAACATAAGAGGTTACAGTGCTTTTAGTGCTTATTTAAGATTGTAAATCTTGAAAAGCTTTACTTTTATTTGACTATAAATGATTGACAAGATGAACATATTCCCAAGGTGTTTAAAGTTAGTTTCGATGTTACTGTTTTCACACTGTTATCCCTTTCCAGGCTGACAATAGCAAGAAATATTCAAGTTACAGAGAGTGTACCCAGTTCAGGAATTATTATTCACAGAACAGACAACTGTATTTAACTCAAAATATATGATAATAATTAAAAACTGTGACCAGAGCTCACATAAGATTTTTATACAGAAAAACTTCAAGATGCTTCTGAATGTGATGTATGTAGTTACTAACATATTCTAAATAAAAGCTTTCTCTGTTCACTAAAACCAGTAGCTTTTTACATTTCTAAGAATGTCAAATTTTCCTAAAAGCAGTAGAGAATCCACCCATTTAGCATGGAGAGCACCCAGATCAGTGGAGTTTTGAGTTTCATTTTAGCAATTATCAATTCTTTCTAATAATACTTTTATGATCTTATTTTGTTGTTGCAATTGTTAAAATGCATGATGTTTTTAAGGAATTTTATTCATAGACAGTATCCATTTGGGGCGGGCAATATTTATAAAAAATGTAGTTGATAAATTTTTTAAAACACCTTCATAAATAAGCCTGAATTGCTGTCATTTCTTGGTGTACAAAACTTGGTTATATTAATCATGAAAGCTATACGTTGAATAAAACAGTTGTGACTGCGGCTTTATTACTTAAATTAAGCCAAGACGTTGTGCCTTTGTACTTCTGCAGATTGGAAGAAAAAAGGTAACACTTTGATATAATAAGCATTTTTGTTCACACATTTATGAGAATAAGTTTTCTTATTTTTTAATAAGACAGGACATTGCTTAGAGGAAGAGACATTCCAACAAGTATCAAGAACTTTCACAGAATCAGTATTTTTGTGAGGCATCTCCAGTGATGACTTCTAGATATATTTGCTTTGTACTAAAATCATACCGTTATGTGTTCTACTCATCTTTATTTAAGTGTAAAAGTTATTTAAATTTTATGTTTCATTTTGAAGTAATTTGCTGAATAATTCTGGTGATCTGTAAGAAGTTTTTAATCAATTTCATTAAAAGACAGTGTTCGTCTCATTAAGGGTTAAACTTCTCTTTTGAAGAAAGCAAGTCAGTGATAGTCATTGTCCAAGGGCCTTTTCCAAGTAATATCAATGATAGCTGGCTTTTGCTAAACCACAATGTGATATGAGAGAGGATAATCATGTGAAAGGCATGTAAATATTAACTGAAAACATGTTATAAAAATAGAATATCATTTTAACATAACATATTTGAAATGTTTTAAACATAAGAAAGCACATACATTTTCCTTATATATGGTGGTATTTTGCATTCATAACATCATTGCACAACAAAAATGTCACTTGGTTTTCATACACCTGTGAAGATGAGTTACATAAACCCAGCATAGGAGTTTCATTTGATGTTTCTACTATGTTTTCCAACAAGAAAGGGAGTGGGAAGTCATCAGACCCTTGACTACAGAGTATTATGTTAGCAGCAGCATTGAACTGATTTGAGGATGACCAGGGAATGGAAAAACCCCCACATTTGTCACACCTTTGACACAACTCTCTCTTTTGCAATGATATGAACATAGCAATGGTAAAGTAACAAAGAACCCCACACATCTTGACCATACATAGGTCATTGCAAGTGACACATAGTGCTAAGAACCTCAATCTAGTAAAAATCCCTGTTTGTCCTCACAATGCAGGGCAATACTCTGGACACACTAGTCTAAGCAGAACTAACTGTGGAACTCAGGCCATGCTTTTACTGATTCCCAGCAAGTTTCTTAATCATTCTTTACTTTTTAAATATTTTTTTACTTTTTCAAAATGGGATTTGCGATTTTATAATATACCAGTGATGTTTCAATAAAATAATCAATGTTTTAATGGTAATGCTTTGAGATATTTTGATAATATAATTACTAGAGCTGTATAAGTGCCTGGCCAGATCTTGGATCATTTACTGTAAAGACAAAGCAACTGATCCTGTTCAAAAAAGTTTATCTGGAGAAACATTTTTACTCATGGGAACACAGTTGGGTATTTCAGGCTAAATGGAGTTAGAATTTATTTGTTTAATCATTAGTAAACTGCTTGGCCTTGAGAATCATAAAAGGCAGTTTATCTGCATCTTAATTTTCCCTGTCTCATTCATATTCATAATAATGTTGACTATTTAGTAATTTTTTTCTTTAGATTCTAGATAAGAAATCCCGCTAAAAAATTGTTAGCAAATTCTAAGAAATCACTAACGTATTTGCCAATTTTGGGATCAATTTTTTACTTCATCTATACACTTATGTTGCAAAAAATATGTGGAAATTTGCACATAATTTCATTACTGTTTTTCTCCTGTTCTCATTCTTTATACACATTCTCAAACAGTATCAGTGAGCTTTTACATGAATAGGAAAAAATATTGTGGTGGGTTAACCTTGGCTGGGCACCAGGTGCCCACTAAGTTGTTCTGTTATTCCCCCTCCCTTCCTCCAGCAGGGCAAGGGGGAAGAAAATAAGATGAAGAAAACTTGTGGGTCAAGATGAAGACAGTTTCATTAAAAACAAATCAAAGATGAACAAAGGCCGTGCAAAGAAACAAAGAAAACAAAGATTTATTCTGTTCTCCCCATCAGCAGATGTCTGACCCCTTCACGGGAAGCAGGGCTCCAATACATGTAGTCGTTGCTCCAAGGGACAATGGATGCCCCCTTTTTCCTTCTCCTTTTCTCTAGATTTTATTGCTGAGCAAATCTCATACAGTATGGAATAACCCTTTGGTCAGTTCAGGTCAGCTGTCCTGGTTGTGTCCCCTCCCAAGATCTTGCCCACCCGATCCACTGGAGGAATGTTGGAAAGAGCCTTGGTGCTGTGCGAGCACTGCTCAGCAGTAGCCACAACACGGATGTGTTATCAACACCCTTCTAGCTCCCAGAACAAGGCACCTCACCATGAGGGCTGCTATGGGAAAAATCAACTCCAGCTCAGCCAGACCCAATACAAATATGTAGACTTTAATATTTTAAACAAGATCCCTCCCCAAACATCATATGTAATTAATATTAAAAAATTAGTTAATATGATGTTCAGCAAACATAAACGGGGACATTTGGTGTTCCCAAAACCATTTGGGAGAGTCGATTGTCTATCTGGTATCATACATTTCTTTATTTGTGGTTTCTGATTCTTTTTTTCTTTATCCATAAACATTGGGTAAATAGAAGAAGGTTTATAAGAAATTAAGATTTATTGTAGAGTGGACATGCTGACAGAAACTGACTGTGATAGATGTAGAAACGTGATGATTTCATGTCCATACTAATGCATTTTGTTACTTTCTCCTCATTCTGTCAGTCTAACATCCATTCTCTTGTGCCAGTCAAATTAGTCACATTTGAGCCCCAAATTCCTGAGGTTCATTTAGCTACGGAGAGTTGATAGAGAAAGAAAAATAATGTAATTGGTTTCACCAGTCAAAACCATTTCTCTGGAAAAGATGCTCATGACAAAATAAAATATAAAATAACAGCATTATGTAAAATAAGTTGCAAGCCTTTAGTAATTTTGTAAAAAGCCCAACGTTTTATAAAGTTAACAAATCAAATGGACAGATGATCATTGCCAAATCTACTGACAAACTACCTGTGCAAATGTAATGCCAAATTAGATCATAATCTGTCACTCAAAGTGCTGATGACGATGTCTCGGATAAGAGTTGTAGTAAAAGTCACTTTCATCCTAAACTGTATTTAACATAAATTTCATTCCAAAGTATGAAAGATATTTAAGGTTGCTAAAGATTTCCAAAGTACATGATGAAGAAGATGTTATTAGATATAAATATATCGTGAACATTGACTTTCTGGATCAGTCCAATTATTGCTGTAATTATAAATCATAATAATAATTTATTAAATCAAAAGAGACAAAGATTCATTTTCCTATGAACTGTATTCATTGATGAAAGCTGTAAAATATCCTGGCATACTTTATATTGTCAAGCTGCTGCTGTGTCTGTAGGTCCCTTCTGATCCTCCAGTCTTTTAATAGATTTCTCATTTTGTATGATTCCTAGACACTGCATTCCTTTGGAAGACAGTAGCTGACATTGCTTTATGCATCAATACTCCAAAACTTTAATAGGATAAATATGCTTTGCAGAGTGAAAGCAGTGGATAGATAAAGCTACTGTCTCCATTTAAGGCTCAGGGCAACCCCCCATGGAGCAGAATTAGTTTCACCCCTCTTCCCCCTCCCCTCTTCCCTCCCAGGGGAGGAAGAAAGGCCTCACTCAAAGTTGGAAAATTAAGGTTACAATTTTTAACAGGGAGTAACAAAAGGGATATCAAAGGAAGGGAAATATACAGAAGTAACAAGGGAAGGTATATATACAAATATATACAACACCGATCCTCGGATGCCACTGGATTCCTCCCGAGCCACATGGAGTTGTAGCAGCCACAGAGAGGTCTGGAGCCAGCAGCAATCCCAGCGAGGAGGGAGTGAGTGGAACTTTCTGTGTCCTTTTATAGAGTGTGGCAGGAGTGTGGCAGGAAGGGGAGTGGAATAGCCGCTCCACCTGTCCCTCCCCAAACCATACTTTAAACCACAACAGCTACTCGCATCAGTAAGTGACTGCAAGGTAGGCATTCTATGGCTTCTATTGATCATTAGATTACTTAACAGCTTCAGGGAGACATTCTGTAGCTATTGGCTGTTTCCCTGCTTCCTCTCTTCTTGAGCCACTTCACCCCACTACCATGAACTTGTGACTAGTCATATATTTGCCCTTATTTAGTACATCACTCTCAACCTGCATTTGCTGTACCTTTTCCAAAGGGATAAAGATTTCAGAAAACTATTAAAAAAAAAGAGAAATTAAAACTAGGAAGAGTAGATATATTACAACACACTTGTAACTTCCTCCTTTTGGCATCTCATCCTTTGCTGTTCAATTGTGTTCTATGCAAGACAGCATAATTTGACAAGGTTATGAAACCTGTAGGAGTTAAATGCCTGCCCACCTTTGTAAATTTTGAATACAAAATTAAAAAAAAAAAATTTATTCTAAAAGCAATGTCTCTCGTCATTGCATAAGGACATCAACTGTACCTTATATAATGCCCTCTATATTTATCAGACTAACTTCAAATTACTATTTATTGTCTGTGAAAGGCGGTGTTAAACTCAGTGACAGATTTTCATGAAAGAAACTGTGCTTCATTTTCTCATTAGTTCTTTCTCTGTCATGAGCAGTGCTATCCTATGTTCATTTTAAGTGAAAACCTAATTGGTTGCTTCCTGATGTTTTGCAAATCATACAGTAGCTTATATGTAATGATATTGATCAGAATTTCTTTCTATCCCTGCTGTTTTACAGTACATGTTTGTTCTGTGAATAAATGATGCATTGCTCAAAGCACAGTAGCTATTTATACTCATGTATGTATAAGAAAGACACCTTTAAGACATCTCATCATTAAAAAGTGTATATCCTTATCATTGTACAACTACATGGATGAATCACTTTCTGTTACAATGTGTCCATATTTTCCCCACTTGTCACCCAGGAAATAATTTATTTTCATTCATTGTCAGATTTTGCATCTGTACAGATGAAACAATGTAGTGAAAATTAAATGGTGATTTATAACATAAAGGGGAGAAGGGGAGAAGACATTTCAGGTTCAATTTTTGAAGCAATATTTGGATAACCATATAAATAATCATGTATTTTGTCATGTTCTTCTTCATTTCTGCATTTCAATTGCTTTATTTCAAGCTAATGTCAGGCTAATCAGTTGTGAATCACTGACAGCAAGTTTTGTAAATTCAGCCCATTGGTGTTAATGCATCCTAGATAGCCAGTACAGCAATATGACTAAGCTAGTTAACAGTAATAGTCATTGAGGAATATTCCACAACCTAAAAGCCCATGCCTACAACATAAAGGATGCTTGATATGCCAATTAATTTCTATAAATTGCAGGACTTTTATCTTTCAGGTTGACAAAAGACTGGTATATTTTTCACATAGTATTAGTCACTGCAAGAATTTAGTATATTCTTTATTTTTATTTTGAGGAAATATTGTGTCTATTACCCTAAGTGCCAAAATATCTAATTAATTAAAAAAGAAAAAAAAAAAGAAAGATTTTCAGACTTACTTTGTAACATAGTACATGTTGCAGCCTTAATAATAAGAGAGAGAAGAGGGTGAAAAATAGCAACATGTTGGAAAAAGCAAAGCTTCTTAAAAAATGAGGCTGGCAGGATGGACTGAGCATTTATCTTTTTGACTTATTACACAAATTTTCATCTCAACATGAAAAAAGAGGAATTTTGCCAAACATGTCAATTTGGCCAAGCTCTGCTTTTCATCTCTCCTATACTTCTGATTAAGCCAAGTTGAAGGACTTGATTTCTTGCCTGTATATTAATTTGTATAAGTAACAGCCTTTATCACTTACAATGCAGTTTCTGCGTGATGATTCACTGTGTTGAAGGAAGAACAGATCTGCTTTCTATTTTTATGCCTGATAATGTCCAAGTAGTCACCTCCCTTACGGCATTTGAAGGGGACAACAGATGACAACTTCAAGATTATTAAGAGGGTGGGTTTAATTTTGTGCCCTGTCAAATCCTTGTAGTAATCTTTATTACAAGAAAAGATTCATGTTGTACAGTGTTGTTTTCTCATTACAGTCATTGTCATAAGAATGAGAATCAGTATGCAATTGGAGTCGTTATGCAGCACAAGAGACTACCAAACCATTGTAAACTTAAGAGCATTTTCTGAAAAATGCCATTAATCCACTCCTTTCTAAGAGCAGAGTTTGGACTGATTAGCAGACCACACTGTACAATGTTGAAAGGATTGAGATAACACTTTCGGCTGTTTCCCACCACAACCCCTGCTAAGTCATAACG
This sequence comes from Brachypteracias leptosomus, assembly GCA_013401335.1. Taxonomy (NCBI): domain Eukaryota; kingdom Metazoa; phylum Chordata; class Aves; order Coraciiformes; family Brachypteraciidae; genus Brachypteracias; species Brachypteracias leptosomus. The sequence continues at coordinate 24,880 of VYZX01021974.1, read as the reverse complement.
TACAATTGAAAGTGTTATATGTTCTTAGCTTCCTGCCAAGAACAAATCAGTTTGACCAAGTGTTGGCCCACAGCTGGAGATCTGCCTGAAGTAACAAAACAATCATGCCATACTGAAGTGCCTCACACATTAAGTCAGACACAGTGTGATATGATGATTGCACACAAAATGTGTCTTATTAAAAACAAAGACACATACAAGTCCTGTAATCAAGACAGGACACTGAATTGAATGCTTATCTTTTATTGGATTTTGTTTTGTATATAAACTCTTTTTTACACTATGTTTTAATGTCATATATATATGGTATGTTACTGGCAGTGTCTCACACTGACATGAAAGTTGAAAAAATATGTCCATGGCAATCCATTCCTATATCAGGGGAAAATTCAGCACAGCAAATTAGAGGTGTTAGTGCAACCCTACATCATGCCACTTGGTGTAGTCTTTATTTTACATCTTCTTGCTTTTATGAAATCTGCTTTATGTTGTTGTGTACATCTTTTTATGAGACTGATTCAAAGTGCCTATGTGTGCTTCTGGCCCTCAAATGGCAGTACTTGAGATCAAGGTGTAATCTGTTTATATGCATCTCATCAGCAGGATGGCGATCAGTTTGTATAGTTTTACACATCATATTCTTATACAGAGATTATTTTAGACACTGTATTGTACTAGAAGCTGCAAAACACCACTGCTTTTCATTGTCAGAAGGTTTGTTTTGTTTCTAACATTACTGGAGCTAAAAGTAAAGCAATTGTGAAATTGAGTAACAAAAACCACGACAGAGAGCAACTAACAATCTCTGAGATATTATCGCCAGTGAAACAGAGCATAATTTGGCTGCCATTTTTATGAACAGTCTTTTCAGTAGTTGTTAAACAGATGCAAAGCATTGTTTTTACCTGTGGCAGACACTCTGAAACAGTAGTGTATGATATCCCCAAGTTAAAAGATTTACCCTAATTGTGCTGTAGCAAAGATGCATGCACTGTCATTCTTCTTGTTGCTATGGAATATTGTTTTAACCTTTCAGGAAGGATATATGGCAACAGTATTATGTAGACAGATTTTTGCAAAGGATTTTCTGAAAGAAAAAAGTTATATAAACTCATAGACAATTCAAGGAACTTATATATCTACCTAAATGGTCAAGTATATATGTAGATCACTATCACCTCGGTTTTCTTGGCATCCACAAGTGTTTACACTGTTTTGGAATTCCGGATGAACATAAAACTAGGTCTTTGGCTGCCCTTTGAACAATTTCTTTTTTTTTTTTACCGCTATGACTATTTTCCATCATCTTCAGTAAGAATGACAAGAAAAGTATTGCTTTTGCTCAAAACAGCAAGTCTTTTTTTCTTCTGTTCTTGTATTTTTGACGTGCATTTTTACATGTTTAATGTAAACACACAACTACTCATTTCTCTTCCCTGAAAACAGCGGTTTTACCTATGTTATATCTGCTTCAGTATTCTACTGAAACAATGTTTATTCAGTCTGATTCAGAGTCAGACACAAAACTAGCAGTCTGTCTCTTCCAAATAGAAAAACAGGTGATCTAAGAAAACATAGATGACCAGAGTACAGGAAAACAATACAAAGAACTGATTATGTCATAGAGCATTAATAACACACACATGCACAGATTAATTCCCCAAGTTGTCAAAAGAAATATCTGATACAGAAATTATTTTTTTTATATCTGCTAAGGAAGAAACATTGCTGTGAGAGGTAATTAGTGCACTCTGTAATTTCATTTCAGTGAAAGATAGCATCTTGCCTTTCATATTCTATACAGAATAATGTTTCCCTAATTAGGAATAAGAGTGACTATTCTCTCGAACTAAAGTTAATCCAGTTTCTAGGGTTTTTTTATTCTTGTGTGTGTGTGTATATGTATATTATATACGATTTCCTCTTCGTGTTTTTCAATGTATCAGAACTCAGTGGATCTAATGATAAATGTCTTACATTTAGTTATTTAGTTATTTTTAATTTTCTCTTCCAATCATATCATCATAGCACTTGCAAGCCTGTATCTTTCCTGATGAATTCTTTAGCCAGAAGCCATCATGTCTCCTGGCTACCACCTGAGTGTTGAAATGCACAGTGAACACAGAAGAATGGTACTTTGTCAAGTAGTTGACACAACAACCTTGTGAAGGGCACTGCAACTTAATGTAACATCTGTCCTTAGAAAAATCATTGAACCTACACAAAGAAGTTCAGTCAGAGAATCTGAGTGTTCAGGATCAATTTTCAGATGGTCCAGACCACTCAGCTTTTGCTTGGTTCAAGTAGTTCTATTTTAACGATGTTGAGATTTGAGTACTGTGATTCCCTGCTGTCTACACTGACACAGCTCTCTTCAAAGACTGCCCTAGATATGACTTTCAAGAAACTATATATGCAATTTTATAACACTAACTCTTCATAAGAGCCTGGATCACCTTGAAGACAGTGTCTGATGTCACTGCCTGGAGAGATCATTTTGTTCATTAGGAGAACAGTATCAGCTAGCTCCTGTGAGGCAGCGTCCTGGCATCATTAAACAGACAGGTAGCTAGACATGGCACAAAGGCTCCACGAGTAAGAAAAGAGAGACAAAAGCCAACTTAGCTAGTATTTCAAGGGTCATTTTGAATAAAAGTTGGAAAAGGGTTTATATAATCTATGTAGAATTTTACTCAGTTGCTGGAAGTGAATGTGTAAACTACTTTTCAGGTGAAGATGAAGCAACTTTCTTTTAAAAAATAGATAATTGATGAGATGGTATAAAGCACTGAGGAGAGGTGTTGCTTAATACCATTCTGAATCAATATACTTTATCTGCTTTCTTTTATTTTAAAGCTTCAAAACTGGTAGTAGGGAAAAAAAGAAGAGTAATGACTATGCTTTGAAGATAACAGGTCAGTTCTGAATGTTATTAGGGTTCTAGTACCAAAGGCAGATTTAGTGTTGTAGGATAAGGCATATGGGACAAGAGTGTAAGATTAGTTGAAAATTTTACTATGTTAATATTTCTAAGATTTTTTACCCTTATATATTTCAGAACTGAGTAGACTAATGATCTAGGTTTTATTCTCATTAAATTCTTTGTCATGAGAACTCTGAAGATTTGCATAGTCAATAAATTATGTGAAATCAAGTTGAGTTCTGTGTTTTTTCTGTTTTTTTTGTATATTGTTTTGATGCAAATGTGCCACTGCTTCCAACTGCAGAATGCAAGCAGCACTCAGACTAATTAAAAATCCCAAGTAATATATTGATCTGTAGCTCACAGAACTGATCTCAAAGAAAAAAAATGAATTCAGACACATGAAAAGACATGGATATATAATGCAACCAATTATACTGATGTTAGCCTTTAAGAATATAACTCGAAAGCAGCATTTTTTAGGAAAAGAGAAATAGATATTAAGAAGAGCTTATGGATTTAGACTGCAACTGCCCAGGTAAATATCTTTTCCCTGGAATTAATTTTATTCTAAAGCTTTAAGTTGTTGTGTGTATTTTTATGAGGTTAATGTATCATGGAAAACCTTCCACATGGGTCTTTGTCTAATCTGTACTCTCCTCCTTTTTAAGTTGAATTTTATATTGGTTGGTTTGCAGTGAACAGGCCATATAGAAGGAAGCTGCTGGCTAACTGCTGTAAATGTCCAGAATGCAATAGAGTTGCCTCATCTTTGTGTCTACTGGTCTTAGAAAGGTTTGTGATACACTAATATGGCAGGGAAGTGCTGGGGTAATTNTGATCATTTTATCAAAGGCTTTCGGTCACCAAATTTTTTGACATTATGGTGGGAACTGTGAGACTACCATAAGTCTCTACCTTGTGTTTGGACAGCATTCATTGTAATTTACCCATAATCACAAACAAGATTTTTATTTGCTGAGGTAATTTGATAGTCAGGCACTTTTTCCCCTCTGTTTAAAAGATGTCAGAGAAATAACTTGAAAATCCTGGATTTATCCTTTACTGAGATTGTCCTGCAGTAACCTTATTATGATGGTAGGCAGAAGGGGAATTCATGGACGCAAAGGAAGCCCATGCAAAAAGCCAAAGATAGGAATGTGGAAGTTCCTGCTGGAATACTCAAATAGCTGTGCATCAGTTAGGCTGCTCAGTTTTTCATGTTGAAACAGTGAGCTGTATTTATGGAGTATGGTTAATCCTAATCTTGGGGTATCAGATTCTGTGGTGCTTGGGAACTCAAAGCACAGGGAGTGGCAAAAGTGCAATCCTGGAAGTGTAGAATTAAATATATGTTAGATCTGAGTATATTATAGAGTGGGGCATACATATAAATTTATAACTACTTTTTGCTGAATTGTTCTTTTACAAATAATAATTACATGACTATGATAATTATATTCTAAAATCAAATGTTGACATAATTTTGACTAAAACTATACATATAGACAAAGTAATTTCACTGTAGGAACCAAAGTAGTGAAAAAGTAAAGTTAATATGTAGTATAGTTAAAATAAGAATGTGATTCTTTGGAGATTTCTTTTGAGTGATCTTTCTGGATATTAAGATATAAGGGCTGGAACACCTCTCCTATGAGGAAAGGTTGAGAGAGTTGGGATTGTTCAGCCTGGAGAAGGCTCTGGGGAGACTTTATTATGGCCTTTCTGTACTTAAATGGGTCTTCTAAGAAAGATGGGGACAATCTTTTTAGCAGGGCCTGTTGTGACAGGACAAAAGGTAGTGGTTTTAAACTAAAAGAGGGTAGATTTAGGCTAGATATAAGGAAGAAATGTTTTACAATAAATGTGGTGAAATTTTGGAAGTTTCCAGAGAGGTGGTAGATGCCCCATGCCTGGAAGCATTCAAGGTCGGTTTAGACAGGGCTGTGAGCAACCTGAATTAGTTGAAGATATCCCTGCCCACTGCAGGAGGATAGGACTAGATGTCCTTTAAAGATGCCTTCTAACCTAAACATTCTATGATTCTGTGATTCTATATATTTTACATAGCTCTCTGTTAGCGCAAAAAATTTAACAATTTAACAAACAGTCTGTTTTTAGATATGTCTTATATTGACTGGTTTCTTCCACACTAAGCAAAGTTGAATATTATAGTAATGAGAAAATATTTCTGGGCTTAGTCAGAAAAAAAGTACAAAAGTAATTCCATGCAAATAAAAATTGGAAATTTGTCAGTGAGAAAATAATCTTTTAACTTATATCACAATTCATTTAAATGTGATAGAAATTCTAGTATTGCTAAAAATGTTGACAATTTGAGCATCTTAAAACAAGTGGAATAAAAAATCCAATTAATTTCAGTAGAATAGTTTTTGAGACTTTTTTTAAGAGGAAAATTAGTTTGATTTGAGCAGTTACATTTTTATACTATCCTTCTTCATTTTTACATAACCTTATTACAAAAATGGGCATTCTACATTTTCACTAATTAGGTCACACAATGCCAGTTTCTTCAGAGTTCCATGACTTACTTTCTATGGACAATTTTTAAGGATCATTAATAAATATGCTGTCAAATTTAGACACCTGAAACTGATCTAAAATCTTTTTAAAACAAGAATTCAAAGTGTAGAAAGAAATGGCGTATAATGGTAAAGAGATGACCATCAAAGACATTAAAATTGTGGCTGAAATATAGATCTCTTCATTCAGCACACTATCTGAAAGCTACAAGATTGCAATCATAACAGTGTAATGAAAATGGATTTAGCTGATGCTATTTCTCATTTTCATTACCATCATTTTCATGAGAATGGATTAATATTTTGCTATTTTGTATTCTCATGGCAATTTTTGTCACAAAATGGATTCATGCCAAGCCATCTTCTGTTCCTATTAATCTTTGTCAAGAAGACAGAACACCAAATTTTTCATAACCCATGATGTTCACAGAAATACGTAAAACTTTCACAGCCCTGCAGACTTCAAACTTTTTTCGGGGATTTAGGTAGTCTAACCCTATGTGATGCATACTGAAGCTATACTAGTAAAGAACAAAAAGCACAAGAAACATAGCAAAATGTTAAGATTATGGTTTTTTTCTTAATGTTGTTTGTAGCAAGAATAGTAGAAACAAAAAAAAATCAATGGGGATTAGTGAATTATATTAAGTTACTTGGTAACTATTTATAGTTTTACATATGCATGTAAAAGTAGGGGTATATATAGCCAAAAAAGTTTAGATCAAAACTGTGTTAGGCACTTAAATTATGACTGACTATAAGGTATTGATTATAACCAAAATTAAAATCCATTATGTTTTCATTGTACTGAAATATATAGGGTGGAACCTTACAAAACTGGCAGAGGGAGTACTTCAAGGAACATATACAAACCTTTCTCTATGTATACATTTATGCATACGTGTGATAAATGACTGTTCTGTTTGGCTATAATTTTGAACTGGCACATTTGAATGGGTTTAGTTTTTGGTTTTACTTTCTCTTCATTATGTAGTTTTGGTTTATATTAGATACAGTGCTGCTAGCTCTCTTCTTCCTTAGGCCAACACCAAACTCAGCAACATCTACTCAGCATAACTTCATCTTTTATTCTTCATCTGTTTACTCTTCTCTGTCTCAAATCAGCCAAGGAGGACACACCACTGAGAGAGAGCTCAGCAAGCTGTCCCTGACAGGAACTCCACTGACTGGCCCCAACAGGAACTCTCTTCCATAGGAACTCTCTTCAAACTGATCAGCTCCTTGTTGCTGAGTTGTGACTCATCCATAGGTCTATTCCAACTCGTGGCCCACAGCCCAGACCCCAGCACGTCAGATACATAGCTGAAATAGAAGTAACTTTGAGCTAGAATAGACGCATACCAATATTACATGATCATTGACATTATACAACTTAAAAACTAAATGTTTTTTTACTTTGAAAATTAAATGCTGAAAGGAGAGGGAAGATAACATAGTAACTTAATAAGTGTGGTGGAAATGTATGAAACTCTTCTTGTCTGCATAAGGAAACGTCCTTATTCCTGTATTAAGAAACTGAATGTGATAGTTTGTTAGTCTGATCTACTGGGTGTCCATATCAAGGTGGTAAACCCACCATAGATTAAATATTTACAGAAAAACCTGAATCTGGGAAAAATCTGTTGAATTCTGTAGAAGTTTATCATCCAAATTATTTTGAGGGGCATAGAAGGCATTTTTTAGAAGCATAAATATCCTTAAAAGTCTACTGAACACTATCCTCATTCCTTGCCTTTCTACCTACTTCAATATCTTTTCTTTGAGCTGCATTTAAAAGTTAATAAAGAGTGAGCAAGTTTTTATTCAGGATATCTGCTTATATTACCATCTTTCATTGATTTCAGATTTAGCTTCAGAAATATTATTAATTATTTAACATTTATAGCTGCTTTGATACTGGACAGTTTCATGATCGATATATGAGCATTTGCAAAACACTGCTTTAACTCTCTCTGTTAACCCCTCTTTCTGCCCCCAAAAGGGGAAGAAAGAGAGAATAAGGGAGAGAAACTTATGGATCTCTGTTGTCCCCCTCCCCTCCCAAATGTGTGAGGGAGGGAATGAGCGGCTTCTGGATTAGAGGATATTGTCCCACAGGTAAATAAAGGGGCCACAAATACTCTAATCAGTACATTTCAGACTGATCTCAGTGTTTTAATGGACATAAAATTATCTCTTTCTTCCAATTATTCTTGTGATCTTCTTTAAAATATTGTGTAGAAAATACAATGTAAAAAGAGTTAAATGTAAATTGGGGAGTTTATGTACAGAATATATATTTGCACATTAGATACATTGTCAAGAAGAAAAGATTGGTAAGATTGGAGATCAGTCTATTGTTTTAGATATCTTTTCTTTAAGGGTGAACATATTTGTTCTTATACATAACCTATTACAACGGCACAATAATATTACATTTAAAAAGTAAAAAACAATCAAACAAGTAGGTGACAATGAATTATGCAACCCACTTGTCAAAGCTGGGTTGATTAAACAGAATCAGAATGTCTACCATGGATTTTAGTGCTCAACGTCTGTAGATGTTGCTCTTTCAATTTTTTTCTTTGTTAATGCTCTTGCACAGTCACAGACTTCTTGATGTTCTTACCCTCTTGCCTAATTCTTCCAGCTTGACTTCATACCCCAAAATACTAAGGACCAACACATGTCACATTTGTAAATGTGTGAGAAATTTCTCCTTTTATGGAATTTGTGATGCACAGTTCATCAGGAGAGATCTGACCACAGATCTTACTGCAAAAAAATCCTTTTTGCAGCCTGCTCAGATTTCCTTTTTGCCTTGTAATCTGACTCAGTAGAAAAAGACTGTGTTAGGTGATGAAGAGAACTGAGAAAATGTTTCTGGAAAAACTCAGAGGCAGCAGAGGTGGCAAAGAAAGGATATTTGGGTAAATACTAATGTCTATATACATGAGCTACTTTGAATTGAAGTAGGGTGTTTTGTGACTGGTTAGTGAGTGGTTGATTATAGTAATCAGCATAGATATTGACATGACTGTGAATGTCAGAAAATATATTTTTGGAAATTAGAGTTTGTGTTAATTACTTCTATAAGGAATAACATTTAGTAGTTGTAAGCATAATTAATCCACTGATTTATAGGTTGACCAATGTGTTATGTTTTGCCATAAAGGTATTCTTCCACAAATCACACTACTATGTCAAAGAGTTTTGTTGGGAGGTTGGAAAGCAGAAAAGAACATAGTGAAATGGAATGTATGAAATAGGTTGATTTGAAAAGGAAGTTCAATGGTTGCTTCTATTACACTGAGGTTGTTCTCTCGAGAACTATAGAGGCACAGCTGCTTTCGAGATGAATTGCTGTATGGAACAGAACAATTCTATTTCTATCTCAGATAGAATTTACTGTTAATATGAGATTAATTGATTCTCTAGCAACTACATTAGTTAAATATATTGTATTCATCATGTTTACTAGTTAAAAAACATTCCATACACATAAAAATAGAAATGGAAAAGAACTCTAATGACTTCTCATTTAGGGTAAAAGATAGCTTCATTGGAATTTTTTTTTTTTCTTTTTTTTCCTTTTTTTGTTTTTCTGTTACATATTAGAGTACCATTGTCTGTAGTCATCTACAGAATTTGGCTTTTTCCATTCTTTCAAACCTCTGCTTTCTTAATATAAAATAATTAGTATCTTTATAACAAGAAAACTGATGTCAACTTCTATTAATGTTTCTACAGATTTTAATTTATATTGTGACTAATTAATATGGGTTATTTTTACTACAGTGGCTTTCATTTTCACAAAGATCTATTTCTAAAGAGATAAGAATGATGTTACGTGCAACAGTGTGTGATGTCACTGTAAATAGTAATTATCTCAAAATAGATTTGATCACACTCTTTGAAATTAGCCTTAGCTATAGAGTATTCAGTAGCCTCTCATATTCCTAAATTAAATTTAATTTCCCTGAACTCTAGAAATAGAGGCTAATTAATAATATATTATCACTACTAAAGTCACTGTTGTTTGTGGGATATTAAACTCACAGTTGTAGAATGAGGTTGTTGGCGATGCACATATAACTATTCAATCTGACATACATGCATATTCAGATCATAATATAAAGGATAATGTGATTTTGTAGAGTAGGTTTTTTATTAAAAAGAAAAAAGTTAATAACTAGCTTCACTGTCCGAGGCAGTGCTTGAAGAATGTGTTCTGTATTATATATGTTTTGAAACTATACTATGGAAACTTTTGTACTAAACACAAAAGGCGGGACTTTTTCCTTTTGTAATCTTCATTAACGTTGTCATGCTTTCCAGAAAACAATGCTACTATACAAGATGAGAGAATGGAAATTGCCATAGTTTTTGATCATCTGTAAAAGAAATATTTTAGTAATTCTGAAGAAATAAAATGGAAGTTGTTCATGCACTTGTGTTTCCAACAGATTTCTAGATAAACCAGATTATTTCGATATAAACAATACAATACACACAAGTATATCTTATAGTACTAATTCAACACATCCACTGTTATTTTGAGATCTGAGATTTCAAAGATTTTTTGCAAAGAAGGGTGTCATCATTATTTTCTTTCTACAAATATGATATTTGGAAGCTGTTCATTTTTATAACAGTGAAATAATGGTAAGGACTTAAAAGAACTTTTGACATAAGTGTACTCTGAAATTATACTTGATTAACTTTCCATACCTCCTATAAATTGGAATCATCCTATTATAATATAAAATATAAAATAATATTATCAGAAAAAAAATAGCATAGTATAGAAACTAGTGTTCTTTTAAGCATTACAAGTTTTAATATTTCAAGATCTTCAAATAGTGAAATTTCTTTCATATTTCAGTTCTTAATACTCCATTCACCAGAATAAAATTTCTAATGAGAACTATGCCCTAATTGAGGTTATCTGTAGTCATAAATGAGACAATGATCTTATTCAAATAAGTATAGAGTGTGGAAAAATAACATGGAAGAAAAAATCTGGAATCTATTTATCTCCCCACAAAGAAGTCTCATTATCCTTCAACATAGTTAATAATTTTCTTCTGTTTTGAAAGCATTCTTAACAACCAAATATATATTACAGTCCAGAAAGGAGCGTATAAAGTAAGGAAATAGCAATGGAAAACATTTAATTTTAGCCTGTCTAAATTAATTTGTAATTTTAAGCAACTAGTATTTGGTTAATATAAAAGATATACATTCTTTATTATATTGTTTAAAGTAAGCATGAACACTCTTCCTCCCTTCACCACTGCGTGTTTGTGTTTTGTATACCCTTTTATAAAAAAATTCATTGAAAAAGATAACTCAATAATGTTAGATATTCCCAAGGTTGGCTATATATAAAATCAGCATTAAATATTACTGGAATGACTGAGTTGAATAGTTTTATGCCTTAATAATTTCTTTGCAAAAAATGTACTTGCTAACTTCTACTAAAAGATTAAATATACTACATGATCCAAAGGACATGCGTTTACTTGCTTGATGTGTACTATATTAATATGACAGAAAATATTTCATAGTTACAAAACAGAAATTTTATATCCACAAATGAAAATTTGAATATTTTGGTAACTTCTAATTGAGTGCCACTTGAAAAGACAAACAGAAAAGATAAACAAAGCCCCCCTCATGAACAGATTCGTCAGATACGTTTTCTTCAACATGCAGATGTGAACCTTCCCAGCTTACTGTTTATACGAGTTCAGAATGTAGCTAAAAAGATGAGGTTATTAAAACTTTCAGTTTATATGTATATANCTTTCTAGCCTTCTTGTAGGTCCCCTTCAGATACTGGAAGGCTGCAATGAAGTCATCCTGGAGCCTTCTCTTCTCCAGGCAGAACAATCCCAACTCTCTCAGCCTGTCCTCATAGAATACTTTTTTCAGCTCTCAGATATTTTTTGTGGCCCTCCTCTTGACCCTCTCCAACAGGTCCATATCCTTGTGTGTTTGGGGCTCCAGAGATGGATGCTGTACTCCAGGTGGAGTCTCATGAGAGCAGAGTCAAGGGGCACAATTATCCCTCTCGACCTGCTGGCTACACTTCTTTTGATGTAGCCCAAGATTCGGTTGGCTTTCTGGGCTGCACTCATGCATTTTTGGCTCATGAGGTTTTCATCAACCAGCTCCCCAAGTCTGTCTCCTCAGGACTACCCTCAATTCATACATATAGAGATCAAATAGTTAGCAATGGTTTTCATTCACAATTAGCAATTTTCATTCTGTTAGCCTTTTAGGCCTTATTCAAAAATTCTGCTCTTTGCAGCAGACTTTTGAAATTTTTCAGGATAAAGAGGCTCTTGGGCTAGAGCGATGCCTTTTCTTATTTTTGAAGAAGTCTGTTCAGTTTTTGTTGAGCTAGAAAATTGCCATTCATTTTCTAGACTAAAACAAAATAGAATAGACTAAAATAGAGTATTTCTGTTGGAAGGGACCTACAATGATCATCTAGTTCAACTTCAGAGCCTGGCCACTTTATGGATGACCAAAATTAAAGCATTTTATTAAGGGCATTGTTCAAATGTGTCTTAAACACTGACAGACTTAGGGCATTGACCACCTCTATAGGGAGACTGTTCCAGTGCTCGATCACCCTTTTGGTAAAGAAATGCTTCCTCATGTCCAGTCTGAACCTCCTCTGATGCAACTTTTAACCATTCCCAGGCATCCTGTCACTGTATACCAATGCTTGACTGTGCCTGATGATTGCATTGTTCCTTAAGTGCCCTTCAGTAGTACCAAGTATAATATTCTCCATAATTTTCCAGGAACTAAGGTTAGACTAACAGGTCTGTAGTTTCCTGGGTCTTCCCTCACATCCTTCTTGTAGATTGGAATAACATTGATTAACATTTAGTTAGCAGGTACCTCCCCAGACTCCCAAGACCTTTCACAGATGATCAGGAGAGGTTCTGCTGTAACATTTGTTAGCTCCTTCAGTACTCTGGTGTGAATCCCATCAGGACCCATGGACTTGTGAACATTCAGCGGATACAAATGGCTACTTATAATTTCAGTATCCGCAGAGAGAATGTCACTGCTCCCACACTCATGGTCCACCGACCAGGTAGCCCAAGGTCTGACTCAGGAAAAAAAACATTGAATGCTTCTGCTTTTTCTTCATTCCTATTAGTCAGATGGTCTTCTTCAACAAGTAGCAGTCGAACGTTTTCTTTAGACCTCCTCCTGCTAGTAACATACTTAAAAGAGTATT
>VYZX01021973.1:48053-90837 GCA_013401335.1 Brachypteracias leptosomus | reverse complement strand
GTCTCCCCTGAACCTTCTTTTCTGAAGCCTGAACAAACCCAGTTGTCTGGACCTTTCCTCATATGGCAACTTCCCAGTCCTTGGATCATTTTGGTGGCCCTTCTCTGGACCCTGTCCAGCCTGTCCACATCTTATTTTGTATACCAGGGACCAAAACTGAACACAGAATTCCAGAGGTGGCCTGAGCAGAGTGGGATAATGACTCTTTCTTTCTGTTGTTGATGCACCCAGCATCCCTTTGGCTTTCTTTGCTGCAGCAGCAGCACACACTGTTCACTCCTACTGAGCCTGTTGTCCACCAGGACCCAGAGGTCCCTTTCCACAGAGCTGCTCCCCAGCTGGATAGATCCCAGCCTCTGCTGCACTCCTGGATTATGTTTTTTCAGGTGCAGGACCTCACACTTGTCTTTGTCTAACTTCATAATGTTCTTGTAAGCCCACTCCTGCAGCCTATTCAGGTCTTCCTGCAGGGTGGCTCTCCCTTCCAAAGTGTCCCTTTCCCTACCCAGTTTGGTGTCATCAGCAAACTTCATCAGGGTACATTTGATTGCCTCATCCAGATCACTTACGAAGATATCAAACAACATCAGGCTCAGTTTTCAGCCAGTCCCCCACCCACCACACAGAGCACTTGAAGGAGAAAGTGAGCTCAGCATGCCTGCCTATTGATGCTATAATATTTCTCCACTAAGAGAAGTTGTTTTTTGGCTATTTGTGGCATGAGGCCAGTGTTTGGGAACTAGAATGTGAAAACACATCTCCACTAAATGGACTTACTCAACTGAGATTGTTTTGTATCAGATCTCATCTGAGGGTGTGACTTACAGAGCTGATCTAACGAGAACTGGAGCCAGGAAAAAGAATCCCCTTGAATTCAAACGCTGCAGAACTAACCTAAGTAACCTTGTCACTGTCTCCATTGCTTTGGAAAACCACTGGATGTCATAACGAATGAAAAATAATAACAGTAAAGTTATTATTTTAAATAAAGTTCATATTTTGCAGCAACTTGCTTTGCTAACCACCACCAGATTCCAGGTTACCTGTCACAGCAGAAATGAGCAGTTCCCCCCTTGATATTTTCTTTGTGACTTTTGTTTCTTGCTTAAATAGAGGAAGTCACTAAACAAGGATTGAACCCAAAATTGAGATAATTGAATCATAAAGTCATAGAATGGTTTGGATTGGAAGGAACCTTAAATATCATCTAGTTCCAACCACCTGCCATGGACAGGGACACCTCCCACTAGATCAGGTTGCTCAAAGCCCCATCTAACCTGACCTTGAACACTTCCAGGGATGGGGCATCCACAACCACCCTGGGTGACCTGTTCCAGTGTCTCACCACCCTCACAGTAAAGAATTTATTCCTAATATCTAATCTAAATCTACTCTCTTTTAGTTTGAAACTGTTCCTCTCATCCTATTGATACACTCCCTTCCTATCTTTCCTGTAGGTCCCTTTTAAGTACTGAAAGGCCACAAGAAGGTCTCCCTGGAGCCTTCTCTTCTCCAGGTTGAACAAGCCCAACTCTCTCAGCCTGGCCTCGCAGCAGAGGGGTTCCAGCCTCAGATCATTTTTGTGGCCTCCTTTAGTCCCACTCCAACAGGTCCATGTCTTTCCTGTCCTGTGGACTTCATACACAACACTACAGGTGGGGTCTCCCCCGAGTAGAGCAGAGAGGGTCTTGAGAATCTTAAGAAAAGTAACACAAGTCTCATTGCTTTTATTCCCCCCTTCAATTTAATTTCCAATATGAGCATTATGGACTCCCTTGTGCTTCTCGTATACCTACCAAGAACTTGGCAGTCTCTACACTTGACTTTTTTTCCTGAAGAAGGGGTGTGTATTCTTCTCATCAGACACCAGCGAGGAAAATAACAAAAACTTTTAAGACAGTGAACGTTTTTTAGCATTTTCTTGGAAGGAATGCTGTAGGTTAGCACAGGGGCAGATTTTACTGAGGTTTCTAGGTTGAAGTGAGGCTGCTTCTGTCATATGAAGACAGGCTGAAAGAATTGGGGCTGTTCAACCTGGAGAAGAGAAGGCGCCAGGGGGACCTTCTAGTGACCTTCCAGTACCTGAAGGGGGCCTATAGAAAGGTGAGGGAAGGTCTATTCAAACGGGGTTTTAACGATAGGACCAGGAGTAATGGTTTTAAGCTAGGAAAGGAGAGATTTAGACTGGATATTAGAAAAAAGTTCTTTGCTATGAAGGTGATAGATGAATGGAATGGGCTGCCCAGAGAGGTGGTGGAGGCCCCATCCCTGGAGTCCTTCAAGGTCAGTCTTGATGGGGCTCTGAGCAGCCTGCCCTAGGTAGAGATGTCCCTACTTGTGTAGAGAGGTTGGACCAGATGACCTCTAGAGGTCCCTTCCAGCCTGAAACATTCTATGATTCTATAATTCTTCCTCTATCCTAAAAAGGCATATTTGGTGCAATATTCATTGCATCATTTCTAATCCAAACACCATTAACAACCCTTTTCCTGTTTTTCTAGAAGGAAACACCCCAATAATGCAAAGAGTGAAACTTGGCCAGAGGGTCGAGTCCTCTTCTGAAAGATTTTTTTCTACCTGTGAGGTTACATCACCCTCCTAACCCGTAGTTCTGCAGCTGAGACTACACCATAAATGTGAAATGGAGTCCTCGAGCAGGTTATTAGCTTAAAGTTAGGTAGAATTTGTGGTTTGGGGAACATCCCAGGAGAGGTGTCTGAGGTCTCGTTCAGAATGACTGTCTGCAGCCTGAATCGAAATAACCTCTCTACTGCCATTGTAAAAAATGCATTAAAGGAGGTAGAAAAGACATCTTAGCTATAACATTTATAAAACATCAAGGATGGCTTGTGAAGGAACCTGTGGTTTTCAAGTGCTAATGGAAGGAAGGCTCGGGAGTGGTGAATATTCTCCGGGTCTTGGCAAATTAGCATTTTATTTTAAGGCTCTCAATGAGTGATAGAACCCAGGGGAAAATAATCAAGGTCCTCCCTGGTTCATACTACATGAATTTTGTGAATATTTAACATTTCACCAGTTGGGGAGGTCTCCATTTCCTAGCTGATCTTTCTGCATAAATAGGTACCCAAGCAGTCAGATGCTCACATCCAGTAAAAGATCTGAAAGTACTCATCCAAACCCACGACCATGCAGAGAAAAGGCTTCTTCTTCCCTTGGGAAATCTCAGCTCTGCCAGAGAGACAGAAGAGCTGTAAAGAACAAATTAGTATTTGATTTGATGTTTTCTCTTTACCCTTTTTTTTGGCCTGAGGAGAAGTTTGATCCCCCTGAAGTGGGAGGGTGTGAGATGGGCAGACAGGAGAATGGAGCCACCTCAATGTGCTCCTTGCCTGAAATAAGTCCAGGCTGGGTCTGTCCTTAGAGGGAGGTGACAGGATTGTGGTGTAACCACTTGTCTTGATCACCACCATGGATTTATTGACCAGCCAAGATATTGTCGGTAGTGACCAAACAGGGTCAAGAGTCAGATCTTAGCTTAGGATTAGGACACTACTGTCTATCCAACAAAAAATGATGCATCACATGGAGAGGCTGGAGATACAGGCTGGCTAATAAAAGCCTTGCAGCTCAGAAAATGCAGTTCTCGGAGAACTTAGGAGATAACTCATCCATCCAGAGGAAGCCACAAAGATGATCAGGGGGCTGGAGTTTCTCCCCTGTGAGGCCAGGCTGAGAAAGTTGGGGTTGTACAGCCTGGAGAAGAGAAGCCTCCAGGGGGACCTTCTTTAGGCCTTTCAGTACTTAAAGGGGGATTATAAGAAAAATGGGGAGGGACTCTTCATCATGAAGTGTAGTGATAGGACAAGGGGTAAGGGTTTCAAACTGAGAGAGGATAGATTTAGATTAGATATTAGGAAGAAATTCTTTACTCTGAGGGTGGTGAGACACTGGAAGGGGTTGCCCAGGGAAGTTGTGGATGCCCTGTCCCTGGAAGTGTTCAAGGCCAGGGTAGATGGGGCTTTGAGCAACCTGATCTAGTGGGAGGGGTCCCTGCCCATGGCAGGTGGATTGGAACTAGGTTATCTTTAAGATCTTTTCAAACCCAAGTCATTCTATGATCCTCCCACCCCAAGAAGAATTTACCTAGCTGTTCCTGAGAGACTATCTAAAAATGGATGTTCTTAAAACCCTTAATTAGCAGAATTTCTCCCACTACCCCCAACAACTCACTGTGTCTCTTAGCCAGCCTTACTCATGAAAAAGGTGTCCTGACACCAGCCTAAATCCCCTCTGCTGCAGTTCAGACCTAGGGTGTTTTGCCAAGGCCACAGATGTCCATAAATTCAGACATCATCTCAAGCTTGAAGGAACTTGGATCTGGCCATGCCATTCTTACAAAAGATGGGCCCAAGCCACAAATCCAAATGTAGCATGCCCCCAGAGTTCAGCTCCATGCCAGGAGGTGCAGAGAGCAAGCTGAAATTGTACTTTAATTTTTATTTATGGTTTGAGAAGGAAGTTCAATTTTCAAGGAAGAGATTGATCTGAAAACCAATTTTTGAGCTTTTCAAGCAGTTCTATTATCTAAATAGTTGTAAACCTAGGGATCATCGTTTCCCTTCAACAAACCATGTTTCAGGTCTAAAATTCTGCTGTGATGACTGTCCCATGTGCACTTGCACAGCACCCATGAGGGAACTCTGATCTCAGGTGGGGTTTCCTGGCATTGCAGTGTTATNAGCCCCAACTCTCTCAGCCTTCATAGGAGAGATGTTCCATTCACCTGATCATTTTGGTGGCCCTCGTCTGGACATGCTCCAATATGTCCACATCCTTCTTGTGCTGGGATGTCCTACCAAAATGAACCTGTTCAGGAAATCTAGAGCTGCCTCTGGGTATGCCTAGATGAGTGTTGTGGTCCAGTTAGACACTCCATTTGGCTTTCTCCTGCTGTCTGTAAGGGCGTAAGATACCTGCATTTCAGTGGCATTTCAGTTTAGCTTGGAGACAAGGAGGATCAGGGGAGACCTTCTCACTGTTGACAACTCCCTGAAAGGAGTTTGTAGTGAGCTGGAGGTCGGTCTCTTCTTCCACGTAACGAGGGATAGGACAAGAGGAAATGGCTTCAAGTTCCATCAGGGGAGGTTTAGGTTGGATATTAGGAAAAATCTCGTCACAGGATTGTCAAGCCCTGGAACAGACTGTCCAGGGAAGTGGTTGAGTCCCTGGAGATGTGGTGCTTAGTGGTGTAATTGTCAGTGTTGGGTTAACAGTAGGACTCGATGATCTTAAAGGTCTTTTCCAACCTAAACAATTATGATCTCAGCTGTTACAGTGACGGATAATTGTGATCTGTGGGGTATAACGTGCCCTCAAAATGTGAGGAATGGAAAAAATTGCAGTTGTTCTCCAGTTTACTCAGAGGAAGAGGAAAATGCAGAATGATTTATCAACTGGCCCAAGATAATACACAAATACTGTAGCAAAGCCAGGCACTGAAACTGGAGCTCCAGTCCACTCCCTTAATCATTAGATCATCCTTCCTTTAAGCTAAACTCCTACCAACAGTACATGAACTAGTTGGTCTAAGATGGGCTCTGCACTCCAGTGGACCAGCAAGGAAGAAAGGAGATTCCTCAGCTGTTGTGAGCACTGTGAAGGACTCAGGAGTGGGGTCTGGCCTCCTATTGCTTGCACTGGTAAAGATGAGCTACCCACCATCACTGAAGCCTGTAGCTGCTGAGATCATGTTGGACCATCTTCTCTGTAAGGATGTAGGGTGAAGTAGAAGCATCATCCCTGCTCAGATATAGGGTGATATATAACCCTGAGAGGGTCAGCCTTGATGGAGGACCATCATCCCCATAGGGCTTGTGGGACTTGTAGGAGGTTCCTCTGTGCTTGTGTAGGACCTTCCACTTTTATCTCCTACCACAGGTGAAGGGATGGCCATGCAGAGTGAGTGGGATGTGTTCAAAGGGACCAATTTTCACAGCTGAGTTGTTCTGAATGAGGGTAGGGAAAAAGGGAGACTGAGACCTGCCTCTTTCTGCACATCAGCACATCTTGGCACAGACCTGAGAGCCGTTCTTTTTGAGAGCCTCAGCTCCAAGCCAAACACAGCATGCCAACAATGCCACAGGCCCTCTAAGGTGTACAATGGTTCCCATTCATTCCAAGCACGACACTGAACATCCCATAACAGCAGAGCTAAAGCACTTATTGAAAATACAACAGAATTATCTTGACAATTACTCCTTGGAGTATCCTGCAGTACAAAGTCTTGGCTGATGCAAAAATTGGTGTTGGCCTCTTGCTTAGGAATATAACCCAGACCTGGCTGTTAAATGTGCCAGGTCTTGTAAAACTGGGTAATTCAGCAAGAATAAGGTCTATCTACTGTTTAATCAGCAGGGATCTTTGCTGCTGGCAGCATGAATAAAGTCTGTTCCAAGTATCAGTTAAAAGAAATTTTCCCAAGAGATCTTGTTTTCCGAAGCAATTTCTCCATCAGATGAGAAATAAAATTAGATGAATAATTTACATGAGTGTCATCCTGGAAAGTGCAGTTTCCTCTGCCCTCCTCCAACCTATTAACCATCTGTGGACCTGCTACAGCCCCCTCCTCATCCCTACCATCACTCTGGGAACCTTGGGGGTACAAAGCACCCGAGCACTTATAGGACAAGTGAGTTGAAGAAAATTATGTTGGGTTGTAAAAATATCAGCACTTGTGTTTTTGTGACTCTTTTACATCGCTGAACTACCTGCAGATGGAGAGGACTTAACTCCATCTGAGAGCTGACCAGAATGGATCAGAGGAAGATGTTCCTCAAGAGGCTGTTTCTCTCCACTGGCTATGAAAGGAGTGAAGAGATATCTCAACATGGGATTCCTAAAGCCAAGTGGATCCCACTCAAGAGTAGCTTGTACAGAGTAAAGACTGGCTTTTTTGTCCTGTAATTGGACCAGGATTGCCATAAGGGCATCCAAGGCCATGGCAATATTACNTTTTGATGCAGCCCAGGATGGGACTGGTCTTCTAGGCTGAAAAAAAAAAGGCAGTGGAGCTTTGGACGTGGAGGGGAATGCCATCTCCTGCACTCTTGTTTCCTTCTCAGCTAGGTACAAGGGGCAGGGAATGGAAATAAGCTGGAACCCCTGGCCCTGTGCCCAGTATCCCTCCTGATCCCAAGCCAGCAGCTTTTCACAGCTAAGTGCCCTTGAAGTGAGGAAGCTTTGAAAAACGTGTCCTCCCCCCTGGTCTGTTTTGACATTCAGAGCCCAGACACACCAAGGGCTGCTGTGTGTAAGCCAGCACCTACATGAAGGCACATCCCCTATGAGGACAGGCTGAGAGAGTTGGGGTGTTTCAGCCTGGAGAAGGGAAGGTTCCAGGGACATCTTCTTGTGGCCTTTCAGGACTTAAAGTGGACCTACAGGAAAGATGGGGAGGGACTCTTTATCAAGGAGTGTAGAGATAGGATGAGGGGGCAACAGTTTCAAAATGAAAGAGGGGAGATTTAGGTTAAATATAAGGGAGAAATTCTTTACTGTGAGGGTGGTGAGACACTGGAACAGGTTGCTTAGAGAAGTTGTGGATGCTCCATATCCCTGGAAGTGTTCAAGGTCAGGTTGGATGAAGCTTTGAGAAAGGTGGTCTGGTGGAAGGTGTCCCTGACTATGGCAGGGGGCTTGGAACTAGATGATCTTTAAGATCCTTTACAAGACAAACAATTCTATGATTCTATGATATACTTGATCATCACCTAAGGGTGTAATTTACCTATTTTAGAAGCCTACCTTGGAGCCATTGCACTTCTTCTGATGAGCAACAAACATCTTTTTGAGCAGTTGATGGGGGTTTGTCTGCAGGTGGTGCTTCTGCAGAGTTCACAGGAGCCATATGTTCCCTTCTTATTTACCAGAGAATCACTGGGACAGCAAGAAAAGCCTTTCCAAGTCAAGATATGGCCGACTGTCCTCTCAGCGTAGAAAATAAAACCACACTGGCATGATTTATTCTTGTCAAATCCACCTTGGCTATTTTTTAATACATTATTATCCTCCAGGTCCTTATGAATTGCTAGTTTGATAATTGTTAATAATATCTTCCTGGCTACTGGAATAAACCTGGCCAGTCTCTGATCCCCCAGCCTCTCATCCCCCTCCTTCTTATAGACAGACACAGGGTCTGCCCTTCTCCAGTCCTCCAAAACCACCTTGCCACCTCCCCTGAGGGAGCCAGGCTTTGCTCTGCCCACTTCTCAGCAACTCGTGCATAAGTTTCTTCAGGCCCTTGAATAAGTCAGACTTGCCTCTTCTCATATTTTAACCCATTCTTGCCCTGCACTATCCCTGCTTCCATCATCTTAAATTAATTTCACTTGCTAGCTGGGCAAGGCTGATGCTTTTTTTGAAGGGTGAAAAAAAGAGAGCTATTCTCTGTGGTTTCATTATTTGTTTTTCCACTGTCTGAGAATTCATGGACTTGCTCCATCCTTCATTTTCCTCTTGCTTTAGTGCATAAACGGAATTGCCTGGATTAGTTCTTGCATCTCTTATTACTTGAAACTGCTTTGGTGTCTTGGCTTTTCTGGTTTTCTGCTTAAACATATGGCCTAATATTTAAATCAATTTTTTGGGGGTCATTTTTTTTTTCTTTAGTAACTCTTTTATTAATTTCTGTTCCTTAGGAAATTTCTTGCATAACTCCTTACTTGGTTTGTTTTTCCTGATTTTGCTCTTTTACCAAATGCCATCAATATTTGTCTCTAATATTTCTGTAAGCTCACAAAGATCAATGGGTGGATTGAAATAAATCTACATAAACTGACCTGGTGAGCTTCAGACATTTATCCAACCAAGATTAAGGGAAATTAGAAGGATCCAGCACTTCTCTTTTCTGTCTTTATGCCCCTCTTGCTGCTGAGATTGGCTGGAAAGTTCTGCCATCAAACAGCTTTGGACCTGAACAGATAAGGGAGCACATTCACTCTCTGAGCTCTCCTGCTTGGAAAACAACTTTATGTCAAAATCCATGGCCCCAAAGGAAAATTTCCCTAAGGAAAACAATGGGTTGAGCTATGGCACCTGAGGACACCAACTCATGATTTGAGTTTAGCTGCCCTGATGGTTGTGGCTTGCACTTGTTCACAACCAGGTGGACACACACTTTGGGAGCTGTGCCAGGTAAAACAGGATCCTGGGGCTCCCTGTGCATCTGAGGAGAGATGGAAAACCCTGGGGAAAAGGCAGGGAGATCTCTATGGGGCATCTCAGCACAAGAAAGATTTGAACCAGTTTGGAGGTAGTCCAGAGGAGGGCCACAAAAGTCATCAGAGGGATGGAACCCCTCTGCTGGGAGGCCAGGCTGAGAGAGTTGGGCTTGTTCAGCCTGGAGAAGAGAAGGCTCTGGAGGGACCTTTGTGTGGCATTTCAGTACTTAAAGGGACCTGTTGGAAAGATGGGGACAGACTTTTAGCAGGACTTGTTGCAAGAGAACAAAGCATGATGGTTTTAAAATAAAGGAGGGGAGATTCAGACTAGATCTAAGGAATAAATTTTTTGATGCTGAGGGTGATGAGATCCTGTCCCAGGTTGCCTGGAGAGGTGGTCGATGTCTCATCCCTGGAAACATTTATGTGAGGTTGGACAAGGCTCTGAGCAACCTGCTCTAGTTGCAGATGTCCCTGCTCGGTGCAGGGGGGTTGGACCAGATGACCTTTAAAGATCCCTTCCAACCCAAAACATTCTATGATTTTATGAGTCTATGATAATTTAGTAGCCAGAGATCCCAGACTCCACCTCAAACACATCTGAGCCTTAGGGGCTTTTTGCATGGGTTCAGAAAATCCAAGTATTTTGAAGTGCAAATCCTGCTTTTGATAAAGCAAAGCTGTGGTTTCACGGTGGGGTGCGGAGCAGCAATAGCAACTAAAGGGTATCTGCTTTCTCTTGCAATGAGGGGTGAAATGAAGGGGTTTTCTATTTATTGCCCTCTTATAGGATGTTTTCACACCAGTGCTCTCGTGTAGAATGTATCAGCACTTGAAAATAAGCCTCAGACATCTTTGCACTGCTGAATTCAGGGAGAAATCACCATTAATTGGGCCAACAAGGAAAGGGAGGAGGCACAAGTGGTTTTGAGAAAGCCTTAGGAAAACTTTCCCCTTAAGCAAACATGTGCAAGCCACTCGTGCCATCTCTTACAGATAATTTGCAGTTTATTCATAAAAAAAATGAAATTTTGCTTAGGAAGTACGAATCTATTTAAATGTCTTTCTTTATGTGTGTGTATTTGCCAATTGCTGTGCTGTACCTGGGCAAACAGAGCCTGAAGCAATTCCCAGGTGAAAAATTATCATCCAGCAACCAATTGTGGAAAATGGTTCTCTAGCAGCAGCCCAGGAAATTTGAGAAAATGCAAAATGTTAGAGCCTGAGTAAATCTGTGGGAAGATTTGTGTTTGCTTAATAGATGCTTCCACATAGAGTGTGTTCAACTGGCTTATATAGGAGTATAAACTTTAATATTTGATTTAGAATTTAATATAGAGGCGATTGATTGCAAAACACAATCAAATTTACCAACTCAGGAGAATGAGCCTTTTTATTAAACTAACAATTACATGTATGAAATCAGCTGAAAATGAGTTTGCAAGATCCAGCTTGGTGACTGAACTCAGGATTAAAGTTGGTGAGCTAACTGAACATTCATCATCCCAAAATTCAATTTGCCCTTGAAAAACAGAGGGACTATTTCTGACAGGGGTTATTTCAGCGGCGTGGAGTCAGCACGTTGGTACCAGGGGAAGTGTTGGCTCAGTTGAGGGGGTTGGGGAAATTCAAGCAGGCAGCTGGAGGAGGGACAAGCCTCCAACCAGCCTGCCTGGCCTGGCACTAATGCCTTCACCAGGGCAGGGGATTCCCAAGCCCATGTGTAACACAATAATTCCTTTCTTTTTTTGTAAATGGGACCAACTTTGGAAGCAGGCCAGTTCCCATGATTTTCTTGTCTCGTAACATTTACTGCTGATTTTAAGGCCATTGGTCAGAATCATATGACATGATGAAATTTGCAGCCTCTTTTGCTTTGTAACTAAATACAAGCTCCTGCCTCTCAAAGTCAGGGAGGAAAACTCAAGTATGTCACCTCAGTGCTCCCTAAAGTCTGCCCCAAGTCTACAGTAAAGAGAGCGAAAATGAAACCAACCCTCTGGGGAGGAGCCTGCAAAGAGGGGTGGGACCAGTATCACAGAGAGTAGCAAAATAATAGCTCTGAAGCTGCAGTTTGAGATCCTGACCCCATGAGCAGACCCTGCAATGTCTCAGATCACCTTGCCACCAACCACAGGAACAGGAGCACAGGGTAATTCAGGTTGGAAAGGATCTGGGGAGGTGGCTGGTCCAAACTCCTCCCTCCCACCTCAGTTCTCACAAGCCCCTGATGGTACTTACTCTATCTTGCCGGTCCCAGTACCTCCAGTTCCCCAGGCAACCTTCCTACCTTTCCCAGACTGGTATCCACATCCAATTATGACTCCCTCCAACCCAGCACTCCAAACCCTCTCCAGCCCTGTATCCCAAAATTTGCTGAGACTCTCACTCACCATGCCCAGCCTGGCACCACCAACCCCACCAGGACCCCTGCAATCCTGTACCCAAAACCTCACTAGGACTCCCAAACCCAGCACACCAATCCCTGTCAGAACCCCTTAACCCAGCATCCCAATCCCCATCAGGACCCCCACCCACCTTCCCCAGCCCAGCATCCCAGTTCCTGCCAGGATGTCCCAGCCCAGTATCCCAGTCCCCACCAGAACCTCCTCAGCCTGGCACCCCAAACCCTGCTGGGATCCTCACTCACCCTCCCCAGCCTGGCATCCCAAGCCCAAATGGGACCCTCACCCACTCCCCAACCCCACCAGGACACACCCAGCCTGGCATTAAAACCCTTGACAGGACCTTCCCATCAGGGCATCCTAAACCCCACTGCTGCACCCCCAGCCCAGTATCCCAAACCTTGTCAGGACCTTTCCAGCCAGGGAACCCCATATTTTGCCAGGACTTCCTCAACCTGACACCCCAAACCTCAGCAGGATTTCCCCCAACTTGGTACCCCAAATACCACTGTGGCCTTTCTGGTACCTTGAGCCCCATCAGGCCTCCCTCAGCCCAGTATCCCAAACCTTGTCAGGACCTTTCCAGCCAGGGCACCCCAAACCCAGCAGCTCAAACATCTCCAGGACTCCCTCACCACAGCATCCCAAACCCTGACAGGACTCCCTCCCATCCAGCTCAGCATTCCTATCCCCACTGGGACTCCAAACCTCACCGTGACTTCCCCAACCCAGCATCCCTGTCCCCCTTCCCCATCTCCATCCTCATCTCCATTCCCATCCTCATCCCCAACATTATGCCCATCTCCATACTGATCCATCCCCATCCCAATCCATCCCCATCCCCATTTATCCCCTTCCTCATTGCCATCTTAATCCCCATTCCCATCCCCATTTCTATCCCCTCTTCATCCTCATCTTCATGTCCATTCCCCTACTCATCCCCATTCCCACTCATCATCCTCATCCTCATTCTCATCCCCATTCCCATTTCCGTTCCCACTCATCCTCATCCTCATCCCCATTCCCATCCTTCTTCATCCCCATTCCTATTCCCATTCCCATTCCCACTAATCTTCATCCCCATTCTCATCCTTATCCCCATCCTCAACCTCATTCATCCCCATTCCCATTCCCACTTATCCTCATCTCCATCTCAATCCATCCTCATTCCCGTTCCCATTCCTTATCCTCATCCTGATTCTCATTCCCGTTCCTCATCCCCATCCCCACTCCTCAACCCTATCCTCATCTCCATCCATCTCCATCCTCATCCCCATCCCCATTCCCGCTCATCAGCCTCATCTTCATTCTCATCCTCATTCCCATTCCCACTCATCCTCATCCCCATCCTCATCTTTATCCCCATTCTCATCCCCATCCCCATTCCCATTCTCACTCATCTTCTTCTCCATCTCCATCCATCCCCATCCTCATTCCCATTCCCATTCCTTATCCTCATCTTGATTCCCGTTCCCATTCCTCATCCCTATCCTTATTCCCATCCATCTCCATCCTCATCCCCATTCCCACTCATCATCCTCATCCTCATCTTCATTCTCATCCCCATTCCCATTCATCCANCCGGCCATGGCCACCCTCCGCCCGGCGCACGGCTGCGGCAGCGGGGCTCTGCTCGGCCGCTTCGGTGTCTTGCTGCAGGCTCTGCTGGCTCTCTGCGCCTTCAGCACCCTCATGTGTGAGTACCGGGGCCGGGGGGGGTTGCTCGGGGCCGGGGGAAGGATGCTCGGTACCGTCCCGGGGAGGGATGCTCGCTACTGGGGCCGGAGGAGGGGATGCTCTGTATCGACCTGGGAAGGGATGCTCAGTACCGGGCTGGCATCCCCTGCCCCGCGGGGGTGACCGCTGGGGACCGCCTGCCCCATCACCGGGTTCCGGCCAGCGCTGCTCGGGGGGAATCGGGCACCTCTTTATTTATCACAACCACCAAGTTGTGCGTTCTCTACCTGTGGGATTCAAAGCAGAGGGACTCTTTGTGGCAGTTAAGTCGCCAGATGCTTGTTCTGCAAACTCTTATTCCGAGCCTTAATCTGCCGGTAATGAAGCCCCGCGAATTTGCAGCAATAATCTTGTGAAAATTGGCTCCGCTTGTATGAGCGATTGCCCGGTCACTTGGAAAATTTTAATGAAGCGTGAAAACTAATGGTGTGCCCCGGTGATGTGCAAGGAAGGAGCTGACAAAAAAATGGGGCGGGTGTCAGATACGATGCCGCTTGGTTAGAGTGTTAAAGCCCGTCCTTGAGTTGTGATGCTCTTTTCTTCGACTTTTAAAGTTTGGGGGCGTGAGAGGCTGGGGAAGGAGGTTACTGAGAGATTGCTCGTACTGTGATTTTGGTGATTCCTGTGGTAGGGGAGTAATGAGGAAAGGGGAGGAACCCAAATCCTGACAGAGCTGAGGAAATGTGCTGTTGTTTTGTGCTGCAGCTGCTTTGGTCAGAGCAACGTGTCCTAACTTGTGAACTAAACCTTCCGCATTTTCTAAGCAGTCGCAGATTGAGGCTCGTTTGCCCCTTCTTCTGCCTTCTGGAAACCACTTTCCAAGGCTCCAGGGCTGGAGTTAATGCCGAGCTGCCAGGGAGAGCTGCAACAGGCTCCTCCTGGGATAGCTGAGGACTTTTTCCAGCTGGAGTAGTGCAGTTGCAACACTTCACTGCTTGCGTTTCACCAGATACTGATAGTAAGAAGAGATGAGTTCTGTGTGTTCCCCCTGGTGATGTGCACAGATGGGTTAATTGTCCCGTAAACTCTGTGGGGTGTCCCATAAAATCAAGGAGGACAGTTAATCACAGCAAAACACTCCTCAGGGGGCAGGCTTCGTAACCCCTGCCAGCAAATCATCAACCCTGCGCTGCCTGTTGTCAGGTGTAAGGGTTAATCTTTCCTTGAGCATCAACAATCTCTTGGTTAACGAGGAGAAACCGAAAGCTGAGGAGAAATCGAAAGCTGATCCGATGTGGTTTCATTGTGAATTCGCTCACTGGCCAAAGCTGCGGAAGAAACTGGCTGGGACCCCAAAAGCAGATGTGTTTACAGCCCTGGGATCTCCAGTGCAGCAGCTCCTCTGGCTGCAGCCGGGCTGGTGGTCCCTGACTCACCCCAGCTGTTTCTTATCGGTGCCCCATTCACGCATTCCCAGCTGGAAGCTTTCTCAGATCGGCTCTCGGGGGCTGAATGCAGACTCCGAGCCCACTGAGGCTGCAAGGGGCTTATCGATGACTTTACGCTGGGCAATAACTTGCTCTGAAGCAGCTTTTGGGCTTTTCATGTGGCTGATTCAGTTGGCAGCCTCCTGGGGAGGGAGAAGTTCCAGCAACTGGGAGGTGTGGGGACCTCTTGAGTTGGTGGTGATGTGTATGCAGAGTCAAAAAAGGTGCATGGGAACCTCCATGTGCATCTTCACTCCATCCAGCCCAGCAACTCCAACTAAGTTGGGAGTTCCCAGCTGGATGACTAACTTATCTAGACCTTGGGGTACTGCTGTCACTGGAGTCAGCCTAAGCCCTTTGTTGATGCTTCCTCTTTCAGTACTGGGACATTCCGGGGTGTGTTTCTGTCACTTGTGTGACTCTGCTTTCTACTTTAATGGGATGATTCAGGGAGGTTTGTTTGATCTTACAGGTCAATGAATACAAGTTCAATTCCTATCTGAACCCCAGCCAATGCTTTTTGCATTCCTTCTTCATTAAAGTATCATTTTAACTATAGGAACATCTGAATTTGAATAGGTAAGATTTCCATATTATGTCCATACTGTTCAGAGCACTTGAAAATATCTAGAGAAGCTTGGACTAACCATGCGGAGGTCTGCAAAGTTTTGTAGGTGTGTGCATGGGTGTACACATCCACAATATAGGTCCTGAGCCTATGTGGGAAGGATAAATCTAGATGTTATCAGAAGAGTTTCTGTCCTTGAATTTCTGTCTCTTGGGTCTGTGGAAAGATTCTCTCCTGCCAGCCTGGTAGGAGAACCCAATGGAGGAGGAAGTCAGCCTTGCATGATTGTCTAAATTGATGCTCTGTGTCCAGTGTGTGTCTGGGTTGTAGGAAGCACAGCTCATATGCAGTCCTGGAAGAGAATATAAAATCATAGAATTGTTTTGATTGAAAAAGGCTTTCAACATCATTTGGTCCCACTGCTAACCCAGCACTGTCAGGTCACCACTAAACTATGTCCCTCAGCACCACATCTAAACATTTTTTAAATCTTTCCAGGAATAGTGACTTTACCACTTTCCTGGGAAGCCTGTTCCAGGGCTTGACAGCCCTTTTGGGGAAGAACTTTTTCCCTAATGTCCAGCCTAAACCTCCGCTGGTGAAACTTGAGGCCATTTCCTCTTGTCCTGTCACTTGTTTCTTGGGAGAAGAGACCGACCCTCACCTGGCTCCAGCCTCCTTTCAGGGAGTTGAGAGCAAGAAGATCTCCCCTGAGCCTCCTTTTCTTCAGGGTAGACAACCCCAGCTCCCTCAGCCTCTTCTTACAAGACTTGTGCTCTAGATCCTTCAGCTTTGTTGCCTTTTTTTGGTCACACTCCAGCCCCTCAATGTCCTTTTTGGAGTGAGGGGCCCAAAACTGAACCCAAGATTTGAGGGACAGCCTCACCAGCGCTGAGTACAGGGTGATGATCCCCGCCCTAATCCTACTGGCCACACTAGTGCTGACACAAGCCAAGATGCTGGTGGCCTTCTTGGCTGCCTGGGCACACACTGGCTCATGTTCAGCTGGCTGTCAACCAACATCCCCAGATCCTTTTCTGCCAGGCACTTTCCAACCACTCCTCCCCAAGCCTGTAGCGTTGCAGGGGGTTGTTGTGGCCCAACTGCAGGGCCCATCACTTGGCCTTATTGAATTAAATATAGTGGCAAAATGGAGCTGTCACTCATGGTTTCAAGTTTTATTGCAAGAGCCCACAAGGTTTCTTGAGGCAAGTTTAGCCTGTTAAAATGCTAAAAAGGTCAATTTAGAGCAAAAGTTCTTGGGCAGCAAAGGGAATACTTGTCTCCCTGTAATGGGATGAGTGGGATGGTTGCTCCCTATTGCTGTGGGGCACATGAAATGAGTCCTTTGTATGGTGAAAACAGGACCCAGAAGTAAATGATGCCAAGCTTGGGTAGGAAGTAGGGAAAGCTGTTTAGTGTGGTTCTATTAGTCTAAGTACTAAGTCTTTGTCACCACTGTCACTCACTTAGACTAGAACTGAGTTCCTTTGAGTCTACAAACTCTCTTGCTTTTCCAGCAAGAAGGTCTTTAAGGTTGTAGTCAAGCCTAATTCCAATATGGTCCAGGGTTTGCTCTGGTTGCAACTCTGCCCCATTTGGTAGCCAGATGAAATGAAGATGTTGTCCTTCCCATGTGCCTATGTGGTTTTGGAGGCACTTTGGCTATAAGGACACTTGCTACCAGAGCTGAGACACAGTCACTGGAAAGAGGAGGCAGGAAAGCCCAGCAGCTGCATGCATGTGGCAATCCAGTTTCCTATGTAAGACCTTGTCCTTAGGGAGGTCACCATGTGGAGGAGTGTGGATAATTGTGCAATCCCATCTGAAGTAGTTTTTAATGCTCTGCCTTGATCATCACTCAGCTGAGTGGAGAAAGCATCTTGCAGTTGTCTCAGCTGCAGATGCTGGGTGGGATTTGGGCGTTGAGTCCCTGCAGTTGCCACTATTTGTGTAAATTTTTTTTTTTTTGAGGAAGGGGCTGGGGATTAGCACAA
Source organism: Brachypteracias leptosomus (assembly GCA_013401335.1). NCBI lineage: Eukaryota > Metazoa > Chordata > Aves > Coraciiformes > Brachypteraciidae > Brachypteracias > Brachypteracias leptosomus. The sequence goes on along the minus strand of VYZX01021973.1, from coordinate 73,524 downwards.
GTCATCCAGGTCTGCACTCTGGACAGCAAAACCCTTTGAAATAAAGAGACAATATTTTATAGCTAAAATTTCTACACAAGAAAAGCCTTTGTGGGTTAACTGGGCTGCAAGAGAAACAGATTTTGGGAGTTAAAGGATCTTTTTCTTCATAGCAAATGTATATCAGCTCCAAGGAAAGCTTTTTCCATGTTTTCTACCCCACCACAAACAGCATGGAGGACATCTAAGAACATTTATTTCCCTTCCAACTTCCTCTCCTCCTGAAACTCTTAGCAGCTCTCTGGGCTTCTGAAGGAGGTTTAGTAGTGCTTGTGCTCCAAGTGTCAAAATAGACTTAGCTCTTGGAAAGAGTTCATACTGTCAGGCAGGGAGAGCTGGACTGGACTGAGCTCTGTAGCCTTCTTCACGCCCTGAAACCTGGTTTTCAGCTTGACTTTTGAAAATATCTTGATCCTGCCTAATGTGACAGCAATGTCCCTTTATCTCCTCTTGCACATCACTGCTGGATGCATTCTTCCAGCACTTCTTGCCTTAGCTTAGCTTAAGAAGGCAGAGCTGTGTGAGGTTTGGACCCTGGTGCTGATACCTAGACAGGACTTGGTGATGGACAACCTCTGTTAGAAACTAAGATGGTGGTTTATACTCTGGTCTAAGTAGTTGCCCTGAAGCAGGACCACAGGATTTTGCCAGACTGACTGTAAAAGAAGCAGTGGCTCTTGACTGTGGTAGAAAACTACTGGTGAAGAACATAAGAAGTATCCCCTTACTCCATGGTCACTGTGTACTTGCCAGCTGACCTTCCAGTGCATTTTTCTCCAGGACAGTGGGCAATTGGTTAGTGAAAATGGGAAACAGCATCCCAGTGTATGGAGGTATCTGAACTTTGAGAAGGGTTGGTGGAAGCCATAGTACTCACTTTCATTAGTTAAATCAACCTTAAGCAATGATCTGTGATTTTTTTTAGTAGACCCTGTAGCGATAGGACAAGGGTGATGGTTTTAAACTAAAAGAGAAGAGATTTAGACTAGAGAAAATGAAGAAAGTTTTTTTTTGAATGAGGGTGGTGAGACTCTGGCCCAGGTTGCCCAGAGAGGTGGTAGATGCCCCATCCCTGGAAACTTTCCAGCTGAGGTTGAACAGGGCTCTGAGTGACCTGATTTAGTTGAAAATGTCCCTGCTCAGTGCAGGGGAGTTGGATGACCTTTAAAAGTCCTTTTGGGAATTAAACGATCTTTTTCTACATAGCAAATGGAAAAAGGTTTCCTTGGAGCTGGTATACATGTTTTCTACCCCACCACAAACAGCATGGAAGACATCTAAGAACATTTATTTCCCTTCAACTTCCTCTCAACTTCAGAATTATCCTGAGTGCTTTCTATGTGATGTTCTGCCTTTTACCATGAAAGTATCTCATAAGGAAGTGTGAGTGCATGTCAGGAAAGAGAAGAAATAAATGGTGGAGCACTTGATCCAGACTTTCATTTCTGTTTTGAAATAAATTTGCCCAGAACACAAGAGCACTACAGGCTCACCATGCCCAATACAGACTTTGCTGACGTTGCTTCCACTAACACCAATATAAAACCGTGTTTGATTTTGATTATTCACACACATGTATATTTAAATCCTAGAATTATAGAAAGTTTTAGCCTGGAAGGGACCTCTAGAGGTCATCTGGTCCAACCTCCCTACACAAGTAGGGACATCTCTACCTAGGGCAGGCTGCTCAGAGCCCCATCAAGCCTGACCTTGAAGGACTCCAGGGATGGGGCCTCCACCCCCTCTCTGGGTAGACCATTCCACTGATCTATCACCCTCAGATTAAAGAACTTTCTCTTTTCTCTGGGAACTTCACCACCACAGATGCTTTTCCCTCTAGGGGAAAACAAAACCACAAAGGTTAACTGTGTCTGGAGGTGCAGAGCACGGGGCTTTGCAGGCTGTAGTAGCCAATTTACATGTAGGTTTGTGGGTTAAGCAAAAAGCTGCATATGGCAGGACTCTCAAGACATTTTTCTTCTGCTTCAGTACATCTGAAAACTGGCTGAGCTTGGAAACACCCGTTGTGCTTTGTAAGCTGGACAGTCTGTGCAGTGCTTGACGTGCTTCATTAGGCTGCACGCAGCTTTCCACAAAGCTTTTGAGTTTCAGCTGCTGATGGTCTTGACCTCTTCCTGGAAGTGTCACCTTTTGAACAGCTAAACTGAGCAGTGAAAGCTGCAAAGTGAGGACTCGGAGGTTCCTGGTTTCTGACGGAACAAATGGGCTGAGTGAGCTGAGGAATGAGCTGGCAAAGTAGGGCTGCCTGAAAAGCACCTTGCTGGGTTGGTTCTGCAACACGTGGTGAGCAGCTGATATTGCAGGTGACTTTTAACTCTGCACAAGGAACTTTACAGGGAAAATAGTCTTCTGTAATTGAGATGGAGCAAGTAAAGCTTTAAGGAGGAGTCTGTTAAATCTCCAGCTGTGTTTTTAACAGTGTTTGTGAGAAAACGCTGGAGCACCTCTCCTATGAAGACAAGGCTGAGAAAGTTGGGGTTGTTCAGCCTGGAGAAGAGAAGGCTCCAGGGGGACCTTATAGTGACCTTCCATTACTTGAAAGGGGCCGATAGGAAGATGGAGGAGGATCTGTTCACAAGGGTTTGTAGTGATAGGATGAGGGGTAATAGTTTTAAACTAGAAAAGGGTAGATTTAGGTTGGACATTAGGAAAAAGTCCTTTAATATAAGGGTAGTTGCTCACTGGAACAGGTTGCCCAGAGAGGTGGTGGAGTCCCCATCCCTGAAGACATTCAAGGCTGGGTTTGATGGGGCTCTGAGCAACCTGACCTGGTTAGAGGTGTCCCTGCTTATTCTAGGGGAGGTTGGACTAGATGGCACTTTGAGGTCCCTTCCAACCCAATACATTCCATGATTCTATGATAAAACTGTATGGTAGATAGACTAATGGTGAATACCCGCCCAGTTGCATCACTTCTTTCTTCAGGTCTTGTTCTCTTGATGATCTTGATTCCCCTGAACTAGACTTGCAGATGACCCTGTATTTGTACAGGGGATAAGAATAGATGAGCTCAACAACATCAGCAACCACACAAGAAAGAGGAGAGAAGCAGCTGTTATGTGGTATGTCAGGGAAGAAAGATGTCCAAGCCTTTATTTTGGCCAGGAAAAAGCAGAACTATTTCCTTCTCATGGTCCATGTGCATCAGCCTGGGAGCTCCAATGTGCAACTCCATGCAGGACTTTGCATAGGACTGTTACTCCAGCAGCAGCTTCCAAAGTGCCTGCTGTCCCAATACACTCCTCTTGCAATTCACGGAATCACAGAATCACTAAGGTTGGAAAAGACCTTTAAGATTGAGTCCAACCATTACCTAACTCTACCAGGCCCACATCTATAGCATATCCTTGATCACCATATCTAAATGTCTTTTACTGACATCCAGAGATGGAGATTCAACCACATCCCTGGGCAGCCTCTTCCAGTCTGTGATAACCCTTTTGGTGTAGAAGTTCTTCCTAATGTCTAACCTAAGCCAGGACACTCTAACCCAGAATAAACTCTTCTTATCTGCAAGATAGAACCATAGAATTGTCAGGGTTGGAAGGGACCTCAAAGATCATCTAGTTCCAACCCCCCTGCCATGTGCAGGGATGCCTCTCACTAGATCGGGTTACTCAGAGCCCCATCCAGCCTGGTCTTAAAAATTTCCAGGGATGCTGCAGAGTAGCCCAGCAATAGCTGGGTATCTTCAGTGAGAGCCAGTTCAGTCTCTATGCTGCCTTGCTGCCTCATGTCTTGCAGACCTAAAGATAACCTAGAAGACCTCCTCCATTCCTATTCTTTCCTTAAAGTATCTCCTCTGCCAGTTTTCCTACAGGTGCTCATGTTCCTGAAGCATTGATAGAAGAGAATTGGGGAGGAAATGACTAAATACATCTAGTGCAGACTAGAGGGTGTAAGTCAGTAGCAATCTATCTCCTTAAACAACTTCTGGGACTTCTGCTGTTCTGTGAACTGATGGAGGTTCATGTGTTGAGCCTTTCCAGCTGGAGTGCACACTTATCTCACGAGCAGCACGTTGGCTGCTCCCTGCACACGGTGGCTGCTGCTTCCTCCCATTGTGTCTGGGGTCAAGCTGTCTGAGTAGCTCCACACTTGGGCTAAGAATAGTGCAGACCCCAGGGGTTTGGCCTCTGTGTCCTGTGTGTTGGCTTCTTTCCTGCCTGGGGCTTGGAAAAAGCCTGGGAAAGGGTGTGTCCTTCAAAACAGGTTGAAATGTGTTATTGGAGACTATACAGCCTATAAATAACATAGAGGTTGGGCAGGGGAAGAGTTTCTGTTTCCTCCCTGGTACAGTAGCTCTGAGTTCTCTTCTGAAAAGGCCAGAAATAAAGTCCTGACCCTCTTGCAAGTGCGATGTTGCCCCAGAGATGGGCTCTTCAAGAGGTGATGTAGCTAGACCTCTCTTAAAAGCAGGTGACAGCACAACCAGTTCTGGGCATTGCAGCCTTCAATTTTGGTGGATCATTCATGATTCACAGAGTGGTAGGGGTTAGAAGGCACCTCTAGAGATCGTAGAATCATAGAATGTTTTAGGCTGGAAGAGACCTCTAGAGGTCATCTGGTCCAACCTCCCTACACAAGTAGGGACATCTCTACCTAGGGCAGGCTGCTCAGAGCCCCATCAAGCCTGACCTTGAATGAGTCCAGGGATGGGGCCTCCAGCACCTCTCTGGGCAGCCCATTCCACTGATCTATCACCCTCATGTTAAAGAACTTTTTTCTAATATCCAGTCTAAATCTCTCCTTTCCCAGCTTAAAATCATTACTCCTGGTCCTATCGTTGCAAACCCTTTTGAGTAGACCTTCCCCCACCTTTCTGTAGGCCCCCTTCAGATACTGGAATGTCACTATAAGGTCCCCCCATCATCTAGTCCAACTCCCCTGCCAAAGCAGGTTCATCTAGGCAAGGTCTCACAGGAACATATCCAGATGGGTCTTGAAAGTGTATTTAAGTGTATTAATGCTGCAGTGCTTTCTCCAAGTGCTTCTAATATCAGGTTCATTTTCAATATTCATCCTCTGGGCCTTGTCACTAAGCTTGGTGGGGTCAGGCTTGCATCTCCTGTACATCAAGTCCTAGAAGCTTTCTGAGTTATCTCCTTTGAAATCTCAACTTTTGAATCCTTTGGTTGATTGCAGTAAGATTTATCAAGGAGATGGTCCAAGCACACTTAAGCTTCTCCTAGGGAAACGGGTTTCCCACTTTAATTTTGTGGAAACCTGACTTAAGAGTGTTTTGCTAATCAACAGCTAGCTGCTACTGCTGCTAATTACGCTTAAATTGGGGGGGTTCTTGCCAAGAGGGCTGAGGCACCTGTGCTGATGCACACATCTGTAGGAGAGCTGTCTGAATGCAACCTGGGGTCAGGGATGCAGGAAGGATGCTGCTGCGTGCAGGGGTCCTCCACCATGTATAGGGTGAAGAACAGCCCAAGGGACTTGGGTGGTCACTGCTGTCTTTGTCTTGCATCATTATAATAAGGCAATTTATTCAAAAATTAAAGTAGATGTTCTGTAACAGGTTGCCCAGGGAAGTGGTGGAGTCCCCATCCCTGGAGGCATTTAAAAGATGTGGTGCTGAGGGACATGGTTTAGTGGTGACCTGGCAGTGCTGGGTTAATGGTTGGACTCAATGATCTTAAAGGTCTTCTCCAACCTAAACAATTCTATAATTGCTGCAGACTCAGGTAACTTCAGGGAACTATGTCTAGGACAGGCAAAGCTGTCCCTTTTCTACTGCATCAAGAAAACTCCATGATAAATGTCTACCTCTTACTACTCTTAAAAAAAAAAAAAAAAAAGTATAGCTGTCACTGAGCTTTTATCTTATAGGTTTCTATTTACAGATCTATAATGAAAGACTCTACTCCCAAACTTTTTATTTTTATTTACATTTCACAGGTTCTTTTCAGATGTCCAACTTCCACCCAGCCTGGTGATCCTTTGGGAATTCCCAGTGCATATTATCCGTATTGTCCTTTACTGAAAAGGAAGGGCCTGGGAGTGTTTTGTTTCCTGCCCTGCCCTTTGTCAGCCATGGGCAGGGTATGTCTCTCAAATTGTCACTCACTTTCCTACCCTTTTGTTTAACTTCATGGCTTTTTATCTGCAGTTACAGGAGCCAAATAGGGGGAGTGGTAACGCTCTGCAGGCTGCTTTATGCCTGTTTGGTGGATAGGCTTGGATCCCCTTCTGACTCATCTGGGAGCATCTTCTCACCTGACCAGCCTTTTCCTAAGGTGCTTTGGACCATGTGGCAAGTCTAAATGATCACACAGCACCGTATGTCCATGCTGCAGCAGGGTTGTGTGCCTTGGAGCAGCCTGGATGCTTCAAGTTGGGACTTCATGAGGCTTCCTTTGGTTGTTCTTGAGGACTGTCTTTGCCTTTCCTTCAGAAAGGCTTCACTTCTATGGTGTGAACTATTTTATTGTTGGTGTGAACTATTTTGCTCTTGATATCCAACCACTTTACTGTTAATTGGAATTTAAATGGCATAATTCAGGCTCAGATTGAAACAGGTTCTTCCCTCAGGAAGAACCTGAACAAGCAGTCTCCATCTTCCTCCATTTAGAATCCTAGAATTATAGAATGTTTCAGGTTGGAAGGGACCTCTAGAGGTCATCTGGTCCAACCTCCCTATGCAAGTAGGCACATCTCTACCTAGGGCAGGCTGCTCAGAGCCCCATCAAGCCTGACCTTGAATGAGTCCAGGGATGGGGCCTCCAGCACCTCTCTGGGCAGCCCATTCCACTGATCTATCACCCTCATACATGCAATTCTTTTTTTATAAATCTAGTTGAATGAGGGTCCTCTCCCATCTTATGCAGCTGTGTGCACTAAATGATATTTTCTTTTTTAGTTTATTATAGATGCTAGAACTTAAATATCACACATTTCTTGTTTGCTTGATGTGTTCATAAGCATGCACAACTTTTCTTGAGATCAATCCTAAGGGTGGACTGATCTGTCTGAGCAACCATGGTTGAAAATTGAGTTGACCCTGGTGAGTGGAGACATGTTTTAGGAAGAGCAAAGGAGACTTCAGCCTTTCTCCAACCTCAGCCAGCTGAGCCTGTGACTGTGCACACCATGGTTTGGCTCTCTGCAGGGCTTGGAAGAGGAGAGGGACACTTGGCTGTGGCTGCTCAGCCTGTTGCTCCAGAGCCCCACTGTGCTCCCAAAGCAGAAAAGCAGTGCTGCTTCAAAGAGGACTTCATCAGCTCCTTGAGCTTTCAGAGACCTGGTGCTACTTCTCTGTGGATTAACATCACCCCTAACCTCTGGGTCACAGCCACCAAAGGGCTCTGCTGCCTGTTTAAGCTCCAGTAATCTTGGCTGGGTTTCTGGTTTAATTTGGAGACAGCCTGCTGCAGCTCTGCACAGTAAATGCCCTATTAAGCAGTTAATTATTTCTCTATAATACTAGCTTTTATCTTTAATACAACAGTTTTACTGTCTCTGATAATTACACAGTCTCGGATAACTCTCTTAAATCTAATGAGGCATGACAAGCTGTGTTCAACAAGGCACCACACCATTAACTTCTTACCTCTTACTTGTCATCTTATCACACTGAATTACTGTATTTCCAGCCTGAGTGGCTGTGGATACATAACATGTCACTTTTCATTAGCAAAATAATGAATATCATCCCCTGGTGCTCCTGCAGTAGGGCCAGTGGTCAGCTGGCTGGCCTGGTGGCCTGCAGACCCCTCCAACAGCTTCTCTGCAGCATCCCCACGATCTAAGCAAGCTTATTAGCTTTTGTTTAAATACCTCTGGCTGCTCAAGCAGTTGGTTGATCCATGGTCTCTTGCTTCTGGGTGGGTGAAATGCAAATGGCCCTTTGAAGGGCAGCAGTGATGACAGACCTTGTTTGTGCTGATGGAAGTCATTGCTGCTGGGATGTCTCGTGGTGAGATTTGGCTGGTTAAGGGGCACCAGGCATTTTTTTTCTGGCTAGAGGTAGGCCACAAACTGCTGTGGAAATGCTTGATCTAACCCAATCTGACTTCTGCTTTGTTACCCATTAATGGCAGTATTGGATCAGGTCATTGGAGTGTGGATTTGAGGGTGGCGCTGAAAATGTGCGTGTGCCTGACCATCATAGAATCATTTAAGTTGGAAAAGACCTTTAGGATCAAGTCCAACCTTCATCCCAATATCTCCCTGACCCCTAGATCATGTCTCAAAGTGCCACGTCTACTCATTTTTTGAACACCTCCAAGGATGGTGACTCCACCACTCCCTTGAGCAGTCTGTTTCAATGCCTGACCACTCTTTCAGTAACTAGTTTTTTCCTAATATCCAATCTAAACCTTCCCTGGTGCAACTTCAGGCCATTACCTCATGTTCTGTCATTAGTTACTTGTGAGAAGAGCCCAACACCAGCCTTACCACAACCTCCTTTTAGGTAGTTGTAGAGAGCAATGAGGTCTCCTCTCAGCTTCCTCTTCTCCAAGCTAAACAATCCCAGTTCCATCTTGGGGTTAGGGGGTTTGTCTTTTCATGCGTTGTCCTTTCACCTTGCCAGTAAAAGAAGTACAAAGCTGTTCTGAAATGTCAAGGCTTGTGACAGGCAGTTCCTCCATCCTTCCAGGCTGGACCAGGAAGGCATTTCCCAGGGGAATGAGCCCAGGCTGTCCCAGGGGCAGATGGTGGGGTCCAGCTGTCAGGCTGAGTGCTCAAGTACTGCTGGACTGAACACATCAGTTAATTACTGTCTAGATGAACAGCAGAAATCCCTTCTTTTATTGTATTCAGCTAATGTTTTGGTGCTTCTTCCCAGCCTTCCTGAGCCTGCCACTGACTCTGCTTTTGGAGGTGGGTTTGTCTTCTGGTATATGGAGCCTGTATGAGTTGTGTTGTCAAAGCTGTGTAATTTCCCCACTGAGCAGGGGAGGCAAAAGCCTTGTTTCATTTTATAACCCTAATCATTCAGATTCCATGTGGGTATTTTATGAGATGCCCATGGGACCAGCTAGTGTGGTGTGCCTGGATTAGATCAGTTCCTGGCTCTCAAAGGACAGTTTATGTGGTCAGAAGCTGTTGGCTTCTCTCCAGTTTCACTAACTGAGAGACTAACCAGTGGGTGGAGTGTAAATCTGGAAAGAGAGCTGGATACCAAGTTGTAGTCAAAATTGTGCTGGCCTTAGCAGCAGTGTTAGTGGCCTAAAATGGACCTGAGGTGTTGCTTGTGCCCTGTTCCTCTCACAGGCAGTAGGAAAACTGCTGTCTATAGTGCATCTCCTTACCCCACTGGAGATAAGGCAGAAGTGTGTGGCTCTGATGTCCCTGCTTTCACTTGTGGCACCCTGGGTCCCTCTCATCATATCCCCAAGATGCTCTGGGAAGGGTCCTCATGTGCCAAGAACTGTCAGCAGTGAAAAAAGTCCCTTTGTTGGTTGTATATTTGAAGGCAGTGGCTGATTACATGTAGGTGGGGGGGATGAAGAAAGAATGGTTGTGACAAGTGGGGTGGAATGTGTCTGTTCTGGCTCTTGGGTGCTTTCTAAAGGAGCAGAGTGGGCTACGAGGCTCCCAAGGGTGAAGTTTTAGTGATGATAAAATAGATTAACTGATGTTTCGGGGGCTGCATTCCCAGCAGTGTGGGCAGCAGGGCAGGGAGGGGATCCTGCCCCTCTGTTCTGCTCTGGGGACACCCCCCTGCAGTGCTGGGGCAGCTCTGGAGTCCTCAGCACAGCAGAGACATGGAGCTGGGGGAGCGGGGCCAGAGGAGGCCCCAGCAATGGTGGGAGGGCTGGAAGCCTCTGCTGGGAGGCCAGGCTGGGAGAGTTGGGCTTGGTCAGCCTGGAAGAGAGAAGGCTCCAGGGAGACCTTCTTGAAGCCTTCTAGTACCTAAAGGGGGCTTATAAGAAAGATGGGGACAGGCTTTTCAGGAGGACCTGTTGTGACAGGACAAGGGGTGATGGTTTTGAATGAAAAGAGGGAGATTTAGACTAGAGAGAAGAAAGAAATTTTTTGATGCTAAGGGTGGTGAAACACTGGCCCAGGTTGCCCAGAGAGGTGGTCAAAGCCCCATCCCTGGGAACACTCCAAGTTAGATGGGGCTCTGAGCAACCTGCTCTAGTTGCAGATGTCCCTGCTCAAGTGCAGGGGGCTTGGACCAGATGACCTTTAAAGGTCCTTTCCAACCAAAACCATTCTATGGATCTAGGGTCTGTTTGGGCTTCTGCAGTCTGTATTCTTCAGTGCTCATTGCAGTGACCTGCCCAGTATTGGGCACAGTTGGGCTGTATAGAAGGATTTGGTGATTAATGCTCAGATATGTGCTTTTGGGGTGGCTTCTCTCACAGGGCTTACATTGCACAGTGATTCATAGTCATAGGTCCTGCTGCTTTCAAGCTCCCAGTTTCACTAGATGGCACCACCAAGCAGCTGCTCTGCTCACATCGCTGTCTGGGCTGTCAGGAGTTAGACAATGCACTGAATTTTTGTGGTTTTTTTTTCCTATTTCCCTCAAAAAAAAGTCACAGCTCATTATTTTTGACTCAGAATCCTGTTCAAGCTGGGAGCTTGTTTGGGAAGTGATTGTACTTTAACCTTCTGTCCATCTTGAGCTCATTAGTGCTGGTGGTGAGGAGAGCAGTTCCAGTGGTCAAGGTGAGGTCAGGGGTTGCACCTTCTGGGTCTGCCTGAGGTTTGGAGGCAGCGTGCTTGGGGCAGCAGCTGTAAGGAGCTGTCTCTAGGTCTAGATGTAGCTGTTAGCAGCCTTACCATGAAGCAAGACAGTGCTACTAAACGCCCTTTACATTGGACTTTTTTTGTTTTAATTTCTAATTAATAAATCTAATGTAGTGGAAAAGACTCTTCCAACTCTGCTTGTTCCAGAGCATTGATACCTGTGGGTTTAGAGGGAGAAGAGTTGGAGGAGCTGCTGCTTTCTATGGGCTCCTACCTGGAGTGACAGCCAAACAGTCAAAAATGACTTCTGCATGAAATGTGGTACTTGGTACTTTTCCTTTAGCAGCTCCTACTTGTGCATGTAAAAGCTGGTTGAACCCAAGAAGAGCATCAAAACTCTGTGAGAAATCAACTGGGACCCTTTGAGATGCTTCTGCAATGCTCAGACCCCATTCAAAACTAGGCAAAAAATCCAACTTGCTGTTATCTCCAGGTAGTAACTAGAGAAAGCTCAGAGCAGCAACTGCAATGGACAGCACTGGAGGACTCTTTAGAGGAGGACAAACATGAAGGACTGCAAGGAGCAAACTCCTCTATGGCCAGAGTGACTTCATTTAAAGAATCACAGAACAGTTTGGGTTGGAAGGGAACTTTAAAAATCTTCTAGTCCAATCTCCCTGCAATGAGCAGGGATATCTGCATCTAGAGCAGGTTGCTCAGAACCATGTCCAGCCTGACCTTGAATATTTCCAAGGAAGGAAGAGTTGCTTCAGGTATCTTTTTTCAGGGCATATGGTTGGTGGTACTGATGCAATGTGTCTTAGACTGCTCTCCGCAGCAGTAGACAGTGGGCATGCAAAATATTGTGTAATGAAATAATGTCTTAATACCAGCTGGCACAACCTTGGAGCCAAGCTGGTACCTTTATGCTGGATATATTTGCAAGGTCCTGCTTCCTCAAAGATCCTCTGGTCCTGTTAGTTGCAAGGAGGAGGTGGCTTTACTGTACTGGGACTTGAAAGCTTAATGGGCTTTTGAGCCACGTCATAGGAAGGACTAGGGGGAATGGCTCAAAACTAGAGGTGGGTAGATCCAGATTAGACGTTAGGAAGAAGTTCTTCCCCAGGAGGGTGGGGAGACACTGGCACAGGTTGCCCAGAGAGGCGGTGGAAGCGCCATGCCTGGAAATTTTGAAGGCCAGGCGGGATGGAGCTGTGAGCACCCTGGTCTAGTGGGAGGTGTCCCTGCCCATGGCAGGGGAGTTGGAACTAGATGATCTTGAAGGTCCCTTCCGACCCTGACAATTCTATGATTCTATGATCATTTCACTGTCACTACTATAATTTCAACTTGCCTGCAAGAATTATTAGGGCTGGTAGGTAGTAATGAACCCTCCCTAGCTTCCCTTAGGTCACTTCCCATGGCATGAAAATGCTTCTGCTGAAGGATGCCAGAAGCACACACCTACCTCCCAGACACCTCCGCTGTTTGTCCTTCTGACCTGTGGGTGCTTGTATTGTTTGGAGCCAGGTCCTTTGGCTTTGCTCAGCTTTAAGCTGGCGAATACTGAGGGTCCTCCAGATCTTTTTTGACTATTTTTGTGTTGGAGATCAGTACGTGTGTATTGGTTCATCTCTACTGGTTCATGTAACCTCTGTAATTCTCTTTGCAGTGAAACGGTGGAAGGAACCAGAGGAAGAGAGGCGACCCTGGAGGATATGGTGAGATTTTTAATTTGGAGCTTGAGAAGACCATATACACTTAATATTATTTTCCCTTATACTAACAATCTCTTAGGCCCTCTGAATATCATAGAATCATAGAATTGTCAGGGTTGGAAGGGACCTTAAAGATCATCTAGTTCCAACCCCCCTGCCATGGCCAGCAACACCTCCCACTAGAGCAGGTTGCTCACAGCCCCATCCAGCCTGGCCTTCAAAATGTCCAGGCATGGGGCTTCCACCACCTCTCTGGGCAACCTGTGCCAGTGTCTCACCACCCTCATGCATGGTATGAAATGCTCTGCTCCTGCAGAAACCTCCATAAAGTGCCTGGTGCTTTTCCTGTAGGTGACTGAACCAAGAGGTTATGGTTCCCTCCAACCTGCACATGACCCTGTCTGGGAGACTGACCAAGTTTTGTTCTTAACTTTTGATTAGTCACTTTGGTGTCCCCTGACTGGGTATAGATGGGGCAATGTGTTTGGCTGCATGTTGATGTAAGGTAGCTGGGGATTGCTGTCAGCTTCAGACACCTCTACAGAGCATCTCTGTATCCTAGGACCAGAGGGAATGGGTCAAAACTAGAGGTGGGGAGATTTAGATGAGACGTTAGGAAGAAGTTCTTCCCCATGAAGGTGGTGAGACACTGGCACAGGTTGCCCAGAGAGGTGGTGGAAGCCCCATCCCTGGACATTTTGAAGGCCAGGCTGGGGGGGGTTCTGAGCAACCTGCTCTAGTGGGAGGGGTCCCTGCCCATGACAGGGGTGTTGGAACTAGATGATCTTTAAGGTCCCTTACAACGCTGACAATTCTATGATTCTATGATTTATAGGCTGGCAAGAAATGGGTGTATGGTTGGGATCAGAATATGGCCAGGCTGGCTTGGCAGCATGGACCTACCAGCCAATGTTAGTGATGAAAAGCCTGTTAGTCTCCTTAGTTTGGTTCTTCCTCTAAAATAATTTGGGAATTCACTCCAATTCCCTCTGGATGGATAGATGCAAAAATTGTAAGTAGCTGAACCCCTTTCCTGCACCTACTGCTGGCTGGAGAAACTGAGGCTGGACAGGGTGCTGGAAGGTGAACTGCCCTTTGCTGCAGGCTAAAACTCAGCAGCAGATCTGCAAGATGGGGCTGCTATGTGCTGAAATGATATATTTTTATTTTTAAGTATTTGGAGTTGGCAAAACTGCCCCTTTTCACCATGTACAACTTCTTGAGCATCAGGAATGCATCTTGGAGGAAAGTAGAGCCATGCAGGGCTCATACTTGGGTGACTGCTCTGCTGCTGGTGCTCCAGGGCACTGATCTTTTTACCTTTTTTCTCCAGGTTTTATGATACCTCCAAGCAAGCCATAGGTGCCCTCTTCATCCACTTTGCCAATATTTTTCTGTCAGATCTCACTGAAGAGGACCCTTGCTCTCTGTAAGTACACAAGGTGCTTGTGTTTATGTCCTACATCTCTAAAGGGATGAAGCAAGCCCGTTGGAAAATGTGATACATGGTGGAAACTAATCCATCTGAAGTACTATGTGGGGACAAACCATGCTGACCTCATTTTCAGGGTCTAGTTTGTCTTCTGGTCCTTGCAGTCTGCTGGTCTGATGGAGATGAAGCAGTGCAACCAGGCCTTTCTGATGCTTAAAAGCACCTTGAAATGTGCTGGCAAAAGGCTGCAGTAGATAACATAGTGTTGCCCCATGCAATTGCAGCACTTAAATGTGCCATTTGTTTGCACACAGGACTGGTCCCAGAGCTCTATTGAGGATGTTTTCCTAATTGTGTAGGTGAAGGCCTTTGTCTAGTGCAAGGATGGGTTTTTTTGATATTCAGTTGCACCTACCACATGTATTCCCATAGTCCTATTTGGAGGCTTTCTAAGCCAGATATAGAAATGCCACCTTTACTTCAGACCAGCTGCTTCACAGCTGCGAATTTAGTTTCAGAAGTAACTTTCATAGAATTATAGAATCATTTAGCCTGGAAAAGACCTTTAAGGTCATTGAGTCCAACTGTTAACCCAGCACTGCCAAGTCCACCACTAACCCAGATCCCTCAGCACCACATTACATGGCTTTTAAATGTCTCTAGGGATGGGGACTCCACCACTGCCTGGGCAGCCTGGGCCAGCCCTTGACAACCCTTTCAGTGAAGAAAATTTTCATAATTGTCAATCTAAACCTCCCCTTGTACAACGTGAGGCTGTTTCCTCTTGTTACATGGGAGAAGAGCCTGACCCCCACCTTGCTACAGCTTCCCTTAAGGTAGAGAATGAGAAGGTCTCTACCTCATCCTGTTTTGAGAAACTCTTCTAGGCTTCAAAAAGCTCCTGAAAACCTTCTGGTCTGTCTCCTTTTTAATATAAAGTGCTGCATCTTCTTATGTTCCTTTAAACAGACCCAAGTTTAGTTGGGGCTAAATATAACCCTCTGAAATGATTTGTCACTGGATTTATTTTTTTTTTAAACAGACGCTGTTTTAAAATAAACAGTTTCATGCTTATGCTGTGACCTTCAGGGTTGGGGTTTTTTTTTCCTTAATGTATGTTTTATGTTTCCCCTGTTCTGCCAGACTTGTCACCTTGAACCAGGCAGCTTAAAACTCCCCAGCCCTGTCCCCAGGCTTTGAGGCTTACATGCCAAGTGTCCTGCCCAGTATAAACCACCAGAGCCTCCTGTTTTTATTGGAGTACTCTGCTTTCAGCAGCTGGAAGCTGTAGTAAGCTAGTCTGAGCCTTTGGATGTAGAAAAACTTAATGCCCTGTTTTCAAAATGGATATCAAAAGCAGATTATTTCCAGTGTCTTTATTCAGAGGCAGTATCAAGTTCTGGAAAAGGAAATGTTCATACTTAGTATTCTCTTCATGCTGTAGAGATCTGGCAGAAAATATCCCAGCAATGGAAAACTGGCCAGAAAGCATTAGTCTGAGTGGTATTTTTTTTTTTTTCCCTCTGGAGTTCATTAAAATACCAAGCCCTGGATTAAAGCTTGGACTCTGCAATCCCCAGAAGGTCTCTGCAGGTCTCCTGCCTCTGGTTCTCTGTCCAGAGAGGCTTAAACTTCCAAAGCTGCAGAGCAAACCCATTGAGCCCAAATCTCCTGATAGGGATGGGTTCAGCTCCTAGGGCTGCAGTGGGGACCCTGAACTTGGCTTTTGAGGACCCCAGTATGCCCACTGTTGAACTGTCACTTCTCCCAAGACCTACAAGAAAGCTGGGGAGGGACTTTTTAGGCTGTTGGGTAGTGGTAGGACTGGGGGAATGGCTCAAAACTAGAGGTGGGTAGATTCAGATGAGACGTTAGGAAGAAGTTCTTCCCCAGGAGGGTTGGGAGACACTGGCACAGGTTGGCCAGAGAGGTGGTGGAAGCCCCATCCCTGGACATTTTGAAGGCCAGGCTGGCTGGGGCTCTGAGTAGCCTGCTCGAGTGGGAGGTGTCCCTGCCCATGGCAGGGGCGTTGGAACTAGATGATCTTTGAGGTCCCTTCCAGCCTTGACAATTCTATGATTCTATGAAGACCTTCTGCCTCTCAGTCTGTGGCTTTGCTTGTAGGAGCCTCTTGCAGCTGCTCAGTAAAATGGACTTTTTGCCTCTGGTGCTGCTCAGTTTGCAGAGCAGCTGTGGTGCCAAAGAAGCTTCCCTTTTCTTGTATGAATCCAGAAATGGTTGGTTCTGTTGCCCCAAAACTTGGGATTTCATCCTAAGAAGAGCAAAAGATGCTGCAAATGGAAAGCCTCCTTTTTGGGGCAACTCTTCAGCAAGGCTAGCCCAGGAAATACTTAATGCTATAAGACTAAATGAGCAATGCCAGAGGGTGAGTAGAGCCTGCTCCCTTCCCTGATGAACAGACTTTTAAACCAAAATTGCTGGTAAGGCAATAGGAAAATCAATAAAAGAGAAAGGAAGGGAGCTTGGACTATGAAGTGGGGATTTTTTACATCTTGTTTTGGGGATTTTTTTAATGGATTCCCATATTGAAACAAAAGATTTTTGAGTAAGACTTAAGAACACAACTGAAACCTGAATTTTTGTTTTTTCTTCTCTTAGCTACCTTATTAATTTCATCCTTGATGCCACGCTGGGGATGCTGCTGATCTGGCTTGGTGTGAAAGTTGTCTCCTGGATTGTGCACCGTAAGAAGTTCATGTACCTGGTCTTTGGGGAATATGGTAGGTGTCAACCAACCACTCTTCACAAAGGTCCCAGCTGTGAAGGGGGGGGGAAGAAAATGGCAGAAATGACAGTTTGGGGAGAAAACATGAGAGCAGCCTGCTTCTGTTATCCCTCCTCCAAAGAGCTCACAGAGCATGGTGGTGATCAGCATGTCAAATGCTGGGACATCACCAGGTTGCTGGTAACTGCTGCCACACTTGAGCACAGCAGGTTGGTGATGAAAGGCTGAACATTTCCTTGATGGATAATGTACCCCAAGACATGCATGTGATAAATTAAGGTGTTTGTGTGTGGTGGTGGTGAAAGACATGGACCTGTTGGAGTGGGGCCAGAGGAGGCACCAGCAATGATGGGAGGGCTGGAATCCCTCTGCTGGGAGGCCAGGCTGAGAGAGTTGGGCTTGTTCAGCTTGGAGAAGAGAAGGCTCTGGGGAGACCTTCTTGAGGCCTTTCAGGACTTCAAGGGGCCTATCAGAAGGATGGGGACAGACTTTTTAGCAGGGCCTGTTGTGACAGGACAAGGGGTGATGGTTTTATACTAAAAGAGGGAGATTTAGACTAGAGAGAAGGAAGGAATTTTTTGATGCTGAGGGTGGTGAGACATTGGCCCAGGTTGCCCAGAGAGGTGGTTGATGCCCCATCCCTGGAAACACTCCCAAGTTAGATGGGGCTCTGAGCAATTTGCTCTAGTTGCAGATGTCCCTGTTCAGTGCAGGTGGGTTGGCCTATATGGTCTTTAAAGATCCCTTCCAACCCATTCTATCAATCTAGGATCTGTTTGGGTTTCTGCAGTCTGTACTCTTCAGTGCTCATTGCAGCGACCAGCTGGGTATTGGCCTATATAGAAGGATTTGACAATTATTGCTTACGATAGGTACTCTTGGGGTGGTTTCTCTCACAGGGTTGTGCACTGCACATTGTTTCCTATTCGTGTCCTGCTGCTTTCAAGCTCCCAGTTTCACTAGATGGCACCACCAAGCAGCTGTTCTGCTCACATCCCTGTCTGGGCTGTCAGGAGTTAGAGACCATGTACTGAATTTTTGTTTTTCCCATTTCCCTCAAAAAAAAAAAAAAAGGTCACAGCTCATTTTTAACTTTGAATCAAAACATTCTGTAATTCTTCTAGGTTTGTTTTTTTTTCCTAGCTTTTCAGTTCAAAACAGGGAGTTGTTCTCCATGTCATTTACCTGGACCTGAGCAAAGCCTTCCAGTATCTTAAGGGGACTACAAGAAAGCTGGGGAGGGACTTTTTAGGATGTTGGGTAGTGGTAGGACCCCGGTGGAATGTCCCAAAACTAGAGGGGGGTAGATTCAGATTAGATGTTAGGAAGAAGTTCTTCTGCATGAGGGTGGGGAGACACTGGCACAGGTTGGCCAGAGAGGTGGTGGAAGCCCCATCCCTGGACATTTTGAAGGCCAGGCTGGCTGGGGCTCTGAGTAACCTGGTCTAGTGGGAGGTGTCCCTGCCCATGGCAGGGAGGGTGGAACTAGATGATCTTTAAGGTCCCTTCCAACCCTGACAATTCTATGATTCTCTTGTTTGCCTTGAGGCTCAGCAGGACACAACCTGGCCCCAAAACTGAGCTCTCTTGTGGGGTTTGAGGTGGGGAGGATGCCAGATGATTTAAAAAAAAAAAATCCCACTCATTTTAAGCATGCCTGAATCTGGCCTCTCTCTTTGACTCCTGCCTTGAGAGGGACAAGTTTCAGAAAAGCTTTTCTCAGCCAGTCCCACTAGAGGGTAGCACTTCTCTTCAGAAAGAGCAGAGCCCCTTCCAGGAGAGCTCTGTGGCTGCAGGGGAGGGAGAAATTAACCCTTTGCTATTTGACCTTATATCTAATCTAAAGTATGACTGAATTTGTCTTTGTAAAATGCATCTTATTCTTACCAATCACATTCCCACCTTTAAGACCTTAACCTTTGAGTCTGAAGATAGTCCTTTGTATTTTTAGTAGCTGGTCTGATAGCTGAGTTGGTGGAACTTGGACCAAACTAGGATTAATGTGGAGACCCCCCTGACCTGTGAGCTCTCACTCAGGCTCATGTTTAGCATGTGTAAATGGGTCCTGACACAGGATGAAGAGGATGGTTGGGTTTGAGATAGCAGAAGCAGCTACAGACTGGGAAGGAGATGACAACAGATGGGTTGAAATGATGGGACGTGGCAGGGCTGGCTCTCATCAAACCCGAGAATGGCTTTAAAGGTCACAGTGGTCTCCAGAACAGGTCCAACTTTCTAACAGCAAACATTAGGTGGGGACTACCTTTTTTTTTTTTTTTTTTTTTTACCCCTAATGACTCTTTCTCAGAGCTGAGGAGCCAAGCGCAGAGTTCTAAAGTCATTCAGATGAGACAGCAGAGGAATACAGATATTCCTGGTTCAGGGACTGACATTTTTCCCTTCTTGAACAACACGGACTCAAAGCCCAACCACAGCCATTCCAGGGCACAGCTTCAGCTTGACGTACCATGTCTGCAGTTGAGCAGAAGGAAGGAAATATTCAAGTGTACTGACAGCTTGCTGTAACTTTGCAGAGCAGCAGTGAATTTCTGTTGAGCTGTAGCTGGCTCCTCCTGAAGGCTGGCTGAGATTACAGCAACAGCTCAGTCCTCTGAGGAAATCTTGCTTTCGTTAATATAAAAAAAAAAAGTTTCTGATGTTGCTTGAATTTAGCTCTTGAATTAAGGTTTAAATATCGTCCAGTCTGTGACCAGAGTGACCACAATGGAAAAGTTAGGTGGGAGTCAAGTGGCATGTCCAGTGCAATGCTGCTGCAGGGCTGGAGAAGGAAAATGCTGCTGTCCTCATCTTGCGTGTTAAGTAACTTCCAAAACAGTTTGGAAGGCACCAGTAAACTTTGTACAGTTTGGTACAGGCTCCAGAAATATGATTCATTTTCTGGTCTAATTGCTGTACCAGACTTGATGTTGCTTTCCTCAATTCTCCTGAGAAGCAAGCACGTCTCTTGCAGTCCTGCAGAGGAAGAAGGGCAGAATGGTAGGGAAATACCAAATCCATGTTGCAGACAGTGGTGAGTGCCATTGCTCCATCCATCAGGACAGAGCAGTTGTGTCTTTGTCCAGCATGGCCAGTGCCCATGTACCTGCAAGGTCTTCAAGATAGAAAACCTATTGCAGCTACTCCCTTTCTGACCCTCCAACTCTTGGTTGCATCCCTGTTGCAAACCACTCCAGTCTTCCTTTGCTTTGGGATCCATCAGACCCTTCTGCTCTGCTGTTGGTACCCCTGTACCCATGGCCCTGGGTCATTCTCCCTGTGTGACTGCAGTAGCTGCATGAATGGAGAAGCAAAGAAAATGGAAGGGAAAGCACCTAAATCTACACTGCTTTATAAGCATCTAGCTGTCCAGAACAGAGGAGTTCTGGAGTCTCCTTCTCTAGAGACTTTCAGTACTAATCTGGACATGTTCTTGTGTGACTTTCCCTAGATGAACCTGCTGTAGCAGAGGAGTTGGACTAGATCATCTCCAGAGGTCCCTTCCAACCCTTGCCATTCTTTGAACAGTTTAGGAAAATCAATTACTTTTGTATTTCCAGAAACTGGGAGACAGCCATTGTGAGATCAGTCTCTCTAGTGCCTGAGCTCTTAGCCAAAGACTGCTGCAGCCAGCAATGACCTGTTCCTTAGCTAGTGGAGAGTCAGAGGCTCCTGTATATGTATGTTCCTCCATCTTTGCCCAACAGCTCTTGATTACTCTTTGGACTGCCTCAAAGCACAGGAAACTGCTTTTTTAGAAGGCTGCTGGATCTTCTGGAGATGCTTGGCTTCTAAGATTGGAGAGGTTTATTCTTTATCTTGGCTTTGGAGAATGATGGTTGCCTTACGTATACTGAAAGTGAAGGAACTCTGTGCACCTTTGCTCTAGCAGGCTAGCAGCAGGCTGTGTCCATAGGTGAGCTTCTGCAGGAAGGAGAACAAAGCAGAGTTTAAGCTGCAAAGAACTCAGGAGGTGGATGCCAAAGGTCTTGGAGATGCTGCTGGGCCTGTACAGACTGAGCAGGGGAGATGCTGGCTGGAGCCAGAGTGCACAGAAGAAGCCTGGTTCAGCTTTGTTCCTCACCTCCAAATTGCTCCAGCCCTCTTCTCCCTTCCCCATTCCCATGGCAATAAGCAGCTCCCTAGAGGGGCCATAAAATCATAGAATTGTCAGGGTTGGAAGGGACCTTAAAGATCATCTAGTTCCAACCCCCCTGCCATGGGCAGGGACATCTAGATGGCTGCAGTGTCCTGGCTTTTTATTTGTCTAACAACTCTAAAGCATTACTTTAGAAATACTGGAGTATTTCTTTTAGGTAAGCAAGCTCTAGGAATTTGTATTAGGAGATGGTTCCTGTGATCTGCAAGTAAAATGCTGAAGAAGAGCATTAAGACATGATGGGAAGAAAAAGAGGATGTTCTTGCTTGAAAATGCCTCTCTGGATGCTCATCTAGATGTTGAGTTGTGTATGACTGTGGTTGCAGTCAAAGCTTGATGCTCTGTGCTCATTCACTGTCTGGAAATGGAAAGGCATGTTGCTTGGAGGCCTTTAAAGTCTGTTTAGTGGCCTGTTGAACTCTGCTGGTCAAATTTAGTTATAGGGGAAAATGCTCTGTGCCAGCTGCTGAGTTTAACTGAGGACCTGTGTAGGCTGCTTTTGGCCCTGCTCTGATATTGTACAAAATTTCCATAACACATATTCCCACGTCCTGCAGCAGCCAAGGGAGCTGGCTGCTAATGCTTGAGGAAATACTGCTGAAAATAGCTCAAACCTGAGGGGCTGCCCTGTCCTTGGCATGCTTGGCCTTTCCAGCCCTAGGACCAGGGGGTGAAGATAAGGAGAAGACTTGAGGATCATCCTCAAATGGTCAAATGTGTGGTGAGGAGCCCTGCTCTGGCCGGGATTGCAGAACTTTGAATCTGGCTGTCAGCAGCAGGGTTTACCCCACTGCAATAGCAGTATCTCTAGGGTCCGAAGACCCAGAGCAGTGCTGTGACACTGCAGCTGGGGGCTGATTCCAGCTGTACCCTCACTTCTATTTCAGATGCAGAACATGCCAGAGAGGTCCTGGTGTGTCACAGAATTGCCTAGATTGGAAAAGACCTTTAAGATCATCGAGTCCAATCATTAACGTGACACTGACAAGTCCTTGACTAAACCATATCCCTCAGCACTACATCTACAAACCTTTTAAATACCTCCAAGGATAGGGAATCCACCACCTCCCTGGGCAACCTGTTCCAGTGCCTGATAACCCTTTCAGAGAAGAAATTCTTCCTGATATCCAATCTAAACTTCCCTTAGCACAACTTGTTTCCATTTATTCTTGTTCTAGATGTCCACTGAATTCATCTGGCTTCTCTGTGTCAGGTTTCAATCTGTGAAAACATCTCTCTGCCCTCCAAGGGAGCACTTTCTGTGCAAATCAGATGCTTTACTGCTATTTTCTTACCCTCACCCACTTAGATTAGATATTAGGACGAAGTTCTTTACTGAAAGAGTGGTCAGGCACTGGAACAGGCTGCCCAGGGCAGTGGTGGAGTCACCATCCCTGGAGGTTTTCAAAAAACAAGTAGATGTTGTGCTTCGGGACTTGGTCTAGGGGTTAGGGAGATGTTGGGATGGAGGTTGGACTTGATGATCCTAGAGGTCTTTTCCAACTTAAATGATTTTATGATTCTCATATGTACTTGGCACTGCTAATTAGGTCCCTTGCTTTTGGAGGTACCATTTGAGTATCTCTTAAGATGTTCTAACTGACTTTTTCTATCCCCACAACATCGCTCAGTACAACTTCCAGTGCTTTCAAATAACTGCTTTTCCTTGCTCCCCCTGAACTCTCCACTTTGGCTGTGGTGAAGCTTTTTCCTACCTGCTCTGTGCACACGCAGTCCCCAAAGGACCATAAATGAAGCTGTCTGGCAGGAACACGTGGGCTGCACTGACAGCTCCGTGCGTTACACAGCCTGGGTTAAAACTAATCCTGTTGTGTGGTAACAACTCAAATACCTCCAGCACTGCTGCTTTTGCTCAGCAAGCACTTGGGCTCCCACACACCAGTGGAATATGTGAGGCTGCTGCAGGCACCTGTGGTCCTAGGGATGTTCTGATGATGGTGGGGAGCACCAGCAATGCTGCTGGAGGAGAACAGGCAAAATGCAGTGTGTGCATCCCTTGGGGTGAAGGTCAAGGGAGGATATTTAGTTCTATCAGGGTGGGAAATGACTACAAGAAGTTTTGATTAAAGGGTGTTCATCAAGGTTGGTGGCAAAGTCAGTGTGTAGAGATGAGATGTCCTGGGTTACCTTCCAACTGGAAACTGGAAGTGTTCAAAGGGAGCATAATACATTTAGTCTTCTGATAGATAGGATGTGGAGGCTGCAAAGATCCTTTCGACTGGTTCTCCACTCTTCTACAAGAAAAGAGAAGTTCTGAATACAGCAAAGAGGAGGAGATCAATTTTTTTTTTTCTCATTTATTTTTGATTTTATTTGTTTTAATCTCCAGGTAGCAGATTAGGGTTTGGTGGCCAACCATCTTGTGTGTTAGACTCTTGTAGGTGCTCACCTAGATTTATGTAATGGAAACACTTCGTGTAAGAATCCTCTCCCATCCATGGAGCAGGACACCTCTGGATAGCCCTTGAGCCATTGAAGACCTTAAGTTGCATCTGAGGATGCCTCTGACCATCTTGGGGGAAGCCAGCACCTAAATGAGGTGTGTTGTTGGCTGGGATCAGCTCAAGTTTTCCAGCCTTGTTTCCTAGCTGTGAAAGGAAGAGATGTGGCCAATCTGCCTCGTGGGCTTCCCCAGGGACCCTATCAAAGGCCCCCTCTTCCCTGAGGAGATGCCAATAGATGTTGACTTGTATGTTACTGGTATTAGTCAGGGTTGGATGAATCAGTGGTGAGTTAGACTTGGATGATGGCTGTTCTGAGGTGGATCAATGGTCCTTGGATGACTTCAAACCTGCTAAGGTAAGGAGCACCCAGCTGAGCTTCTTGGTGAAGAGGAAACAAGCCACTGTCTGTTTATGGCTGAAGTCATCCTTGCAGCCCTGTGGGCCATGTGGCTGTTTCATTTTCATTTTTGCCCTGAGGTACTTTGGTACAGAGCAGCCCCCTGTCCTTGGGAGACCAAGATGCAGTAATAATTGTGGAGATACCTTTTGATCCTCCTGTCAGGAGAAGGAAATTAAGCCCTAATTCTGTGCTCTGGGATGGATTCTTGTAGAGAAACCTCTCATTCCATAGTCTGAAAACAAAGCTCAGAATGGAAAAGGTAGAAGAGGTTGCAGAACAGCAGCAATTCTCAGCTGAAGGTGATAGAGCAGATGGCCAAATCTGGCCCCTGCATAGGCCTGTGAGTTTCTCCAAAACCTTCCACTGCCTACCCTGGCCATGTAAGAAGTGTCTATGTACCTTTAACTGTGGAGGAGATTCACAGCATCTTCTGTAGGTGATGCAGAAAAGACTACAGTGAGAAATATGAATATTTGAAGCTCCATGCTGTGATGGAAGCACCTTTGGCAAGGTGGGATGTGGTGGGTAGTAAGGGGTGCAGGTCTGTCCTGCTTGGTAGCACAGGCTTGTTGTACTACTTGGATGTGTCCTATACACTTGCCCAGTGAATCTAGCTTGACTGGATCGACCTCAGGGCTCAGAGAATTGAGGTTCCATTGGTGGGATCTTGCAGTTGCACAGTAAAAGATGTTCTCTAGCAAAGGGAGAAAAGGTTGGCAAACCTCCAGAAAACTCCAGAGGAATTTGATGGCTTTTTTGAGAACTGAAAGTGAAGGGAAATGTTAAGTCCTCACTCAACGTTAACCTTGGAGACATGGGCAAGTCCATGCCAAAGGTGGGTTAGGAAGCAGCTTGTCTTTCCTGGTGTCTGTGTATCAGCCTGGTAAGCCAAAACCTGGCCAGGGCTGTCTTGTACATGGTATGTGAAATTAAGGACCATAGTCTGCTCTTTGTGATGTTTCTCTCTATGCAGAAGGACCAGGGAGTCCTGGCAGACAACAAGTTCAGCATGAGCCAGCAATGTGCCCTTGAGGCCAAGAGGGCCAATGGTCTTCTGGGGTGTGTTAAGAAGAGTGTGACCAGCAGGTCAAGGGAGGTTCTCCTCCCCCTTTATTCTGCCCTGGTAAGACCACATCTGGAATATATGGGCTCCCCAGTTTAAGGGCAACAGAGAGAGTCCAATGGATGCTACAAGGATGATTAAGGGACTGGAACATCTGTCATATGAGGAAAGGCTGAGATCCCTGGGACTGTTTAGCCTGGAGAAGAGCAGACTGAGAGGGATCTGCTCAATGTTTATAAATGTCTGAACAGTAGGTGTCAGGAAAATGGAGCAATCAGTCTCTTTTCAATGGTGCCTAGAGACAGGACAAGGGGAATGAGCACAAACTGGAACACAGGAAGTTCTACCTTAGCATGAGGAGAAACTTCTTTACTGTGAGGGTGACAGAGCCCTGGAACAGGCTGCCCAGAGAGGTTGTGGAATCTCCTGTGGAGACTTTCAAGACCTGTCTGGACGTGTTCCTGTGTGACCTTGCCTAGATGAACCTGCTTTGGCCGGGGGGTTGGACTAGATGGTCTCTAGAGATCCCTTTCAAACCCCTACCTTTCTGTGATTCTGTGATCTCCTACCTCCAAAAGG
The DNA here is from genome assembly GCA_013401335.1 of Brachypteracias leptosomus. Classification (NCBI taxonomy): domain Eukaryota; kingdom Metazoa; phylum Chordata; class Aves; order Coraciiformes; family Brachypteraciidae; genus Brachypteracias; species Brachypteracias leptosomus. Next base: position 48,252 of record VYZX01021973.1, on the reverse strand, counting down.
GTGTGAGGGGCAAGTGTTTGGGAAAGATCCCAAGCTTGCTGCTGCTTTTTGAACAAGCTGAGATGTCAGAGGAAAGTGTTCCACAAGTGCCATCACAACTGCAGCATAGAAGCTGACTTGCAAAGGGTGCTGGGGCTGTTAGTCCTGTCTCCCCACGGGGATGGAGCACAGCTGACAACACAGAGCAAAAGGGAAAGAG
>VYZX01021973.1:14494-47668 GCA_013401335.1 Brachypteracias leptosomus | reverse complement strand
GTAATAGATATGCTGCCATTACTGTTGTTAACAATGCAAATATGCTTTTACTTATTACTTGGTGAGTACCCCACTGGAAACATTCATATTTAATTAGCATTGATTCTTTTTGAGTGAATTGCTCTAAAACCTGGAGTGGTGGAGCCCCTGTCTCTTGCCCAGACAGCAAGTATCACGTAACCATCCATTCACTTCATCAGCAAAAATTAAATTAAGTCTGTTTAGGACTGAAAGCTTCTGCTTCTCATATTGAAAATGGTGACCAGAAATGTTCAGACTGTTCCTGGCAACGGGGTGGGCAAAGCTTGGTAGGAAGTGAATTGCAGGTGAAATCCTTAATGACTGATTTATTTATTTTTTTATAGAGGAATGTGCAGGATACTGACTGGTCCTTGTACAGAGGAGGGTCAGTCCAGCAGTGTCTTCTCTTGAGGATTGCTTTTGGGGTTAGCTTTAATTCAGAAAGGATTATCAGTCTGCTGTTCTGCTCAAAATGGCCAGGATTTTGTGAGCTGTTCCTACAAGGCTCCACTGGAAGGGTTGGGGAAAGGACCCACCGCTGCAGACTTCTGTAGGTTTGCCAAGGCGAAGAGAAATTAAATCTCTGGTGCCTTGACAAAAGGGCACTGGGCAAGGGGAAAACGCAACAACTGATGCCCCAAAGCAACACGTGCTTGTAAGGGACTGTTTGAGTAGGATGGTGAGGATTCTGAGCTTTGAAGCTTGCTCTAAGGAGGATTTTTATGGTCTGTACTTGGAGGAGAGGGGATACGTGCACCCTTTTACAATCAGGGCTTCCTCCCCTCAAAGCCCTATATCCATCCAGATCAAAGTAGCTCTGTATCAAGGGGTGGATACTGTCAATGCCCTTCAGTGGCTGAAGGAGAGGAAAAAATGCATCTCCAAGGCTCTGTACGTCTTTTCCCCCAAGTAGAGGGGAACATCTAGAATCATAGAATTATTCTGGTTGGAACAATTTAACCTTCAAGATCATCAAGTCCAACTGCTAACCCAGCACTGCCAGGTCACCACTAAACCATGTCCCTCAGCACCACATCTACATAGCTACTAAGTCCATCCAGGGATGGTGACCCCACCACATCCCTGGGCAGCCTGTTCCAGTGCTTGCCAACCCTTCCTGTGAAGAAATTTTTCCTAATGTCCATCCTAAACCTCCCCTGGTGCAACTTGAGGCTGTTTCCTCTTACCCTATCACTTGCTACATGGCAGAACAGACCAACCCCCACCTCACTAAAACCTCCTTTCAGGGAGTTGTCAAGAGTGAGGCCTCCCCCAAGCCTCCTTTTCTCCAGATTAATCCAACCCCAGTTCCCTCAGCCATTCCTCAGAAGACTTGTTCTCTAGACCCTTTACCACCTTTGTTGCCCTTCTCTGGGCACACTCCAGCATTTTTCATCCCAACCAAGGTTCATAGAAGTCGATACAGTCTCCTTGGAGTTACCAGGAATAACTTTTCCATTAGGCACTCATGATACTGCTGAGCTATGGCCCCTGAGAGCCCAGAAGTGTCTGTGAGTGCTGGGGGTGCTGAATAAATACAAAGAATTTCAGGTCTTCAGGCAGAACCAGAGCTGTGTCTTCTCCACTTTTACAGAAGATGCCTGCCTGCCTTGTATGACACTTGTAGGACTTGCTTCAGCAAAGCAGTTGATCTAGAAAGGACAGGCAATGGAGGAGGAGATGAAAGGCAAGAGATCTTTGGTGGTGGTGTTCTCCTCTTGGTGGGTTTCAGAGGCAGGTTGATGAAATGCAGAGTAGGACAGGAGGAAGATGAATACAGATAGAGTCTGGGAGGTAGGTAGGGCTGTTTGAGTCCTATCTGAACTTCCCTTGCTACTTTCTTGCCCTTCAAATGACCCAGAGGTCTGGTTAATCACCATCTCCCATTTCAGAATCATCCCTAAAAGGGGCAGAAGAGAACTTCCCTGTCCCTCTAATCAGTTTGTGTATCAAACATGAAGCAACTCTTCTTCAAGGCTGCCTCCTCCTGTCCTCTGTCTCAGATTTAATGTGTTATTTTCCCAGGTGACCCTCCACAAGCTGGTGCCTGGATTGGCCAGTGTATCCTCTACTTGCTGATAATGGTTTTTGAGAAGACTGTGATTAGCCTTGTCCTACTTATCCCTGGTTGGACAAAGGTAAGCTCCTGAGCTGTGCTTTTCTAGCCACAGTTGTTGCAGCTTATTTCTTGTCAGCTTGACCTTATTCATGGTCCCCATCATCATAGATCTTTAATCCTTAAGACTTGTTGACATCTCTCCATAACCATCAGTTATTACTTAAGTTTGGGGAAACATGACTTGCATAACAGTTTGGCTTTTGGTCCATTCTTTTGCTAGTCAAAAGCTACTGGAATAAGATGCTTCTTTAATTTTCTTTTCTATCCTTGGAAGGATAAAATGGGCTGGGCTGGCAGTTGAGCTACTTTGGTTCTGCCAGAGGATTTCCACATTATCTTGTCAAGTCAGTTCATGTTGGTGTTTCGTGATCCTGTGGTTAAACTAAGGGGGCTCTTAGAGGTTATTGGGAAAGAATTATCCCAGTGGTGTGCTGTCCTCCCCCCAATTACTGAATGGTAGCTCCTGTAATGGTAATTATGTTGATCATGAGTTTCTCTTTTTAAAAATAATTAAGGATCCTGTGGCAGTTGTAGTCACACACCTGGTGGCAGGTAGATGTGATGTGTATAAAAACTAGTTCTGGATGTTGATGGGTAGCTCCAGTATTGAGCACATTTACACATAGTGCCCAGTACCTCCCAGGCTGATGTGACTTGACTGAGGAGTTTAGAGCAATCTGGGAGTAATTATCTGTTCCTGTTAAGGGCTTGAACTTCTGACCCAATAGCCTACAGTGCTGACTTGGACATGGACACGTTGTTCAGCAGCACATGCTGCTAGATCCAGAGATGCTGCTGGATTCCTCTCCATGCTTATCATATGTGGCTAGCAAGCCAAGGAAAGCCCCACCAGTTGTCATGGGTAGTTAAACTGAAAAACCAGCAGCACTTATTTCTTGATCTGTACAAAATCCTGTGTTTGGCATCTGGGCTAAAGGAAGAGCCCTTGTAATCTGTCCAAGAGTTGGGTTAAAGCAAAGGCTGCAGAGCCCTAGCTAGGAGACTGTTGCTTAAGGTGGGCAACCAGTTTGCAGCAAAGAGCTGTTCAAATAATGCTTCTAAATGCTTTCTCCTCTGCAGCTTCAACAGATCCTTCTGGGTTATATCCCAAACCCTCAGCTGGAGCTTGTCCTGGTCATGTTTGTTGTGCCTTTTATAGTCAATGTAAGTGATGCCTCTGCAAGTGCTGGGTGGGGTGGCTTGGAAATGATGGTCCCCCCTGCAATGGATCTGCCTCAAGAACTGGCTTGGGGCAGCCTTGAGTAATTGAAGTGGCTGGGACAGGGTGGAGGGGAGTGAAAGGAAATATATTTGTTGTCATGAATGCACAAATATGTCACTACTTCTCTGCCTTGGTCTCTGTTCCTAATTCCCACTTGCTTGTCCAAGCTGCTGGGTGGCTGACTCTTTGAAGAAAGCTGGGGCTCATTAGCTGAGGTCTGCATCCCAGCAGCAGTCAACAGACATGGGAATGCCCTAAAGCCCCTGTAGGGTGGCTTGTCTGTGGTGACTTTTGGCAACCTGACCATTTGGCTGGACCTCAAATGGTTACAGCAAGGCAAGATGTTCAGATTACCCAGGACTACTCATCTTTGCAAAACTAGTTTGGTAAAAACTCTTGAAAGCTCAACTTTATTCTGGTTCTCCTGATACTGGGTAGTCCTTGGCCTGCTGCTTGGTTCCTGCTAAGATAAGTGAGAACAAGGTGTTAATATTCAGATCCCCTCTGGGCAAGGAGTGAGTCAAACTCTTTGCAGTTCATACCATGAGCATTATAATGGATGCAGCACTGCCAAAGTTGGGTTTACCTGCCCATACTACCAGCCCCTCTCCCCACTCCAAGCTGCACTTCCTTATTTGAAAGCAAACTCTGGTCCTCAAAGAACTGACCAGTAACTGATAGAACAAGTGAACCTGGAGCCTGGTTCAGTGGTTTCCTGGTGGAAACCTGGTCTATTGTGGTGGTTGCATGGCTTTGGGGTTGAGTTTGTTTCCTCCTTTCACTGGGTCTCCAACAACTATGGAATCAATAGGATTTAGGTCAGAAGATATCTCAGGAATTTGACTCATCCAACCCCTATGGGTGCATTTGATGCAGGGTTAAGTTAGAAATTAAATTAGGTTGGACATCTGGAGAAGCCAAAATTAAAAGAAATAGCTGTGAGCGAATTACTTTTTATTTGTTTTTTGCAATCTTTTCATGTACCTTCTTTCTTCCCAAGGCCATTATGTTCTGGGTTGTGGACAGCTTGATCATGAGGAAATACAAGCAGAAGGATACCCTGAACATCAATGCATCCATAGAAACTGCTCGGGCTAGGAGGGCTGAGGAATCTCAGGTAAGACTGAAGGTGTCCCATGTTTGAGACCAAACTCCAAGCTTGTGGCATGATCTGTTTATTTCCCCACAATCATACCTCATGCTGACACGTTGCCTAGGTCTGGGGTGATGTCTCATGCACGTGATTGATGATCCTGCTAAGTCAAGCTGACTTTCCATGCTTGTAGCTGAGGTCAACAGAAGAATGTTGTCTGGGATGATCTGGCCCTGACTAATGAAGAGCAATATTACAGCCTACAAAGTGTTGCTGAAATATTGTCCTAAATGATGAGAGTATCTTGTGAGGGATGAGCTAGCTTTAGTACTAACTTGTGGGGGCTTGTTGGAGAGGAAGGCTGAAGCTGGTGGGTACCTCTGCACCATCTCTTTCAACTTTCCCATTTTTTATTGTAGTTAATCTTGTTTTAGAAGAGCTTGTTTTCCTTACTGTAATTGGTAGCATCCTCTTTAGAGGACAAGGCTGAGCTGGGAATTCTATTTTCATCAGCATTTGGTATTTTTTCATCTGAATCACAGAATGGCAGAGGTTAGAAGGGACCTCTGGATATTATCTAGTCCAGCCCCCCTGCTAAAGCAGGACTATCTAGAGCAGGTTGCCCAGGATCATGTCCAGACAGGTTTGAAATCTCTCCAGAGAAGATGACTCCACAACCTTGCTGGACAGCCTATTCCAGGGCTCTGTCACCCTCAAAGGAAAGTTTTTCCTTATGTTTAAGTGGAACTTTCTGTGTTCCAGTTTGCCCTTTTTCCTGTTACTGGGCATCACCGACAAGAGTCTGGCCCCATCCTCTTGACCCCTGCCCTTTAGTTATTGATAAGCATTAATCAGATCCCCTCAGCCTTCTCTTCTCCAGCTCAACAGCCCCAGGGCTCTCAGCCTTTCCTCAGCACACAGATGCTCCAGTCCCCTCAGCATCTTTGTAGCCTCTGCTGGACTCTTTCCAGTAGTTCCTTGTCTCTCTAATGATGGTTCCTTATCTGTAGGAAGCTGTATTTTGTGTGGTCTGAGCTTGACACTTAAAATCTGTGAGAGGAAAGAAGTGCTCCAGTCCCAGCAGACTTTGTTCTTGTTAATGACACATGGTTTGCTGGACAGGTGGTATCTGTGCTTCTCATCAGCTTTTGGACAGAGACCACAATCTAAGTTGCTGGGTTGAATTCCTTTCCTTCCCCTGGCACCCAGACCCTGTTTCAAAGTGCTCTGTGTACAACTGCTGATATCCTGGAGCTCACTGGTGAGACATGCTGAGATAAGAGAGCTTCTGGCAACCACAGGCTGGCTTCTGGAGTAGCTTCTGCTGAGGAATTTGGGATGAACAGAAATAGCTCTTGCTTTCTGAGAGCTCTTTTATAAAGAGTCACTCTGCTGTTTTGCTGATGGGTGGGTTGGCCAGCTGCTGGTGCATGGAACGGTGTGCTTGGCAGTCTGCACATCAGCAATGGCTTCATCAGCTCAGGGGTGTAGTGGGGACGTGTCTGCTGCTCATGGGGACATGGTGTTGGAGGCATCCTCTCTCTAGCAGGATGGGCCAGGCAGATGCAAGCAGCTGTTGAGACAAGTGAGTCACTCCTCCTGGCCCAGCCTCCAGATAAACATTTGTGGCTTGGCGAGCTCACTAAAACCATGTGAACAGTGTGCCCTGGGGAGCTTCCTGAGTGGTGTGTGTGCTGAGGGCATCCTCAAAACCTTTTCTTGTTTTGGAGAGAGGAGGGAAGAGAGACCTGAGCTGGGTAGTGCCAGTGTGTCTTCATAGTTGTGCATTTAAGCTAAGAATTCATACCTAGGGTATGAAGATGGATTAACTCTGGGTGTGATCTCCCTGGTTATGGCATGATCCCAGTTTCTTAGTACTGACTGATGTTCAAGAGTGGTACTTCCTTGAAAGAGCTAAGTTGGAGGTCTGCTCCAAATGTAAAAGTGGTGGTGGAAATCTACCTTACTGACTGGATAGGCTGATGTGTTTCTGGAGGCTTAATATCTGTTAAAATTACACCAGCTCAGAAACAAAGGCAAGGAGGTGGCATCTCTGAGATGCTAATCTCCTTTCCAGCCTTTCAAAACTAAGTTTGGAGCATCTAGTCTTATGGATGGCTTGCTGCTGTGGATACACAGGTGGTATTGCAGTTAGTGGTTGGCCATGGAAATGGAGCTGGTCCTCTGCCTTGCTCCACTGAAAGTGGGGCAGATGTTTTGTGGCCTCTAGCTCAGTTTTGGATGCTCTGAAGAGAAGATATCTGTCAATCTCCAGAAGATAGGAAAGGCTCTTCTGGTAGCTCAACTAGACAAGTTGTTGCAAGCAGTGGGAAGTGGACTCTCACAACTCTTGTTGTCAAAGGCTTCTTCCATCCTCCAAGTACTTGACCCTTTCTCAGAAAAAGCTGTATTGAGACCTTTGCTGCACAGGTCATCTGTCCATCTTGAAACCTTCTGATCCATCATGGCAGTGGAGCTACCAAGGGGACTGGTTTCTACCTGGAGTAGTCTACAGGGGTTTCCTCCTTTCTTCTCAGACATATTCCTGTGTCTCTGGCCCAACAAAGAGTTTGGGCAGGGAAGGCAGGTAACGATGAAACACAGAAGTGGGTGACCTACTTTTCCAATCCTACTTCTTGGCACTGAGCCTTGAGGTATAGCCATAGGCTCCTGCTTCAGATGTCAACTTCTTAGGCTATGAATTAAAGATGATGTTGGCTGGCTGGGCCTTACAGCTGCATTTGTTGGAGTTTAGGCTCAAAAACAGAAAATGAGGGTTTGCTGAGAACCTGTTCAAGTAGGGGAATTTTTTTCCTTCCCTGCTGCCCCATGGAGAGGGAGGGAGGGAGGCTGAGAAGCATCTCTGTCCAGGGCAGAGCTGGCTGAGGCTAATGTGTCCTGCAGTTTATCAGGGTTCATCAGGGCTGTCTAGCAGCAGGCGCCAACAGCTCCCCATCGTGCTGCCTTCTTGAATTTCAACCCTCTGCCTATCTCACCAATAGAGAGTGTCACTATTTTCACTGCAACTAGCAGTTTGTGTTTGGAAGAGGAAGGAGAATGGAAAGGGCAGCCTGCGGTTAACCTGTTAAAAACCCACACTCAGGATTTTCTATAGGGATGGCAGGAAAATGAGGCTTTGCCCTTGGCTTGGTGGACCAGCCTAGGTAGCAAGAAGAAACCCAGCAACCAGCAGTCCTGCCACTGCTGTCACTTACTGACTCCTTGGCAGTGTTTTGTGGGCTTTAAGGCTCTTCTGGTGAGCTGCAGATGTGGTGATGATGTGGTTGTAGTGCTGCTGAACTTCTTATGCTGAAAATCTGAAGGGGACAAACTCAAACAGCTGGAAGAATGTCACCATTCCTTCCAAGTCAGTCTCAAAGCTGTCTGGTGTTTCAGACTTGGTAAATCTTTACATGGTCTTTTTTTTTACCTCTCATGGGGTGGAAAGGGATCTCAAGTCTGAATCTGGTGCTGTTCAGGCTGGGGAAGTGTGTTCATCTGCATGGCCCAGATTTCTGTTTTGTATGTGTCCTGCCCTTGACCTGAGTGGCTTTTCCCTTGCCCTTGCAAGTGTCAATAAACTTTAGATCTTAATCAGTGCTTTCTTTGTTTCCTCCACTCAGGAAAACAACTCGGGTTTTAATAATATTTTATTTGATCTTTTTTTGAACTTGTTTGGGGTTTTTTGTTCCCAAGGGCAGTGTGTGAGTTTCTGCTCCTTTTCTGATGGTTTATGTTTTCAGAGATGAGCCTTAAAGCAAAAACTGATCTAGTAACAGTGGTACTTCTGAGAACCATGAGGGTGAAACTAGAGGTTGGAAGGAAAGCTGATATGACATGGTGACCCACCTTTGGTCAGCATAGAGTGCAGGCACCTATCCCAATTCCCTTCATAGGAGCTGTGACTTCTGGCAAATCCCTGGATATTCATGCTGATGAATGCCCACACCTAAGCTGCTTGCTTGGAATCACGGAATGTTAGGGATTGGAAGGGACCTCAAAAGATCATCTAGTCCAATCCCCCAAGTTGAAGTGTTGAAGAATACTCCAAGAGAGAGTTCAATTTGCTGGTTGCTTAACAGAGCTAACTTTTAAATAACTCATGGTGAGCTAAGGTGCCTGGTCCTTACAGAGGAGCTGAATGAAGGTGGGTGTAGAGGTGCCTCTGGAAGGAGACTCTTCCACCTGTCAGCCCTACTGACTAATGGGAACTTATCTAAGCTCAGATGCAGGAGGATGGTGGGATGGTTCCCACCTCTACTCAAAGCTGGTGGAGCTACAGGCAAACAGGTTTCACAGAATCCCAGAATGTTAGGGATTGGAAAGGACCTCGAAAGATCATCTAGTCCAATCCCCCTGCTGGAGCAGGATCACCTAGACCAAGTTGCACAGGAACACGTCCAGGTGGGCTTTAAACATCTCCAGGGAAGGAGACTCCACAACCTCTCTGGGCAGCCTGTTCCAGTGTCTGTCACCCTCACTGTTTTCATCACTATCAGGGAAATGATCTCAGAGCTTCTTTGTTTTACAACCTGTCACAGTTCTCATCTTTCTCTGTCACTGAGATGGTTTGGTTATCTGGAGGGTCTGCTTGGAGTACCAAACCAGCAGAAGACCTCTTCCCCGAGACAGGAGAGGTTGGCACAGCATGGGGGCAGCTCTGTTTTGGTGGTGTGACCCACGTTGTTTTGCAAGCTGCTGGCCTCCTGGTGTGAGGAGGAATGCAGGAGGTATTTGAGGACTGCTGAGTGAGATAGTAGCACGTTGTCCTAGGACTGTGAAACCGTGGTCCCTTCCCAGCTGTGCCACTGACCTGCTGTGATCCTGACCTGGATGCATCTGCAGGGGATCTGCCTTGACCAAGTTGTGCTGGAAACTCCCAAACAGGCATTTGGCTTGAAAACCATATCTGAGGGTTTTGGTGCTGTCTCGTGATGAAGCTCCCTGAGGAACTGTGGAAAGGCTACTGGGGAACTGTTGAACCTGGATAGGCTGGAGAGGTGGGACCAGATGAACCTTATGAGGTTCAACAAAGCCAAGTGCAGGTTCCTGCACCTGGGCCGGGGTAACCAGCACTATCAGTATAGGCTAGGAGAGGATATACTGGAGAGCAGTTCTGGGGAAAGGGACTTGGGGGTGCTGGTGGATGAAGAACTGGATATGAGCCACCAATGTGCAACCACAGCCCAGAAGACCAATCCCATCCTGGGCTGCATCAAAAGAACTGTGGCCAGCAGATCAAGAGAGGTGATTCTGCCCCTCTACTCTGCCCTGGGGAGACCTCACCTGGAGCTCTGCATCCAGTTCTGGAGCCCCCAGCACAAGAAGGGTGTGGACATATTGGAGCATGTCCAGAAGAGGGCCACCAAAATGATCAGGGGAATGGAGCATCTCTCCTATGAAGACAGGCTGAGAGAGTTGGGGCTGTTCAGCCTGGAGAAGAGAATGATCCAGGGCGACCTTCTAGTGACCTTCCAGTACCTGAAGGGGGCCTATGTAAAGGCAGGGGAAGGTCTATTCAAAAGAGTTTTTCACAATAGGACCAGGAGTAATGGTTTTAAGCTAGGAAAGGAGAGATTTAGACTGGATATTAGAAAAAAGTTCTTTACTATGAAGGTGATAGATCAGTGGAATGGGCTGCCCAGAGAGGTGGTGGAGGCCCCATCCCTGGAGTCCTTCAAGGTGAGGCTTGATGGGGCTCTGAGCAGCCTGCCCTAGGTAGAGATGTCCCTACTTGTGTAGGGGAGTTGGACCAGATGACCTCTAGAGGTCCCTTCCAGCCTAAAACATTCTATGATTCTAACTGTTGGCTCCAGGAGCTTCATACAAGTTGTGTGGTGGGCAGGTAGCAACCTGAATGGGTCTGGATGCACAGCACTCAGTGTCTGCTCAGCCATCCATGCTTGGCTGCAACAGGATTGAGTCTGCAGCTGAAACCCACTGAAGTTACCAGTTCCTTAGGCCCCCAAACTGGCCTGCTGCAGCCTGCCAGAGGTCAGGGAGTTCATAATGCTGCATGTGACTAATTATCCACCCACCTTTTCAGGTTCATCAGCATCACAACATTAATGATAAACAGAGGAAATCTTTACTTTGAAGAGATGGAAACTTTCCAGTGTGTGTCTTGAACCAAAAAAAAATTCCTTGAGACCAATGGGGGGGATGAGGGAGCTTAATCTGATTTTTGGAGTGCCTGACATGCTGCTGTGAAGATAACATCAGATGGAGGGGCTGGAGTGTGGGTGAGGGGGGGGAGGAAATCTTCCCCTGCAGCTCCTTCTGCTCCTTTGAAGTCATTGACTCATTGAGGTTTGTTTTTCCTGTTTAGTCATTTTGGTGCTGTGGTGACTTGGCCCCATTGGTGCTGCCTAAGTGAGAACAAGGACGTGTTAATTCACAGCTGAGCCTGGGCATGGCCACAGATAAGACTAATTCCCCCATGCCTCTGGTTTTGCCCAAGCTCCAGTAGTGGTTGAGCTGTGGGGGACACTCTGCAGGTGAACATGCTTGGCTGAAAGCCTGTGCACCATCCCTTTGAGCTGAATGGCTACTGTGGGTCAGGCACAAGGAGGCTTCACAGTGCATTGGTTCAGGCTTTGGAGCAAAGTGGGGTCAGATGGGGCTGGGAGGTCCTCACTGCCTTGCTGGAAGAAGCTACATCTGTGGGAGTGGTTGTGGTACCTACCCCTTGTTCTTGCATCAGCCATGAACTAATGATGCTGTTTGAGTTCTGTGATGGGCAAGTGGAGGAGAGGGAGAGGGCTGCTGGCATTGCCCATCTAGGGAAATATCGCTGGAGGCTTCTCATTGGTCTCTTCTCCCAAGTAACTGATGACAGGACAAGAGGTAATGGCCTTAAGTTGTGCCAGGGGAGGTTTAGATTGGATGTTAGGAAGAAGTTCTTTACTGAAAGAGTGGTCAGGCATTGGAACAGGCTGCTCAGGGAGGGGGTGGAGTCACCATCTCTGGAAGTGTTCAAAACTGAATAGTTGTGGAGCTTTGAGACATGGTCTAGGGGTCAGGGAGATATTGGACAAAGGTTGCACTTGATAATTCTAGAGATCTTTTCCAGCCTAAGTGATCCTATGATTGTTCTGTTAGGCTTGTGCCCCCCTGTAGAATTGGGTGCTGAGGACTTGGCCAGGCTTCTGATGTCATGACCAGTGTTGACCAGAAATCTCATGACTTGACTGAGCTCCCAGGTACTGCTGGGCATGACACAAGCTGTAGCACAAGGGTTGGCTGCACGGCAGCTGTGCTTTGAGCTGGCTACTATCAGGGCTAATGAGGAGAGGGCTCCTACTGCCCAAAGCTGGGGTTTTGGGGTAAGAAGGGGTAGAATGGGATAGGGCAAACTGTCAAGCTGTAAATATTACCCATGCAACCTGCTCATCCATCCACCTGCTGGCTGGTGTTGGGGTTGAGCTCTTCTGCAGATATTGCCTGAGTAAATCCAGCCTTTTTCCTCTTCCCGATGATGTGACTGGAGGATGCCCCACATGTGGCTCTGTCTGCTCCAGGCTGGTGGCAGCCAGTTAGCTCAGAACCCATTGGTAGCTCCAATCTGAAGTTAGCTACTGAAAATGTAGATGTTCCTGGGGCAGTGGGCAGCCTTTTGATCATGTAGCAGAGCTCTGGGCTTCTTACCTGGAGAGGTACTGGTGAGAGGAATCTGCTTTATTTTGGCTCCCACAATTCACAGAGCCAGGAGATGCTGTGCCAGGTAGAAAGATGATGCTACCAGGCTAGGACACCACTCCTGAGCTTGCTGGCCGTGGCTGAAGCTAACTGTAGCTCTGCTTGCTCTCCTGGCTGAGCTCTGGAGATAGCAAGTTGTTGGGGCCTGGGAAAAGGTCTACGTTTGGTACAGCTGTTTGCAAAATATGTGGCCCAGTTTCTGTACATCTCCACTGAGGCTGCAGCCTGGCCTGAACATCCATATGTGTGTGTGAGCCCTGTCCCATGGTGAACAGCTTGTAGCTGCTTGTTCTGCTCTCAAGAGGGGTGGGGGAAACCAGATCATCATGGTGTTTGCACATAAATCTGTCTGGCTGCTGTTGGAGAGATGGTCAAGGTGACCTTGAGACCTTTCCCATCTGTCAGAGAGGATTAGGTCTTGCAACAGGCCCCAGTAGTGGTGCTTGACCCCTTTGGGAAGCAGCATCAAGAAGAGCTGAGAACTTTCACTCAGCATCTGTCTGTTCTCCTTCCTAGGTGTTACTCTCTCCAGACATGGATTTTGATCAGTCTGAAAGTGACTAGGATATTTCAGGACTCCAGGGAATGAACCAGAAGATGAAGCAGCCCAGCTATCAAGTGGTCATCTGACAACACCGAGACAAGGGAGGTGGAAGGAGGGAAGCACCACTGTGATCCTTGAGCTGGCCAAGGAAGGGCAGGGTGGGGAATGCTGGTTGATCCCTACGGATCTGCAGAGACCTTGCCTGCCTTGTTTAGACCTATCCTTCTGCAATTGTCTCTTTGGGATGGTGTCCATGCATCCTGTGCAGGCTTGAGCAGTATCTGCTTTGCCTTTCTGACCCCAATCTGTACACATGCAGGCACATTGAGGTTAGGGGTATGGAGAGGTACCTCCCCTGGCTGGCCAGCCGGGTGTGACTTTGTCAGGGCTAGAGACTGAAATAAAAAGACTGTCTGGTTTTGGTTTTTTATAAAAAAGAGAGGGGGAAAAAAAAACCCTATCCTGTACTACCTGGGATGTGACACTTTTATATTTGTGATATTCGAAAGAATTGTTTGAAAATAAGGGTTTAGATGCCTTGAATTGGGAGGATTGTCTCAAGTGGACCTGACACTTTTTACTGTTTTATAAGGAACGCAATAAATATTTGACCTAAAACTGCTTCATAGTTGAAATGCCTCCATGTGCTTAATGTTTTGCAAGACCTTGATGCTCTAAAGGGGAGGAAAGGGATCTCTTGAAACCTCTCCTGAGCAGTTCCTCACAGGGCAGATTGTCTTTCTGTAGCAGGGCTACCTACAGAAGAGCAGAGTCATGGTGCTCAGTCCTTGTAGATGGTTGTATGAGCTGCTTCAGGGCAAAGACTTGATGCTGCAGCATCAGCCAGTGTTGGATTCCAGACCAGAACGGACTTGGGTTGGACCCAGTTGCCACTTTATAAGTGAGTATTTACTGGGAACTAGAAGTTGGCTACTTTCCTTTGACCTAGTTTAAACTAAACATGTAAAATCTCTGCAGGACCTGATTCAAAAACAAGATCTGAAGAGTCAGCTGAAGCCCCATCAACCAGCCCTGATCTTCTGGAAGGTAAGAGAATGGCCTCAGGTAGGACTACTGCTGGAGAAGACCCCTGGGTCACCCCAGATCCTGGCACCTTTTGCTCCCAAGTGTGAGGTGCAGGGCTTTGCCTTTGCTCTCTTGTTAACATCCTCTCTTCATCTATAAACACACAAAAATGCAAAACACTCTCCTGGGAGGGGGGAGCTCAGAGCAGCTGGGTGCAGACACAGCTGTGGTGAGACCCATGCAGAGACCAAAGGGTGGGTAGACCTCAGAGCAAGGCTTGATTTGGGATCTACTGACCTGAACAGAGACCTGCTTGAGCCATGGACAGGCTTTATTGCAAGACAGTCCCCAGAAGTTGTAATTTTTTTATTTATTTTTTTTTTCCCCTCCTGCCTTCCTTGTATTTTTCTGAAGAAAACATCTTATTAAGGGGTAGAAAGTAAAGGATTTGGATTTTCTAACTCAAACAGCTTTATACTTTTAAAAGCTGAGCTGGGAGTGTGTGAAGTTTTATGTTGTTAGGGTGTTTTTTTTTCCCAACTTCAAAGCACTTTAGAAGCATGAGATGCAAATCAAAGCCTTGCGTGCCCTTCAGTGAACTAGACACGCTTGGCTACACTTGCAGCTGCACAGCCTTGTGCTGGATTTGGGGAAATTAAGTCCCTTTTTGTTTCTTCCTTACTTAATGAAGGGTTAGAATCCTGCTTGGGCTGGCTTTGGGCACACATGGCACACAGCTCTCTGAATGGATCATTTATATTGCTCGGTGAAATCAGTTTCACAATGCGGCTGTGGCTTGTCTGGCAGAGTCCTGCCCTGGTAAGGACTGGAGTAACTCCTGTGCTCTTTAAGGTCTTGACTAAAAACAGATGAAATCAGCTTCCCTATTAGAAACTAGCTCCCAGTTTCGAGGTGTACTGGGATTTCTGGGCTTTGTTCTTGCTATAGGGCTGCTCAGTGCGATGCTGCAGTATGTGAAGAGCACAGATTCAGCCACAGCAACGTCCTTGTTATACAGTGAAAGGTGAATGATGTGCTCCTGAGTGAGGTGTAACCATGACACTCTTAGCTCTTGGTTAAGGCTCGGCAGGGGCTCACAGTAGATAACAGCTGGGCAAGTATGATATGAGGGAAGGTTGTCCCTCTTGGGCATTGCAGAGCCAGTGCTGTTTCAGCAACCCTGAGTCATAGAATGATTTGGGTTGGAAGGGACCTCAAAGATCATCTAGTTCCAAATGCCCTGCCACGGGCAGGGACACCTCTTGCTAGACCAGGTTGCTCAAGGTCCCATCCAACCTGACCTTGAACACCTCCAGGGATGGAGCATCCACAGCTTGCCTGGGCAACCTGTTCCAGTGTCTCACCACCCTCTTAGTGAAGAATTTCCTTCAAATTTCCAATCTAAATCTCCCCTCTTCCAGTTTGAACCCATTACCTCTCGTCCTATCACTACATGTCCTTCTAATCAGTCTCTCCTCAGCCTTCTTGCAGGCCCCCTTCAGATACGGGTAGTCTGCAATAAGGTCTCCCCAGAGAGACCTGTTCCCTTGGTGGTGTGCAATTGTTTCCATTCCTCTCTGAGGTGATTACTCAGCCCTCATTCCTGAGCTGTCTCAGCAGATGGCAATCTTTAACCATATCACTGCAAAACAAAGTGCTCTGTGTCCCTCTTGGAGATGAGCACAAGTGTGTGTCCATATGTACAGCTGTCACAGTGGACTTCCTGGGAGTTCTCTGTGCTATGACAAAGGGCTGTGAGGACCAAGCATGGCCACATTCTCCTTCTGAGAGAGCAAAGAGTTGTAACGTCCCCTTTATAGATGGGGAAAGCTGAATTTTACAGGTTTTACAGTCACAGAATCACAGAAGGGTAGGGGGTGGAAGGGACCTCTGGAAGTCATCTCATCCAATTACCTTGTGATCCTGCTAAAGAAGGGTCACCCAGAGCAGGTTGTCCAGGTAGATTTTGAATCCCTCTGGAGGAGGAGACTTCACAACCTCTCTGGGCAGCTCCAGGCTCTAGCGTCCCCATAGGAAAGAAGTTTTTCTTTGTGTTCAGATGGAACCTCCTGGGTTCCAGTTTGTGCCCATTGCCCCACTGACAAAAGTCTGGCCCCATCCTCTTGACACCCACCCTTTAGACATTGATCAGAACTGATCAGAACCCCTCTCAGTGTTATGTTCTCCAGGCTAAACAGCCCCAGGTCTCTCAGTCCGTGACCTGCCTTTGCTCTTGCTGCTCTTGGGGCAGCAGGAGCACAAACTCTGATTTTCTATGTCCTGTGCAACTGTAGTTATGTGGTTAAATTCTCAGTTTAATGTGGGAGTAGAACTTGGGTTTGTTCACCTAACATACTTCTTGCTTCCTACCAAGTGTACAAAGGCTGAAGAACATCGTTGACCTTTAATTTTCCACTGGTATTACTTTGGTTCCCAACCTATTGTTAACTTGTGAGTGGTTTTATTTTCAACCCTCTGGTAATGTGAGCTTGTCCAGCAGCATAAAACATACATAACCTCAGCTCTGAGGCTCGTTTTATCTTTGCCAAATGAAAGCTTCACTGCAACATTGACTGTAAAATATTTATTGTGAAATGGATAACTGGAGCCTTAACGAGAACTTGAGTATATTGCTCCAGGTGCTTCGTATGGCTGGGAAGTTGGACTTGAGCATTGTTTTTTTCAGGCCCTGAAAGAAATATGTTTCCTTGGCTGGAGGAAGAGGAGTAATTATGCACCTGAAGCACTAGCAATATGTTTGTGTATGTATATATGTACACGGATCTATATACAGGAGAGATGAGAGGAGAACCTAAGCCAATCGCTCCCCTTAGCGATGCACTTGAACAGCAAAACGTGGGAGGAGAATGAAGATTTCAAAGAAATCATTCTATGAAATCTCTTTTTCAGTAAGGAGAGTATGAAGAAGACACCTGTGGAACCCTGGACTGTCTAGAAGTGCAGTGCCACAATCCACTAGTGGAATGGGAGGTTATTTGGAAATGGGCTGGGTGATCTGTCCACAGGCTTCTTGAGTGGAGAAGTCAGCTTCACAGATGCTCTTTCTTATCTCATTTCTGGCTCATGGACATGCTGTAGAGCTTTAACCTCTGGTTATTGCACACTCAGGACTGTGCTGAAGGTCTTGCCTTCTGCTCTCCCTTGCAGGATAGCTATTTCCCAAGATAGTTGGACCCAAAACAGTAGTTTTTTTCTTTGTTTCATTCCAAAGCATGAGCCTTGGCATGATTTTTGCACTCACTGAGCTCCCTGTAAGGATCTTCTAGAGTGCACTTAAACCTAGCTGGTTGCTTTTGGCTGTCCCTCTTCTCCATAGCACATGGTGTGAACAAGCAACCATGCTTGCTACCTGCTCTGCTGCTGCAGTGCTGGC
Organism: Brachypteracias leptosomus; assembly: GCA_013401335.1. NCBI lineage: Eukaryota > Metazoa > Chordata > Aves > Coraciiformes > Brachypteraciidae > Brachypteracias > Brachypteracias leptosomus. The sequence continues at coordinate 30,551 of VYZX01021973.1, read as the reverse complement.
AGGACTAACTAGATGACCAAGCAACTGGAAAACTACCCCCCCACCCCCAGCAGCTGGAGCTCTGACAACAGGAATATGACTTAATTGTTAAATATGAAAAAAAAAATCAGTTAAGAATGAACCTATTTCTGTAGATCTCTGGCAACTCTGTTTTCTCCTAACATATGGATATCATTTAGCTCCTGGAGATGCTTCTACACCCACCCTCCTTCCTTTCACTTCTGGAAAGGCAGAGCTTACATGAGCTCAATTTCGCCTTGCCATGGAACTGTCTTTGTGGTTGTCAAAGACCTCTTTGGCCAAGTTCTCTACTAAGCAAACTCTCCTGTGGCTGATCTGTAGCATTACTTGTTGATGCCTCACTTTAAAATAGATGACAGCCTTGTAGCTTGGGTTGGGAGGTTTCTGTGCAGACCAGCACCACCTGCAGTGGGGGTGGCTGGCGGACCCTTCTGTAACCTCCTGCTGCCAGATTCCTGCTGTGTACAAATTCCTGCAGTGTAAGGAAGGAGAAGGAGCCAGGGGAAATGGGGATGAATTTTTTTTTTACACAATTTGGAGTAAATAAAGACTTCCTCCCTGATTAGAAAAGCAGCTAGGAATGTCTAGTGTAACTTCAAGAGGCTGCTTTGTAGGGTCATAAGCTGTTGTGAGTGCTGGTTCATCATCCTTTGGAGAACTTAAATCTCTGCTGAGCAGAAGTGATGCTCTAAGGAGGTGGCAGGTCTGCTGGAAGCTCACAAAGGAATCTTGTTTGCTCTGAGGGAGTCAAGAAATGACTAAACCTACAATGTTTTTACAATAAGATGCTTCATGGAGCAGGAGCCTGCATTGCTCTGGTTGGTGCTGAAGCCTGAAGGTGCTTTTTTAAACATGCAGCCTGTGCACCAAGATAGCAATAAACCACATGAAGGTTTTTCACCAGTGTTTTAAGGGTCCATAGTGGTTCAGCAAACATCTTGCTTAGTGGCAATAACCAGGGAAGCAATAATCTCTTGTGGCCTGTCAATTGAACGTTGTCTTTTGTTTCCTCTTTGATGCTAATGGGTAACTGCAGATGAATATCCACCCACCTCTCCTCTCTCTCTCTCTCTTCTTTCCCCAGGGACCATTGTTGGAGCAGGTTCTCCAAGTCACCTCTTTGCAAGGCCTGTCACCCAAGGTTGTCTCTCTAGACAGGCACTATGCTGGATGATCTGTGCTTCTCTCTGGGTGACTCAGCAGCCCCTGGGGTTATTGCACAGATCCCTACATGGGTTTATTTTAAGGCCAGCAGCTCTCTGCACTGTTCCATATGAGTGCTGGCCCATTTCTCCCACTGGGAGAGCACCAGTCATGCCTTTAACCACATCCTCAACCCTTCCCCCCCCAACCTCCTTGCCTTCAGGAATTAGATGAACAACATTCATCTAGCATGAAAGGGAGACAGCTGATTTCCAAGGGCAAAAAACCTTGGTTTCTTTGGCACCAAAAAGTAAAGAAATATTCATAAGTTGCCTAGAGGCTCTAGAGGCTTCAGAAGGGAACCGCTGTCACATGTGCTGCTGCAATACATTGCTATGGTCAGCCTTAAAAGCTGTTAATTGGCCCCAAAGCTGGTCCCTATGTCAAAAGGATGAGAAGCCAAGTAGTCTTTATAGCTCCCATCGATCAGTTTGTCTGCGTTGTTTTTGGCAAACCAGCAGTCAACTTCTTGCTGGCCATTGTAGATCCTCCTCTGCTTCCACACAACAGGGACGAGCCGGTCTTTGACTTTCAGGGTACTTGTAGGATTTGGCTTTAGTGCTTCTGCTTGGTTCTGACCAACCTCCTGATGACTTGTATTTAGAGATTCCTGAAGAAGTTTAACTTCGTGCTTCAAGAACTGACCTGCAAGGCAAGAGAAAATTGAGTCCAGGACTGGCTGTTTTGTGCTTATTTAGAAATTATTTGGTTTTTTAATAGGACATGCTTTGAGGATTCTCAGCACATGGGGTTGTAAAGGGCTTCTCTGCAATAGCAGGATGAATCTAGGGCCTGCAATTCTTTTTTAAATCTCACAAACAGAGATAGAGATTAAAATAAAACCCTATTTATTTTTTTTTTCACTTGTCAAGATACATTGGCTGAGCTGAAGAGCTTTTAGAGCTGCTAGTAGTAAGTCCCCTTCTGTGGGCTGTGGTTACTAGAGGATAATAACCCCTACAATGCCTGTCTACAAGGAGAAAAATATCCAGGCCTGAAGCTCCAAGTTCTCTTCCCTTGCCTCCTTGGGGGGCAAGCCCTTTAGGCCAAACCTAAATGTGGATTTAGAGGCTTATGCATGTGAGTGGCCCAAACCCAGAACCCCACTCCTAAGGGATCATCTCCTGCTGAACTTGGAGATGCTTGAATGTCACAGAAACTATGGCTTCAGACTTAGAGTTCTGCACTTGTACATGGCCATAAACATCACTACTTCTTGTTGGCTGAAAGAACCCAACCATCTAGACATTTTCTGATCCTACCTAAACCCTAGTTGCTCTCAAAATGTGAGGATGGTTCTTTTTCACTTCACACTTAGAATCATAGAATGGTTAAGGTTGGAAGGGACCTTGAAGATCATCTAGTTCCAACCTCCCTGCTGTGGGCAGGGACACCTCTCTCCCACTAGACCAGGTTGCTCAAAGCCCCATCCAACCTGGTCTTGAACACTTCTAGGGATGGGGCATCCACAACCTTCCTGGGCAGCCTGTTCCAGTGCCTCACCACTCTCATGGTGAAGAACTTCTTCCTTATATCTAATCTAAATCTACCCTCTTCAGTTTCGGGCCCTTGCCCCTTGTCCTATCACTACAGACCCTTGTAAAAAGCCCTTCTCCAGCTTTCCTGTAGGCCCTTTTCATGTATTGGAAGGCTGCTATCAGGTCACCCCTAAACGAAAGGGGGTGACACACTTGAAAGAAAGGGGCCACAAAAAGCACCAGTGTTCCTTACTTGCAACCAGCCTCAGGTGTAAACAGCTCGGTCCTGCTGAAACAGACCCTCGGGACATGTCCAAGGGCAGTGCTTGAAGACTAAGCCAATGATCTCTGGCAGTGTTTTAGCTCTGTGAGTAGAGCTCTCTTTCAAAATCTGTAAGACCTCAGTTGACTGCCCTCTCTGCCTAGAGAGATTCAGACCCTACTTTGCTGTGATGGCACATTAGCAGCTGGGCTATTCTTAACTGGGACTACTCTTAGAGAATCTCTTACTGGTGCCTCATTCAGAGTTCTTATGGAATATTTGGTTTCTGTCCCTGTATTCTGAGAATCAGGCATCTGTATTCTAATCATAACTGTATTAAACAATCATAAAAAGAGTGGAAATGTGGAAAAACAAGCACAGTGACATAATTAGGGTAGTGGGAAATAACTCATACATGAAAAGGTGGGAGAGGACTTGGGGATACTAGGAATGGAGTTGTTTGAGAGTGGGTGTAAAAATTTCACCTGGGAACTTAATCCCCACCTGAGTTGTTCATTACCTCCTGCCTCTGTCCTGTAAAACTGTTTGGAAGGATCTTTTTTGTCTGGTTTACAGCTCTGAAGCTGAGAACCTGTTACCTACCCAGCAGCCCATGGGAGTCAGAAGAGAGGCCTTTACTGTTGGAGATGTAGAACCCTAGGTGATTCCTCTGATACGGGGCTGGCTTCTTGTAATGGTGGATGAGGATGACAAAGCTGATTGTGTCTCGTATTGTCACCGTAACGTTGGAATAGGCAGAGATGGACACCTCGAGGCTCTTGCTCCGCACAACAGCACTTCGGCCACAGGACAGAAGAAGTCTTTCCCCATCATCCAGGATGATTCTTTTGGGTGTGATCTCTAGGTAAGACCTCTCTGGCTTATTGCTGAGGATAGTGATGGTGCTGAAGTAAGTCCGATGCTTCTTGTGGCCGTTGGGTGGTGCAGGAGCTCCAATTAATTGCCCATTCACAGTTACACCTTGCAGGAAAAAAAAATCAATACATGAAAGCTCAAACCAAGAATAGGTCTATTGTCTCAAAGATATGAGCTTTGCAACTGAAGACATGCAGATTCACCATCTCATGCTCAATTATTTCACTGACCAGTATTCAAAACAGTTTAACTAGTCCGTTATAAAATTATTGCCCTACACAGAGCACGTGAACTTACCCAAGCTCAGAAATACTGGCCTTTCCTGGAGACTGGTGCCCCCAGCCCCATTAGTCCTAACATTGTAGACACAGTGCTACAGGACAGGATCAGCTGCTCCTCAGCACAGCCACTCCCTAAGCTCCATCCAATCTCAGACCTACCCTATGATGACCTATTTAAGGTCCCTTCCAACCCTGACAATTCTATGATTCTATGATCAACCTACCTACAATGATGTGCAGGGATTTTGAGCCGCATAAGACAAATATTTATATTCCTGATGCTGTAGCCTGACAAACCATGGTGTTATTTACCTAGACCACCTATGTTGTTGATTCGTAACTCAAAGCTGGGCAAACATACCAGATCTTGGAGGACTAAGCTGGCAGATTTGCTTGTCCTTATACCACCAACTGGCATAGGGACTGAACTTCCAGGAAGAGCACCTGGGTGTATCTGAATGCTGCTGTCTCAGAGAATCTCAGGGTAGCAGATAGTTGCGGTTTGATCTCCCTCTCTACCTTACTCCTAAGAGAATTTGTCTGGGAAGTCACAGAGTAAGGTTTACAACCTTGGCCAACACCCTAAATACTGAGCAGAACCTGTACAGCTCATAGACTGATGTGTGATGCTGAACCTCCTCAGATGGCAGAGTAAGAAATTCAGGTTCTCTTTGTGCCACAGCCAAAGGAGACTCAAACCCTTCACTCCCATTGTGTTATTTCCAGCTTCACCAGTGCTGCTTTTCCCCACTTCCCTCAGTTTTGACCCAAAAGAACCACTTTTGAGCAGTCTAAAGTGCAGATCTCACCGAGTCATATAAAGTCTAGATGTCCACAGTAAGATCCCAAATAATTTTGATTATTTTTGTGACTTGTTGTCCACAGACAACATCTCACTTCTCACATACCCCTGAACAGCTACTAGACAGTGACAATAAAGGAGAAGGCTTGTTGCTAACCCAAGCCATCAACCCTAAGATGAAATATCTTCACATCTCGTCATTCCCAAGGGAATCTCTCATTTCTGTCTTCATAGATTCAACTTGCTAGTGCTACAGTCTGTTTTCTTCAAGCTCATACTGCATTTGAGCAACAGACTCATTCAAGTGGTAGCAGGAACTTGGGCTGTGAAAGAAGTTTAAGGGAAATGTTGCCAGGAGCTGGATGTTGTTCACTATGGCATGAACACAGAAATATGGAGCCTAGACCACTGCCACACAGAGCAGAGTTCTTATACCTTTCTTGTGGGCTTATCTTCTCTGTAAAACAAGTCTCTGCCTTGTCTCTGGTTTTGACACCCCTCACTCCCACCCTTTCCCTGCTCAGGATGTAATCGGCTTATGAGCTGCCCTGCTTAGAATTCCAGATAGGATCAGACCAGTTTGGGCCCCTGAGGATCAGACTGGCTGGAGCAAAGCAGAGCCTGAATCGTGTGGAGTTTCTCAAGGTTGTCATGACTCAGTAACTGGTTTGGTAGTTTCTTCACTGGAACAGCCTCAGTGCTTGGTTGGCCTGTTGGGGCATTTCACTCTGTCCTGAAGTGAACAGTACTTTAAATAAAGAGTGAAGTTCCAGTAATGGAGCAATTTTGGCTCTCCCTTGATTCCAGTCAGTGAAGACTTGTACTAGGAACAGTTTGGATTGACATAAAAGCCAGTTCTTTATATGGTTAGGTCTATTCTTTTCATAGTAATTTTTGGTTTGGTTTATTTTTTAGGCCAGACTCTTGTCAGTGGTGCCCAGTGATAGGACAAGGGGCAACAAGCACAACCTGGAACACAGGAAGTTCCATCTGAGCATGAGGAAAAACTTGACTCTGAGGGTGACAGAGCCTCAGAATAGGCTGCCCAGAGAAGTTGTGAAGTCTTCTTCTCTGGAGAGATTCCAAACCTGCCTGAATGTGATCCTGGGCAACATGGGTGACCCTGCTTTAGTAGGGGGGTTGGACAAGATGATCTCCAGAGGTCCCTTCTAATCTCTGCCACTCTGTAGTTTCCTGATACTCTGTTGACAAACACTTCTTGTAGATGAACTGTGTTTGTAACAGTGGCCAGGCCTTCTCCTTGCTTAGTCTTGCTGTGAATTTACCCATAAGCTATGATAAAGTTGGAGGTCAGTGAGTGCAAGTGAACAGTTCACCTCCCTTTCTAATCCAGGTGATTAAGAAAACTGATTGCACCAATTATCCATTGCCTGGCCAGAAAAGCAACTTTTTCTAATTTCCTGCCACTTTCTTGCCTATGAAGAACCTTGGTGCTTAGTCTTATTGCTATAGAGGTGGCCTTGCCCCTCAGCTTTGCTTGGTTGCTCACCAGATTCCTTATGATCAGAGACCAGTCGCAGAATGTCCCCAGGTTCTCCGTCAATATTGAAGCAGACAGAGAACTTGCTGGAGGGAAAATCAATGACAAAGTGAGGGTCTCCATCCGCTGGGAAGACATGGAAAAAGAGACAAACGTGAGAGACTGACACAAAACTGCAACGTCCAGGACTGTTACAAAACAGTTTTTCAGAGTGTGTTTGTCCTTGTTTTTCCTAAAGACCTCCCAGTTTGTTGTTTTTAGAGGGTTGGATGGAATTTGCCAGGAAATGCCATATTTTGCTTTGTTTTCCACAGAGATTGTTTTATTTTGTTTTGGTTTTCTCACAGAGGAGGTTGACTTTTCAATGAAAACTCAGAAGTCAAAGCAGCCAGGACATTTTCTTCCTGGAATATCATTTCAGTGATTTATGGGAATTGTCATGCAGGTGTTTTATGCTCCTCCACACACTGTTGGGAGGCTACATCCCCTACAGCACACAAAAACATGTCCTCTAACCAAGGACTGCTGCATGGGCACACCTCACACTGAACCTTCCTGCCCCTCAGTATCAGATGGGAGTAGTCAAAGCAGATCTTAAACAATCCCACAACCTTCACTTTTCAGCAATCCCTGATCTATCATCAGATGTTATTGATAATAAGACAAGGCAAAACCCTAGATTTAAGGTAAAATTGACTTTGTGCAGTGAAATTCAAGCCTAAATTCTTGATCTGTTCTTCTTGTTCAGTGCTTAATGTATGAAAGGGATGTTAAGTAGAGGTGCAGAACCAACAGGAAAACAGCAAAACATGGGCTCCCCAGGGAGGTTGTGGAGCGTCCTTCTCTGGAGACTTTCAACACCCACTTGGATGTGATCCTGTGCAACCTGCTCTAGGTGAACCTGCTTTGGCAGGGGGGTTGGACTAGATGATCTCCAGAGGTCCCTTCCAACCTCCACCATTTTGTGAACATTACAAAATGTTTCTTTTCTAGTTCTAGTACAGAGGGAATATGCTTCCTACTCTCCCCTAATCTACTGAAGTCTCAAACATGAGGATCAAATGCTGTAGATCATCTGCCTTGCTCTGTTTCCTCACACTTCTTCCCATTATTGACCCTTTCTGTATTTTGGTTCTGTTTTCATTTTCCTCCCTACTTTGTAGGTCTAATAAATTGGATTTTGACTGATCCTTTGGATGGTTCTACCACAGCAGCATGCAACTAAAGTTTACATAAATCTATTATTAAATAAATCCATATTAAAAACGTGAAAAGAAGCACTGACCTGAAGTTTTGGAGATTTTAATTCTTTGTTTATCTTGCTGCCTACGTATACCTAGAAGTGGGGAAGAAAGACTGTTACAGTTACTTAATGATCAACAGAAAGAACTGTAGTATAATAGTATTCCCAAAATATTATTCAGTGGCATGATGGGACATATCCCTGCAATTACTACAAGCTTCATTTAGAATACCATTTTTTCTTCAATAGTTTCTACAGAGTAGTAAGTGCTTCCAGGGGGTGAATCAGGTGCCTAGAAAGGTTTGCTCAAGGTCACCCAGGCCACAATTAGTAAAATCAAGATGAAAATCTCAGCTTTCTGAGATTTTTGCACCTTGGTTCCTTGGCTAGATCATCCCTGCTGCCAAAGTCAGCCATGAGACATTTCTTACCAGCATATGGTTATTTTTCCCTCGTACCTGGTGGTGCCTTGTGTCCCTGCAAGCTCTGCAACTTCTCACCAATGCCATCAGTAGAAGGACTGATAAATTCCTCCTGAGGTGGTTCTGAATGAATCCCAGCCTCTCTCATCTTCAGAACAGTGAAGGGAGTAACAAAATTGTAGGCCAGGGCCATTGACTTGGCTTTCTCCATCAAACAGTCTTTTTCCAGAATGTCATCACTCTTCAACCGGGAGTTGAGCAATTCCTTGATGGTGAGGTAGCTCCATGCCCTCTCAATGTAATTATTATCTCCTTTGCCATCTTCCAAGCCAGGGACACCTCTGATGTCATTCCTGCTTGGCTGGTCAATAGCCACATCTGTTTTGAGGAGGATGTACTTCTTGGAGTTGCTGGCAGTCACCTCCACGTGGAGACTATCTGAGGTGTGGTTGATGAGTTTGCCAGCGATTATAATTTCAGAGCCATTGAAGTAGTTAGGGAAGAAGTTCTGGGTGACTTGCTCCACATTGTCTTCTGAGTAATCAACACGGATGTCAGAGAGAAGGGGTGTTCCTATTTCATCATAGAACCTTAAACAAAGACACGTTTCTTACCATTAGTACTGTTCATCCAGGTGTACGTACACACTCTTGCACTTGTACATGGCCAAGGATACAGTCAGACTATCTAACACTCTCTGAAGACATTGAGGAGAAGTTAGAGCTACAAAGCCCCAAATTTAGCTACTGCATCTATTGCAACCAGGCCCAGACAGATGGAAGAGTCTCTACCCTTAGACACTTTCAAAACTTGAGTGGACAAGACCCTGAGAAACCTCACCTAAATTTGAAGTTAGCTCTTCTCTGAAGATTGATGTGGACATATTGGAGCATGTTCAGAGGAGGGCCACCAAAATGATCAGGGGAATGGAGCATCTCTCCTATGAAGACAGGCTGAGAGAGTTGGGGCTGTTCAGCCTGGAGAAGAGAAGGCTCCGAGGGAACCTTCTAGTGACCTTCCAGTATCTGAAGGGAGCCTACAGGAAGGCAGGGGAAGAGGTCCCTTCCAGCCTAAAATATTCTAAGATTACATGACCTCCAGAGGTCCCTTTCAACCAGAATTATTCTCTGCCTCACTTCAGTTTTCAGCATTTTTTGGCATCCAAACAGTCTCTTCAGTATGTTCAGAAGCATCCCAGCACAGTCTGGCAGTCACCTACCTTCCACTATGATTGAAGAGTGCTGCAAGGAGATATTTGTGACCACTTAGGTTTGATTAAGAGGGCATGTCCATCAAAAATACATTCTTGGCCTCTCAGGCTCACAGAAAGCACCCTTTTAATTCAAAATGTACTTTGAAGAGGTGCCACTACCTACCATTTTCTAGCGATACTATTCATAGTATTCCAGAGACAAAAACTGTAAGACCAAGATGTTAGGCCCCCCCAAAGATGGAGAGTATTTGAACCAAAGCTTCTATATCACTGGAAGAGCCCTAGATAATACAATTTGGGATGGTCATTGTGGGACAGGTAGGAACGTGGCTTTCTGAGGGTCAGAGGAGAAAGGAAAAGGGACATGGTTTAGTGGGGACCTGGCAGTGCTGGGTTAACAGTTGGACTTGATGATCTTGAAGGTCTCTTCTAACCAGAACAATTCTATGATTTTATGAAAATCAAGAAGGAATCTCACTGTGTCCCCATAAATGAGGACATGGAGGAATCCTAACTACTAAATATTGGAGGACTGGCAGAAAGGAACTCACTGCTACCTTATTGCTGACTTTCTGTTGGTGCAAGCAATGACTTCCATGCAACCAGAGTTTAACCCTGAAATGTTTTATTAACACGACTTGCCATATTTCTGAGAATACTTTGCACTGGATGGGCCAGAAAGGCTTTACAAGGGGTCAAGGCCTAAGTTTAAAATATTGTGTTTACCCTGCAGAGATGCTCTTTTGATGGATCTTCCAAGCTGCTCCAAGAATGCCATATTTCCCAGTTAAATGCCAGACTCCTCATCTCTTGGCAAGTCATTTGAGCCTAACTTGGTAAATAAACAAAGAACTGGCCTCAGCCCTTTTTTACTTCAGGCTGCATTTATTTTTCACATCTGCTGAAACAGATTGTCTGGAAGCTGGAGTCACACTTTTTGTTTTATTCTCTCTCCAAGGAAACCCAAAGGTTTATTTTAAAGCCTTACTCATTAGCTTTATTTTAAAGTCTCTCTGAGCACTCGGTGTCTTTGATGCAGAGACCTCGATGCATTTTAAAACATGAGTGAATTAAACTTGAGAACTTTCTGTGAAATAACTCCAGGGGTGTAACAAATAGTGGAGTGAGGGATACAACCTGTCTTTAGTACAATGCAAGGAAGTATCTGTGTAAAAATACAACCCACTGACCACAAAAATCTGAAATAACATTGGCACGTATGTGGATTTTCCCTCCAACAGTGATTTGAACTGGCCTCCAGTGACCTTCCAGTATCTGAAGGGGGCTACATAAAGGCAGGAGAAGATCTATTCAAAAGGGTTTGCAACGATAGGACCAGGACTAGTGGTTTTAAGTTAGGAAAAGAGAGATTTAGATTGGATAGTAGAAAAAAGTTCTTTAATCTGAGGGTGATAGATCAGGGGAATGGGCTGCCCAGAGAGGTGGTGGAGGCCCCATCCCTGGAGTCCTTCAAGGTCAGGCTTGATGGGGCTCTGAGCAGCCTGCCCTAGGTAGAGATGTCCCTACTTGGGTAGGGAGGATGGACCAGATGACCTCTAGAGGTCCCTTCCAGCCTAAAACATTCTATGATTCTAAGTAGAGGCCTTCATATAAATTTGACACCAGATGCCAAATGGGTTGGCCAACAGTAAGCTGTTAATCAGATAGAGATGTTTGACCATCTCTTGCAGTGCTGGGATCCTGTGGCCCAATCAATCATCTCATCCTTCCTTTGCCAGGGAATGCTACTTGCTATCCAAAATGCACATTCTGAGAAGCAAATGACATGGGCAGAGTGGCAGAGGATCTACAGAATCAGGTTTAGAAGGGAGAAACTCTTGTCCGTGCATTACCACCACAGAATGAAAAGCTCTAGTGAGAGGTGCATGGTGTCATTGCTCCAGATGAATTAGACACTAGCTAGACAAGAGTTCCCTACTCAATGACTGCCTCTTTTTGGTTTCTGAGGTTCAAAACACTAACACTTTGGGAGTGAAAGGCAAACATTTCTGACTGGAGGTACTGACACACCCGTGCCTGACATTATAGACAGAGCTAGTCCAAACTGGGATCTCCGTTCCTGAGCCTCTCCATGCTGTTTATGTTGCCAATTTGAAGTGAGCAATGCATCCTTTCCTCCCTCTGTCCATCTGCAGAGAGGTGGCACTCATGCCTCCCATCTCTCCAGGTTTACATGCCCAAAACAACTATCTGAATTAGGGAAACAAATGCCTTGTTCTGAGGGTTTTGGAAGCTCCAGTACAGCTCAGGGGGGTCTGCTAGGAAGGAGACAATTTCTGGGTAGGCATCCTCAGTGTCTGAGCATACTCTGCCTCTCTCAACCAGAGTTGAGCCTCAGACAAACTCCCATCTCTTGAGTATCTCCTTAGAGGATTTTCCTTCCCAAAACCCTTGTCCAGAGGACCCAGTGCAGATATAAGCACAGAAAAAAACAGAACAAACCCTTTGAGGTGGCTGGCTGCATCCTCATCCTCCTGGAAAAGCCTTGTCATGCCACAGTTCTCCAGCGCCATCCTCTCCAGCAGCTTGTGGTCCACGTCATTGCCAATGCCAATGGTGAAGAGGCAGAATTTGTCACGGATGACATCCTTGGTGTTACTGAGGATCTTGGATGACTGTGTTTCCCCAACAGTGGGCCTCCCATCCGTGAGGAAGATGATCAGAGAGACACTCCTGGCATCAATGTCGTTCTGAGCAATGTAGTCATTGAGCAGCTTTGCACCAGTCTGGAGGGCACCGTTAATATTAGTCCCTGGGAAAGTACCAAAATAATTAGCTCATTTCTCCTTCTAAGAGTGGTACAAATCATTTCCCTAAGCTCCCTTCAGTAAGACAGGGTGTCATTAGGGTGTCCCTTTTCTCTACATGAGGTTGCACCAGCCCTTTAACTCAGTTCAGCTGTTACTCACCACCAGTTAGGGACAAGTGTTTCATAGAATCATAGAATGTATTGGGTTGGAAAAGACCTCTAAAGGTCATGTAGTCCAACCCCCCTACAATAAACAGGGACATCTCGAACTAGATCAGGTTGCTCAGAGCCCCATCAAGCCTGACCTTGAACGTCTCCAGGCATGGGGCCTCCACCACCTCTCTGGGCAGCCTGTTTCAGTGATCAACCACCCTCATATTAAAGAACTTTTTCCTAATGTCCAGTGTTTATAGACTTATGAATTGTAATTTATTATCTGAAATTGCTGTATCCTTGAATGTCTCAGTGTACAATATTTAGCAATGGTAAGTGGAGTCACAGCACATACCATATCCTGCTGGTACATACAAAATCCATTAAACTTAATTAGGGACTCTCCCAGATGGCATCTGAACCAGGAAAACAAATTCTGCTCATTGTCTGAAGGGCACAAGATTTGAAGAGAGGGAAAAAAGCCCTCCAAATGGGAAAGCAAATGTTTGTGTTTGTTCTTCCAACCCCAGGGGCTAACAAAATTTAAAGAGAAGAGAAATGGCTTTGTTAGCCGAGGAGTGTTTTCACAAAACTGGCTGGTGAAGAATGGAGCTGCCTGAAGTGGGGAGAGGGGGACAAAACAGAAAATAAACGTGGGAATAGATATACTTTAGAAGAATAGCCATCAAAAGGATTCAAACCGATTGCTTGTCCAGGGAAAAAGCAAGCAGGAAAATGAGAACAGGTATCTCTTTTTTTCATGTATTGGTTTTTTTGCTAAAAAAGGGGCTAAGACTTCTGAAAAGTCCTCCAAATCCAGACTATGTTTCGTGCAAAACAAGTTTGAACCACAAACCTGCACCCAAATATCCTAATATTCTCTCAGCCTTCACCCAGATTCAAAATTCCAGAAATAGTTTTTCCCCCAAGCACAAAAGAAAACCATCTCGTGGGGCAGATCATTTCTGGATGTGTTTAAAAGCTGTGTAAATGTGGTGCTGAGGGACATGGTTTAGTAGCAGACTTGGTAGAGTAGGGTTATGGTTGGACTCAATGATCTCAAAAGTCTTTTTCAACCTAAATGACACTATGATTTCAAACCCAGCCACAGCAGAGCGACAAAGCACTGAAAACTGCCTTTTCACAGAATCCCAGAATGTCAGGGATTGGAAGGGACCTCAAAAGATCATTTAGTCCAATCCCCCTGCTGGAGCAGGATCACCTAGAGCAGGTCACACAAGAACGTGTCCAGGTGGACTTTTAACATCTTCAGAGAAGTAAGACTCCACAACCTCCCTGGGCAGCCTGGTCCAGTGTCTGTCACCCTCACTGTGAAGAAGTTCTTTCTCATATTTATGTGGAACCTCCAATGCTCCAGCTTGTACCCATTGCCCCTTGTCCTATCACTGGACATCACTGAGAAGAGCCTGGCTCCATCCTCCTAACACTTGCCCTTTACATATTTATAAACATTAATAAGGTCATCCCTCAGCCTCCTTTTCTCCAAGCTAAAGAGACCCAGCTCCCTCAGCCTTTCCTCAGAAGGGAGATGTTCCACTCCCTTCATCATCTTTGTAGCTCTGTGCTAGACACTCTCTCAAGCAGTTCCGTGTCCTCCTTGAACTGAGGGGCCCAGAACTGGACCCAATATTCCAGCTGTGGCCTCACCAGGGCAGAGTAGAGGGACTTTAGCCACATGCACAAATATTAGGAGCAATATTTTGTTGCGTGGGTATGACACAGGCTGTAAGCACAGCACATTCTTCATGTGGGTGATCTGTGAGCAGTGAACATGCATTCACATTCACTGGAAGATACTCAAGCAGCAGCATCTTTATAGGGAAAATGCTGAGTTAGCTAAAATTAAAGTACCCCTGGTCTGTAGTGTGGAATCACTCACTGCACCCTCCTGTTGAACCTGAGTTAACCATTTCCTTTCACTTTTTTCCTCTGGCAGGTTCATGGGCAAACTCAACTGGCTCCTGCCCAGCTCTTTTGGCACTTGGGGAGTAAAAAGCTTTGTACTCAAGTTTAGTCTCACTATTGGTCATTGTTTAACTGGGCAGGTCCCTTGTCCACTTCCTAAACTCTTCCTCTGACAATGTGAACAGTGCAGTGAACCATCCTGTTTGCTGGGCTTTTCCATCAGAGAGTTTCCTTTGTTAGGAGTGGTCACTGCTCAAGGGCAGCCATGGGAAGGTCCTGTCTGACCTTCAACCAGCTGTGACTGCTTGCATGGGGAAGGATTTGCAGAGGTCATTTTGAGCTCTCTGCTTACCTGGAGAATGCTCACCTAGGACGGACACAGATGCCAAAATATTTTTGACTACAGACCTCACTATATTTTGTTTATAGTAGTGTCCAGAGCCTCATAGGAGGCCACCAAGTGAAATTCACAGAATTACTATGGTTGCAATAGACCCTTAAGATCATCAAGTCCAACTGTTATCTGTCTCTACCAAGCCCACTTCTACACCATATTCTTGAGCACCATATCTAGAGGGCTTTTAAATACATCCAGGAATGGTGGTTCAACCACCTCCCTGGGCAGCCTGTTCCAGGGATAATCCTGGAATCTTTGATAATCCTTTCAGTGTAGAAGTTTTTCCTAATGTCTAACCTAAATTTACAATCATGCCTGCACTCTGCCACTGTTCTGGGGTCTCCTCCTCTCCCCTCCCAGCAAGATACAAGCAAAAAAGGACAAGAAATTCCTCTATGTCATTCTGGCTGCTCCTTGATAGAGACAAGACAATTCCTCAATGAGGAATGAGCTCTTGGAGAGGACAATCCCACAGCCCACATTGGACTGTGGAGTTTTCAGCCAGGACAAAGCCACGTGCCTGCTTTTACACAGGCTTTCAGAAACCACACAAGGACTGATCCTGTGTGTCCTTCACCAGGACATGGTATTTTTTGCTGTGTCCTCAAGAAATAACCTTGAGAACTTCCCCACTCTGAGGGTCCCACCAGATAAATAGGAGAATGGGCCCAACTTGGCTTTATTAAGTATATCAGGTGATATGACTGGATCTTGGGACACCTCCCCACCATGTACACTGAATAAAGGTCACATAACCCTGAGCAGAGGTGGGAAAGGGCTCCCTTTGTCCCATGACCCAATGTCTTTTTGTTTCAACATGCCCCAGAACCACATTCTCCACTCTACATTCTAGCGTAGGTAATAGGGTAGTAAAAATTAATCCCATCCATATCTCTGGACCGTACCTCCAGTAGGCGACATGTTATGAATGTACTTTTTGGCATCTCTTATATTATTTGGAGTGACTGGCACCAGCTGGTCGGGCTGCCAGACCTTTATTCGGTTGGAAAAGCCAATGATATTGAAGTGGTCTTCAGGTCTTAGGTCCTGGAGGATTGTGAAGAGAGCTTCTTTGGTCTAGAAAGAGAAGAGAAGAGAGACCAGTAGGCACAACTGTCACTGCTTTAGTGGGCAGGAATTTAATTCTTAAGTAGTTTACTGATCTTACAGATATTTATACACTGCCAGATTGGCTTATGAAGAAGTCCCCTTCCCTGTCTCAAGGCCTGATCTCTGTGGTACCAGGTGCTATGCAAATAAAAGACAAAATAACAACTATTGCTACCCAAAAGATCTTGCAAAGCTGTCAGACACATCTAGACCTAGCTAAGGTTAAAAGGCATGCATAATAATCAGGATAAAAGCTCCCAGTGAGTGGAGAACCATGCTTTGAACTAAGGGATACCGAACAGAATCATAGAATGGTTTGGGTTGGAAGGGACCTTAAAGATCCTCTAGTTCCAACCCCCCTCCCATGGCAGGGACACCTCCCACCAGAGCAGGTTGCTC
>VYZX01021973.1:0-14487 GCA_013401335.1 Brachypteracias leptosomus | reverse complement strand
CCACCCTCATAATGAAAAACTTCTTCCTTACATCTAACCTAAATCTCTCCTCTTCCAGTTTGAAGCCATTGCCCCTCATCCTATCACTACAAGCCCCTGCAAAAAGTCTCTCCCCAGATTTCTTGTAGACCCCCTTCAGATACTGGAAGGCCACAATAAAGTCTCCCCAGAGTCTTTTCTCCAGGCTGAACAACCCCAACTCTCTCAGCTTGTCCTCATAGGAGAGATGTTCCAGTCACTGATAAACTCCATGGCCCTCCTCTGGACCCACTTCAATAGGTCCATGTCCCTTTTGTACTGGGGGCTTCAGAGCTGGATGCAATGCTCCAGGTAGGTTCTCACAAGAACGGGGCAGAGGTCCAGAATCACCTCCTTAGACTTGCTGGCCACACTTCTTTTAATGCAGCCCAGGATGTGATTGGCTTCTGGGCCGCACTTGCAAATTGCTGGCTCACGTTGAGATTTTAATCAACCAGCACACCCAAGTCTTTCTCCTGAGGGCTGCTCTCAATCCACTCATTGCCCAATATACTACCAAAAACCTTGTGGAGTTCTTCTGAAGCCCTCTAGACTTTCAATAAACTGTAAGTGGTTAAAAAGGTTACTTATAAGTTAAAACACCCCTAAATATGTCAAGGATGCGCATGCTCTGTTCAGAATTAGGATACCAATTGATATACACACAGTCAATGAATAGTTCCAGTAATTAACAAATGTTTAAGCTAATAGGTTTAAATGAGTAAGATATAAAAAGAAGCCCTGACTAACTAATACAGATTCTACCTGCTAGTTAATTTTGTCCCAGGCATGTTGGTTTTCATCAATATGCCAACATTATATTGCTCTGCTGTTCATCATCCTATATAAATATAAGCAACCAGAGTGAGGAAAGCTGGTATCAAGACAAGTTACAAGAAAGATATGGATGTGCTAGAACATGTCCAAAGAAGGGCCATGAGGATGACCAGAGGGCTGGAGCACCTCTCCTACCAGGATAGACTGAGAGAGTTGGGGTTGTTCAGTCTGGAGAAGAGAAGGCTCCGAGGGGACCTTATTGGGGCCTTCCAGGATCTGAAGGGAGCTACAAGAAAGCTGGGGAGGGACTTTTTAGGCTGTTGGGTAGTGGTAGGACTGGGGGAATGGCTCAAAACTAGAGGTGGGTAGATTCAGATGAGACGTTAGGAAGAAGTTCTTCCCCATGAGAGTGGTGAGACACTGGCACAGGTTGCCCAGGGAGGTGGTGGAAGCCCCATCCCTGGCAATTTTGAAGACCAGGCTGGATGGGGCTGTGAGCAACCTGCTCTAGTGGGAGGTGTCCCTGCACATGACAGGGGGGTTGGAACTAGATGATCTTTAAGGTCCCTTTCAACCCTGACAATTCTATGATTCTATGAAGTTCATAACAAGAGAGGTTAAAGTTCCTGGGGGATGGGAAAGACAGACCACTAAGGATAAGCCAACAGGAAGAGTGCAGATGTGTCCAGTTCTCCCCAGTGTAACCAACTTTGATTTAGCAGCCATGCAGCTGTGCCCACATGGAGACAAACTTCAGCTTAGTAGGACCAGCTAAGAGAAGATGCCCAAAAGCAGCCTCTGTCCATGCAACACTATATTTGAATGCAAAACACATGGGAGGAATATGAGGCAATATCTATAAGTAGAGGGATCAGCAGCTTCTCAGATCTGTCCTTTCTTGGCCACCATTAAGCCTTTCAAATTCCAAGGAAAACTATGAAATACATAATACAGTGGCCTCAGCAGCATTTAAAGGTTTCTGTCATGCCTATTGGGGAAAAACATGAAGATCTTGTCCAGAAAAAAATACAGAAGGTAATCAG
Source organism: Brachypteracias leptosomus (assembly GCA_013401335.1). Lineage (NCBI taxonomy): Eukaryota > Metazoa > Chordata > Aves > Coraciiformes > Brachypteraciidae > Brachypteracias > Brachypteracias leptosomus. Next base: position 12,649 of record VYZX01021973.1, on the reverse strand, counting down.
CAGTGATGGAAACCACATATTTCTAGGCCTGATGTTGCTGTGTAAGGACAGTTTGGAAAGGAACTCAAAGGACTGAACAAGCTGTGTCATCAATATCCCTCTAGATTCTTCCTCGAAGCTGATGATGCAATGATGCAACTGCAAAGAAATGACCCACCACAGTGGAATCTCTAATCCTCCCAGCTGGTGACCTGGCTTCCAACCAATCCGAAATTAAGAGCAATATTTCCCATAGCTTCGAATACTTTGGAGCCAGGTCTGGAGTCCATCTCTGACTGTTTCTGTTTCTCTGTATAAATCAATTTACCGCATAGCGATGGCGAGATTCATCCTTCCAGTTGCTTAACTAGAACATTGCTCCACGTCTCACGACCATGCATTTTATGAATGTTTCATAGATGAGAATACTAAACAAAATACTGGTGGAAGAGGTTCTTTCAAAGAGAAGGAGACAACCCCTCTAGGTTTGTAACACAATGTGCATCAAATAAACCTTTCAGAAGATGAACAGCTGCCCCAAACATGAAGGCTGCCTCCCCAGTCTATCAGTCCATAGAAGCCTTGCTAGGATGCACTGAAGAGCAGCTGTTTGACAATGAAGGGAAGGTTTTACCATAGAATCATAGAATGTTTGAGGCTGGAAGGGACCTCTAGAGGTCATCTGCTCCAACCTCCCTACACAAGCAGGGACATCTCTACCTAGGGCAGACTGCTCAGAGCCCCATCAAGCCTGCCCTTGAAGGACTCCAGGGATGGGGCCTCCACCTCCTCTCTGGGCAGCCCATTCCACTGATCTATCACCCGCATAGTAAAGAACTTTTTCCTAATATCCAGTCTAAATTTATCCTTTTCTACCTTAAAACCATTTCTCCTTGTCCTATCATTACAAACCCTTTTGAATAGACCTTCCCCTGCCTTTACGTAGCCCCCTTCAGATGCTGGAAGATCACTATAAGGTCTTCCCAGAGCTTCTTCTTCTCTCTTATGCTCTCATCTCCTCTTTTATAATGGCCTTTGTACTGTAAAAATGCATCAGAGAATATGTGACATCACCTTTCAGAAGGACCCTCAAGCATCCACAGTCCCATTTTACAGAAAGGAGAACCAAGGCACAGACCACTTTAGTAATGATGTCAAGGCCATGAATGGAGAGCTTTCCAAACCTCAGCTTCCAGCTCTCGATCTGGTTGGTCAAACCATCTCTCATGCACACATAGAAGGACAAAGCAGCAACCACACAGTGGGGAAGAGGATTCTTGGCATGTGCCTGCCATGGCAGGGGGGTTGGAACTAGATGATTTTAAGGTCCCTTCCAACCCTGACAATTCTATGATTCTATGACTCTTGGATTTATTCCATGATAACATGAGTGGCCCATGCATTTGTCCCTCAAATGGGGAAGCTTCTATCCTGTGTGATCATGATCAGACCTCACGCCAACCTCTGCTTGAAGGAAATTTGAAGCAGGATGTTAAAGCAAGAAACAACGAGACCACAACAGCTCCTTACGTGCAACATTCCCCCCAGGGTAGGCAAGGGAGAGAAACTGAGGTGCCTAGAAGCAATGATCTGGTGGGAAACTTCCCAAATCTCATTATCCATATTATAGCTCTGATTGTAATTAACATCATTTGACCTTTCCCATTACAAAAACCTTCTTTTCAGCTCTTTGCAGTTCTGTCAAACTGCACTTTTCTCAGAGGGATTTATTGGGCCCAAACTGCTTTGTTGTTTCTGAGAACAAGGCAAGAGGAAAAATAATCTTGCTTTGGCCTCCTTGCAGAGGGACTGTGTCTCAACTCCAGCGTGCTCAGAAATTCCTTTGGGCATTTCTTGGCTGTATTCAGCCAAAAGAATAGGAAAATAAAGGTGAAATGACACAGAGCAGCAACATCCAAGGTACAATTGCAGAAGGGATCAGGAGGGAACTGAAGCTAGAAAACACAGCAATTCTCCACACCCTCATACAGGGGCTAAATGTGAGGCTGGGACCATCTCTCTTGTCCCTTCTTTCATTCTCTGGTTCCTTTTTGTCTCTTGTTTTTGTCACAGTTAAGTCATATCCATGGAGTTTGAGTCAGGAAAAAGTTCTGTCATATTTTAATACACAGCCTGGATTCTGGCATCTCTATCCTGTGCTTGCCTCTGCAACTTCAATAAAAGTCCTTTGAATTTATGCTATATATATATATACACACACAGACATGTGTACGTGTGTGTGCACATGTCTTTGTTCCAAAGCAAACAGAATGGGGGAAGCCATATGGTTCATTCTCCTGTAGCTTTTACCTCATCCCCAGCAAAAATGAAGGGTGGGATTCAGCTTTCCCAACACAGTCATCAGAAAGCTGGGCACTGCATCTAATCCCTCTCTAGGCAGGGGAAGACAACTCCAGAGAGTAATCCATCCCATCTGCTTTGGATAGGCTTGAGGATGGGCTGAGTCATTGACTGGAAGTGCCTGTCCCCTGTGTTGTCTCCAAGAGGCTGAGTGGCTCAACTGGAGAAAAGGTGGGACTCATCTCAAGACCTAACCTACCCAGTCCTGAGCATTCTACTGCTTACTGGAGCCAAAAGGAGCTCAACTGGCTTTCCACCTCTACCAGAGTGCCCTGAATTCCTGGTTTATCCTATCTGCTTTCTTCCTTCTCTCCTTCCAGCCCGTGAGGACCTCCAGGTTTATCCTCAAGACTGCAGTCATCAAGGGGTGGAAACACACACTTTGCTACTGCTATTCCTCACCCATAAATAGGCTGCGAGCAAGATGTGACTTCCCTCCAAAGGGCTGGATATGATTCAGGAGCTGGCAGGCAAAAAGTCACTTTAAATAACGAGAATATCTTGGTAAAAGTGCTCTGCTTGCAGTCCTTAGGTACACAGCTATGACTGAGTGCTCCTGGTGCCCAGCCCTCTTCTCCAATCTCCACCAGCCCTCAGGCAAAGCTCTTCGTGCAGAGAGTGCCTGGCAACGGCTCTGGTCAGGACACGGCTGCAGGTCTCTCATTCTGGCCTTGTAAGGCCACAGCTGGAACTTCTCCTGGCTCCAAGGAGCCAAGAGCTGAGGCTGCCGTGGGATTCCCAAGCTGCTCTGCTGCCGATGGGGTCTTTGCACTTCCACTCCCTCCTGGCCCAGTGAGTCATTGAGCTGAAACTCCAGCCAAAGATGCTCTCCTGGAGGCAGAAATTTAACCATTTCTTCCCTGGTGAGGGCCAGATCGTTCTTCCATTGCTGTGCATACAACACTGGTTCATTTTGGGTATAACTGGGCACAGTTCCTCACCCTGAGGAATTCCAGTTCAAGGGTCCAGCACCCTTGTGCCAGGTGCTGTCAGGTGAGACACTTCTCCCAACGTGTTTGCCTGGGTAGATGCATTTTTGTGTGGAGGGTGGAGCAAAGATTAAAGGAGAGAGTGACAGGAAGTAAAAATAGAGAACAGCTGGAAAAAAAATCTGGTTTTGCCAATTGGGGGTGGTTTGTAGCTGTCAGAGACAACTTTTAAAACAGGATTTAAAAGAAGATGATGTGGTGGAGGAAGATGCCTCTGTTTCCCCCAGATTAGCACAGATGAAATTGAGCTGAAAGGTGGAAGATGAATTTCTACTCCAGTGAATTTACATCTAGAAGCTGTGCTGGTGAATGAGCTGCCAGGACAGCCGGAACCCACCTCCAGTGCTGCAAAACGTCACTCCCTAGATCTAGAGCAGAACAATCATGGTCATAAAGTGATCAATCACAGTGATTAATCATGGACAACCATGAATGTAAAGTGATCGCACTTTATGTCTGTGCTTCAGAAATTATGAGAATTTAAAGTCTAAATGACTGATGCGCAAACAGTGTCTTCTCAAGCTTGCAAGGTCAGAAACAAGACAGCTCCAAGATGTCACTCTGGTCTTTGTTGTCACCTCCACACCTGGACATGCAGCACAACAGCTGCTTTTCTGGGTCTTGCTTGCTAAGGGCCCTGCATCATGGCCAAGATGATTTAGGGCTGCAGGAAGAGAACTCCCTCAGCTACACTCCAGTTCAGCTGTGAATTGCCACCTTTGTACCTGTCCCTTGCAGCTGGCTCTGACAGACCTCACTTTCCTTAAACACCAGTGGAGCAAACCATAGGAAGGGACACACTCCCATGGGAGAGCTGAGAGCCTTTTTTGGGTCAAAGAGCTGCCTCAGAGACATCTGGCATGATGTCAGACCATCTGGGTACCTTTTAGGAGGAATCTGAGTCCCGATGACATTTCTGCCACAGTCTCTTGGTTGTTTGAGGAGCAGGGTGAGGGCGAAGCCTGGCTACCCTCGAAGCTGAGCAGTTCAAAGGCAGACAATGTGTGGTTGTTAGATGCCGTGGCATTGCCAGACATCAGCCCTGCTACGAAGCAAGAGGAGAATTCAAGCACCTCATTATAATACGTGGGCTTGGGACATGCATTCACACTTTCCATTGCCTAGGAGCACTTATAAGTGCTTCATCCAAAGCCCACATCCTCTGTGCAAGCTTCATGACAGCCCATAAAAAAAAAATAAAATTATAAAAATCAAAAGACTTTCAGTTCATGCTGAATCCTGTTCTGTATGGATAGGAGGTCTCTGCAGCATTAACTCAATCCCCCTTGGAAACAGCTTCCAGATGCAGAGGGAGCTCTCCCGGCACCCACACCACCTCTGAGGTCATTTGGCACTCCTTGGCTGCTCCCTGCACGCCCAAACACAGCTGCCATCTGCCCTCACAACTGCTGGGAAGAGAGACATTGACACCAGTGAGACATCAACACCAGTGACACTGCCCCTTTCCAGCTTCAGCCAGCACCAGAGAACTTCGTGGACTCAAGATCAGTCAGCTTAAAGAGCATGGCTAGCAAAAAGGAAAGCATTCATGACCAAAGCCTTTGGAAAGCAGCACCCATCAGCTGAAAGAGATGCACAAGAACAGTCTGCAGATAGTGGACACGGGACCCTTGGCAACTATATGCTGAAGGATGTCACAACTAGAAGACAAAATTTCAGGAGCCTTCAAGTTCCTCTGTGTGAGACTATATTAGACAAGACAGGAGCTAAGGCACAAGATATAAGCTCAAAGAGAATTAGGAACCCATAGCTCCATCTATTAAATTTTGAGTGCAATGGTGCAGAGAAGGGCTCAGAAACTAGATCTCCTTCAGCGAGAAGGAGAGAAGTACAAGTCAATATGTTTTTTGGCAAAACACTGCAAGGAAGCACAGGGAGACAAAACAGAAGAGCTTCCCCCCTCCCCTTCAATGTCCTCTATGCTTTGGTTGATATCCTTTCCTTTCCAAACATGCCCAGGCAGCTGATAAAAAGGTCAAGAGCTGTTTTTTCCAAGCTACAACAGCCATATCTGGCCAAATCTGCCCATAGTATGTCAGAGGGATTAACACTGTGACTTCAGAAGAGGTTGGCATGAAAGTCACACCTGAAATGGTGTCATGGAAGCCAGAGAAGATACTGTGATAGACTTGGTTTGAGATCCAGTAACCAAGAGAAAGTCAGTGTGAACACTACTGCCATTTTATGAGGAGCAGCAGAGGTACAGAGAGAGCAAAAGTTCGGGCAGTGACATTTCTGGTGAGGTTTGAAGCCACATTGTGTGGGTTTTCCTTTCCTCTATGTCCCAGTTTCCATTCTGCCCATGGCACAGATCACATGCCAGTTGCCAGCAGCAGGACTTTTGTACCAAAAATGGGTTTGAACCCAGAAGTATATCTTTGGGGTTTTTTTTTTCCCTTCCTCTGCCTCCTCCTTGGGGAAGACAATCTGCCCTTTCTTCCCCTGCAGGGAGCATGGTACAATTCAAAGACTGCAGCTCTTCTGGTCAATGTATCTTTGTGCTTGCTTTCTGGCAGACACTGATCAAGTAACTCAAGAAAACTCCACAATTCTGGACAACAAGCATTTTATTTTACGCTGACACTGGCCTCTGACTGGAGGGAGTTTGGTTGTAGAGCTCTGGACAATAAGGGTCTGTTTCCAGCCCATGGTCTAGTCTCTCCCCCCTGAACATCACAAATCCCCCTCTCCTAACATGAACATTGCTGACTCCCTATATGGCCTTAGAAAAAGTTGCTTTGTAGTTTCCCAGTCTGCAACTACTCCATCATTTAGAGCAATTGCTTCTACTGCCTTTTCTGAAAAACATTTTCCACTTAACATGGAGTAAATCACTTTGCTCCACATTCATCCAAGGCATTTCTGCACTGGAGTCCTGCTCAGTGGAGGATAAAACTGTCTTTGAGGGTGTGGGCAAGTGTGGCCATCAGTTGAGGTAGCTCACCTCTCTGGCACCTAACAGCATAATGAAGATAAATACATGAAAAAACTCCAGGATGGCCTGATTTCCCAGGAACTGGAGTTTCATGTGCCCAGAGGGCAGAGCAGACACTGAGTCTCTGCAATCTCATTGCAGTGTTGAGGATATAAGTAAATGCTTGCACAAAGTGTTAAGGAGGGAAGCTCTTACAGCACCCAGCATCATTAGAATAGAATCATTTAGGTTGGAAAAGACCTCTAGGATCATCAAGTCCAACCTTCATCCCAACACCTCTCTGACCCCTAGACCATGTCTTGTAGCACCACATCTACTTGTTTTTTTGAACACCTCCAGGGATGGTGACTCCATCACTTCCCTGGGCAGCCTGTTCCAGTGCCTGACCACTCTTGCAGGAAAGAGCTTCTTCCTAATGTCCAATCTAAATGTCCCCTGGTGCAACTTGAGGCCATCACCTCTTGTCCTGGGAGCATTTATTAGCAGTGCAGCATGGATCACATATGGAGCAGTAAATGTTTCTGTATGATAAGTTAAAGGGAAAAGTTTAAAGTGCTACACTGGGATAACCCCACTGGAAACAATGGGGCTGACCAGGCAGACAGCCAGACTGACACAGCAGCATATGAAAACCACTTCTTGCCTTGTGCTTAGCTCATTATAAATGGGATTGCATCCCATAACATGCCAGTCACACACTCCAAGCCCCACTCTGTCAGCATGACAAACATTTTCCATGGAGCTAGCAGCAAAAAGGTCAACACTAAGGGAAAAGTGCCCCATGCCCTCAATGCAGAGCTTGGCATCCCTCCCTCTGCCCATCCTCAGAAGATGGAGTTAGTCCCAGCACATGAAAACTGTTCCAACAGCTTGGGACTATGATTCTCTGCCACACAGACCAGCTACTGACGCAGTGCTTGGAAGAGCAGACGTGCTCAAGAGGCTGTCCACAGCACATCCCCTCGATTTCAGCAACCATCAGCTGCTACATCATGCAGGAGTTGAGCTGAGGCACAGGTCACCGTGCTTTTCATGGAATTGTCAGGGTTGGAAGGGACCTTAAAGATCATCTAGTTCCAACCCCCCTGCCATGGCCAGCAACACCTCCCACTAGATCAGGTTGCTCACAGCTCCATCCACCCTGGCCTTCAACATTTCCAGGGATGGGGCTTCCACCACCTCTCTGGGCAACGTGTTCCAGTGTCTCCCCATCCTCATGGGGAAGAACTTCTTCCTAACATCTCATCTGAACCTACCCACCTCTAGTTTTGAGCCACTTTTTTCATACTGATTAGCCTCTATTCTTCATCATGTAGCCACTCCCTCAGACTGGGTGTCTCAGCAGACAGAAGCCTGCCAGGTTTGAAGCTTTCTAGCCTCTCCTCAGAACATCCCACCTGTGTGTGTAACCTGCTAGGAGAAGCGTGTTGCTCCTTCATGGAGAGATGTTTCCTCTCCATGGAGAAAAGATCTGTGTTGTATCTCCACAAAGAGATTGCTCCATCTCTACTCAGGAAGAAGGTGTTATTTGTCCTTGAAAATGAGGGCTGTGTTTCCATAGACATGAAGTATCTGTTATCCCTCCACAGAGGCTGTGACTCTTTAGCCACCTCCTTTCATAGCCCTTTTTCCTTGAACTATGATACTTTTTACTTTTAGATGCTACTTCCCTATTTTCATCTCCAGAGAGTGAAGGGTGGTGAGAATGGTCGACTGGTTGAAGGGAAGACACAGCACTTTTACTCAGGGTTAGCATTAAGCAATACAAAAGCATTAAATTGTTCTAAAAAACCCAAACTTGCCTGTTTTGCCACCTGAGAGTTTGTCACAGGGGCCCCACAGGCCTCCAACACCTGCCCCCCTTCCCATTTTCCCTATTTCCAAATCTCCTCAGCTCCAGGATCTCCACTCTCTCCTGCACATCTCTGCCTCCAACCCTTCCCCTGGTCACTTTCATCCCAAGCCACTGCCTCATGAGGACAGGCCAAGTCTTTGCCCAAAACTCTGCAGAGAGCAGATGTTTTAGAGAAGATGAAGTCACTACACTGGGGTAACTATCCAAGCAAAAGCTCTTTGCTCAGGACACAGATAGTATCATATCCCTCATTCCTAAGTAACCTCAAATTACATCATATGGGCCTCAGAGTCAGAGCTGTCTCTGAACACTGTTTGATGACTTCATACAGTAATACAATATGGAAGACCTCACTCCATAAGGCTTCCACATGAGGTCCCATAAGCACTTCTGAGCTTCAACTGCTCCTCACAGTCAGAAGCAGACTGTCCCAGTTGAGCAACATGTAGTACACACCCCGTATTAGGGTGAAGGGGTATTCACTTGGAAATAGCAGCATTGTGGCAAGAAACATTTAATAATTTAATTCTTGGCAAAGACAAGGTGCCTTTGAGACATGGGGGATCATGTACAGCCATGAGCCAGCTATGAGTTGCCAGCTAAACAGACAAGACTCTACAAAGAGACAAGCACAGACAAAGAAAATAACCTACCTAAGTTCACAGAACTGATCCATGATGAAAACATGAATAGAAGCCAGGTCTGGCTTCCAGGTATTGGTCCAGCAACTGGAAAAACACAATTCCAGCTTGGAAAGAACTACTAAAGAAACCCAGATCCAAAGCTTCACACATTTGCATGTGTGCACCAAGGCCTTGAGTGTACTAATGGGCTTTAATGGCTCTGACCAGCCCCACCTGGAGCCTCCACTCACACTCCTGCCCATTTAAGCTCCAGCCTAGGCCCCCAGTCTTAGAAAAAAAGTTATGCTGTAGCTGTTTCTAGCTCTATCACAGCTGTTCCTGGTCATAGATCTCAATGACCTTGGTCCATGGACTGCTTTTCAGACTTGATTTAGCTCCCTCCTTTTCACTATGGACTTATCTGGTGGTCACTGGGCTGTATCTACCACTTCAGCAGCACCTGCTTTCAGTTCATACTTTGATGAATTCAGCAAAGGTCCCATTGAAGCTCTTGAGAAAACTCTCAATGTCTTCATGGGGCTTCAGTTTAAGGCTCAGCAGCATTTCCATGCCAAACTTTGAACTTTCCTTTACATCCTGTTTACTCTGAACCCAATTAAAGGACTTGCACTTTATAGGTGGACTGGGGTCTTCCTGGGAAGTTGTCTCTACTTCTACTGCCTCAGCATGGAGCAAATCATCTAGGGGTATGTTGGCTGTTAGTCCAGAAAAAAGAACCAGAAGAAGATGGTGCCTGTCCTGAACATCTTAGGGCATCTTGCTCTGAAGGTTACTTGTTTCTCTGTATGACCCTGTCATTATTTATAAGTTTTAGGTTTTGGGGAAGGCAGATTATTTTGCTACATGATAAATAGAATCATCAGGGTTAGAAGGGATCTTCCTTTCTTTGCATCTTCCTTGGAAGCTGGGCAATTAAAGCCTATGTGGCTCTGACATCTAATGTAATAGTTCCTATATTCCATGTTCACACCTACAGAGAGGTCTGAGGTGACCCTGCGGTTGTGTATTTCCAAGTAGGAGGTAGCTGCAGGGAGTTGTTGGTGCTGGAGACACTGCCCACAATTCCTTCAATCACTCAGGCTGTTGTTTTCCAATAGAAATGGAAAAACTGACAAATCTTTCCTCTTCACAGTAGCTTTAAACTCGTTAAAAGCTGTAATTGGAATTAGCATTTTTTCCAAAGTCTCCTGGCGATTTAAGGTAGATCTCCTGGGCAGCAGCCAGTATTTGGACTCCTGGTCAACAGGCCCACAGCCAGCTCTGCAGCAACCAGCAGAAGTCAGTGGAGTTTGGAGTGAGAACACTGAGTGTTCAGGTGCTTGTCTTCTCTCTCACCACCCTGAAACTACTCGGAGGGAGTCTGTGCTGAGGCATGGAGGTTCAGGGATAGGTGTGTATAAGGTGGATATAAAGCATGGGTCACAGATCAAGGGTATCAGCAGCATCCCTTGGATGGATTCAGGCAAATAGACTGAGGCAAAGACACAGCAGGTCCCAGCTTCAGTTGAGTTCCTCCTGGAGCAATTAACCTTAAAGAAAATTACAGTCTGGCACAGTACCACTGGCAAGTTGCCAGGCTTGTGGTGTAGCCAACAGTTTAACTGAGTGTGTGGGCATTTATTGCCTGTGGGAAAGGCAAGATGAAATGAATCTGTGGTTGAAACTACTACATTTTACCACGTGTCTGTAAAATACCTGCAAATCCATCCTCTTGCAGACACATTCATAGCTTGGAACATGCTGGTTCTATAACATTGAATTGCAGGCTGGTAAAGGTCCTTTTTCACCATGTTTAGAGAAGCTGGGGATAATCGTGGTAATCATGAGGTGGTGAACCTATAACTAGCATGTCTTTCTTCTAGTTATACCAAGGTAAAACTGCCATATCCTCCTCTACCTGGCAAAGGCACCATAAAAACCAGCAGATCAGACTGCTCAAACAGAAAATAATTTTATTTCCCAATAAACCTTGTAGATATAACCTGTTCCCCAGGCTCTTCTGGCTGCTGATAAAAGCAACAATCCAACACAGAGCTCACTGTCTCTTTGCAAATGAAGGAACAAAGCTCATGAGGACAAATCCAGTATTTTCCTTGCCAGTGGGACAGCAGTAATGATGTGCAAAGTCTTGAACACATGAAAAATATTTTATCTTGATGCTCAAGAGTTTGTTTTTTTCCTGACCTTTATCTCCCTGCCAGTGCTAGAAGGTGGAGGTCACAAGGCCCAGATCCTCAGTGGAGGTGGGCTGCTGTAACACAGTTGAGTCTACTAAACATTACCAGAGCTCAGAGGCACTGAAAACTGCAGGAGGAACATGCACATTAGCTGATATTCCCCACAAAGCTAATATATGTCTCACTGGAGTGAGGGGAATGTCTTAAGGGTCCTAAAGATTTGATTTCAGCTAATCAACCAGTCTCACTATCATAGTGGCATAGAATGGTTTGGGTTGGAAGGGACCTTAAAGATCATCTAGTTCCAACCCCCTGCCATGGGCAGGGACACCTCCCACTAGACTAGGTTGCTCAAAACTCCATCCAACCTGGCCTTGAACATCTCCAGTGATGGAGCATCCACATCTTCCCTGGGCAACCTATTCCAGTGCTTCATCACCCCCATGGTAAAGAACTTCGTCCTAATTTCTAGTCTCACTCTCCCCTCTTCCAGTTTGAAACCATTACCCCTCATCCTATCACTACAAGCCCTCATGAAAACTGCCTCCCCAGCTTTTTTGTAGGCCCCCTTCAGATAACAGAAAGCTTCAATGAGCTCTTCTCTGAGACTTTTCTTCTCCAGGCTGAACAAGCCCAATTCTCTCAGCCTGTCCTTGTAGACTAGAGGTATTTGCAACTGAGTCTGGACATCTTGTTGCTTTAAAGACTGAGATAGCTTAGGAAGAAAGGGATGGTGCAAACAGACAAAAATTCACATAGGAAAAGGAAAACCTTGGGAAAGGAAAAGAACAAATGACTCATAATTAGATTGTGAGAACTGCAGGATGCATGAAATCCTGACCCCATTTGAGTCACTTTGCCATTAACTCCATTAAAGCAGTTGAGTGAAGAGTACAAAATCTCCCCAGTTTACTAGAGAGAAGGGCCCACAGCTGATGTCTCTCATCCGCTTATACAACCCTAAAAACTGTCCTTTGTCATAGTCACCACAGCTGACCTGCAAGAGGACTCTTTACAAGGGCTGACTGTATTTTTAGCTGATCTTGCATGTGACTCAGTGGAGAGAAATGAGGAAAGGCAATCCCACGGGAGCTCCCAGCTCTCTCCACACCACCATAGATCACCACAGCTGCAAGAGTCCCAGAGAAAAGCAGCAAAGCAGGCATTTCCTCTGCCCAGATGTATCCTGCCACCAGGGGACGTGTCTGTAATTTAACAAACTTCTTAATAACAACAACAATTGGGTAAAAAAGCCACTGAGCAGACACGGGTCATGGCTGTAACTGACCACACTCTTAGTGTACCAAAAGAAACATTATTCAGCTAGTTGTAGATTTTGTTCTTTCCTTGACTAATCTGAGGATTTATGATTTACATCCTAATTCCATCAAGTTCTATTTTCTGGGGCAGTTGAAATCAGAGGAAGATGAGTACCACCTGCACATGTGACTGTGCATTAACTGTGGTTCTCCATAAAAAGAGTATATCTGGGATAAACTTTGGGTGCATTAAGAAGAGTGTGACCAGCAAGCCAAGGGAGGATCTCCTTCCCCTCTACTCTGCCCTAGTGAGGCCACCTCTGGACTACTGTGTCCAGTTCTGGACTCCCCAGTTCAAGAGAGACAGGGAACTACTGGAGAGAATCCAGTGGAGGCTATGAAGACACCGAGGGGACTGGAGCATCTCTG
>VYZX01021972.1:18421-37055 GCA_013401335.1 Brachypteracias leptosomus | reverse complement strand
CCAAGTCTTTCTCCTCAGGACTGCTCTCAATCCATACTCCACCCAGCTTGTATTTGTGCTTTGGATTGCCCCGACCTAGATGCTGGACCTTGCACTTGTCCTTGTTGAACTTCATGATGTTGGCTTGGGCCCACCTCTCAAGCCTGTTAGAGTCTCTCTGGATGGCATCTCTTCCTTCCAGTTTGTTGACTGCACCACACAGCTTGGTGTCTGCAACTTGTTGAGAGTACACTGAATTCCACTGTCCATGTCACCAATAAAGGTGTTAAACAGCACTGATCCCTGTACTGATCCCTGAGGAATACCATTTGTTACTGGTCTCCATTTAGACAGCAAGCTGTTAACCACAACGCTTTGAGTGTGATCATCCAGCCAATTCTTTATCCACTAAGTGATTCATCCATCAATCATAGAATCATAGAATCGTCAGGGTTGGAAGGGACCTTAAAGATTATCTAGTTCCAACCCCTCTGCCATGGGCAGAGACACCTCCCACTAGATCAGGTTACTCAGAGCCCCATCCAGCCTGGCTTTCAAAATTCCCAGGGATGGGGCTTCCACCACCTCTCTGGGCAACCTGTGCCAGTGTCTCACCACCCTCATGGTCAAGAACTTCTTTCTAACATCTAATCTGAATCTACCCACCTCTAGTTTTGACCCATTTCCCCCTGATCCTACCACTACCCGACATCCTAAAATGTCCCTCCCCAGATTTCTTGTAGACCCCCTTAAGATACTGGAAGGCCACAATAAGGTCTCCTCGGAGCCTTCTCTTCTCCAGACTGATCAACCCCAACTCTCTCAGTCTGTCCTCATAGGAGAGGTGCTCCAGCCCTCTGGTCATCCTCGTGGCCCTCCTTTGGACACGTTCCAGCACATCCATATCTTTCTTGTAATAGGGTCTCCAGAACTGGACACAGTACTCCAGGTGGGGTCTCACGAGGGTGGAGTAGAGGGAGAGAATCACCTCCCTCGACCTGCTGGCTATGCTTCTCTTGATGCAGCCCAGGATATGATTGGTTTTCTGGGCTGCAAGTGTACACTGACAAAATCCTTATCTTTCCAATTTAGAGACCAGGATGTCATGCGGGACAGCATTGAATGCTTTGCACAAGTCCAGCTGATAAGGTGAAAGTGCCACTAGTGATCTCATCTAGCAGTACTGACAAATATTCCAAAAATTTAATGGACTGCTTAAAGTCCTACTAATCAAAATGTGAAGGAAACTGCGTAAGATATGATGAGTTAGATCCTGTAGTCCTTATTCTAAAATAATTTCCCACTGGCATGTTTGCAGACATGGCTTGCATGAACAAAAACTGTGTGAGAATGCATAAAAAGAAATTCTTCATGCCTTCATATGCCAAAGATATTTACACTCCCTTCTGAGTTGCTATTTACACTCCCTTCTGAGTTGCTCTTTACACTCCTGACTTCCTCAGCTCATTCTTTTCACAGTGTCAGAGACTAAAAGGACAAAAGGGTAAAATATTAAAGAAGTTATAGAATAGTTTAGGTTGGAGAAGACCTTTAAGGTCATCAAGGCCACCCATTAACTAAGCACTACCAAGTCCTCCACTAAACCATGGCACTAAGCACTATATCTACACATCTTTTAAATACGTCCAATAACGGAGACACAACCACTTCCCTGTTCCAGTGCCCAACAACCATTGTAGTGAAGAAATTTTTTTCTTATGTCCAATCTAAACCTCTTCTGGCACAACTTGAGACCATTTCCTCTTTTCCTATTACTTGTTACTTGGCAGAACAGATCAACCTCCACCTCACTATAACCTCACTTCAGGTAGTTGTAGAGAGCAATAAAATCTCCTCTCAGCCTTTTTTTTCTGTAGGCAAAGCAACCCCAGTTCCCTCAGGCTCTACTCATAAGACTTGTTCTCTAAACCCTTCACCATATTTGTTACTCTTCTTATTGTCCACCAAGCCACCAAATTCCTTCTTGGAAAAGCTATTTTCCATCTGGTCAGCCCCTGGCCTATGCTGGTGTTGTGCCAGTTTAGCCATCATCATTTTATACTGCCATCAGAACTCAGCAACATCCCCTTAGAAGTTTTCTTTCAAACAATCCCGCCATAGGTTCCTGTGGGCCCAGCTCCTCTGCTGCCCACTGCGGTGCTAGCATTGCCTGCTGGAGACAATGAACAGAGATGGCTCCCTCAGTAACCCTTCACATGGAAGCACACCACTAAAAGAGCTCAACAAGATGTAACCAGTCCCAACAAGAAGCAACTCTGACTGATCGGCTTCTGGTTAAAGTAGCCCTAGCCTCACTTATCACCCCAACTATGACCACCTGGGTGAGGGTGTAGCCACAGAGACACAGGTGGGCTAGGTTCTGCCTCTGGATGCTGAAGCCAATAGGGAAAACAAAACATTCTGTTAGGTTGTAACTCATCCACAAGTCAACTCCAACTCAGGGCCCACAGCTCAGGCCCCAGCACTTCAAATGGGACTCAGGTGATAGAACAACTATCTTTGTCTCCTTGAAGCAGTCATCATTCATCAAAAAGAGTCCCTTTCCCCTCACTAAAAGGATCAAAGAGAAGGCTATCTAGTTCCTTATGTCCTAAATCACCTTGTCAAGAGCCATGTAGTCGTGCTTGATACTATTCAAGTCTCCCCAGGTAGTATCATCAGTGCCCACACAAAAAAGCAGCAGGGGATAATAGTCTGAGTGCCAGTCAAACCTTTGCAACATCTCCACAATTTTCTAAAGTAACCTATGGGCAGCAATAAATCTCCCTAGATGACAGATCAGATCAGTAGATGGGGACATCTGTTGTTCTCCCCAGGGAGTCTCCCACTGTTGTCACTCAGTGTTTTTGCTTGGTTCTGCTGCATGACTCAGGGCCATCTAGCTTGGATGCTTCATTGGTCAGTGCTCCCTGCTCCTCATCAGCTCTGTGGGCAGTTAACCTATTTTTTAATTGCAAATTTTAGGCTGTAACAGAAGCCTTCCTCCTGGTGTCTGAAGTCACCATCTTCCAGAATTTATCATCATAGGAATTTCCAGTCCCAACCTGACAGGCACAGACTGTTCTGCAACAGTTGGTGATTCAGGTTCTTGAAGCAGCAAGGTCTCAGAGAATAACTAGTCAATCTCTTTCTCATCTTTTCTGATAATACACCGTCTGCTGACCTTCACCTGCAGTTCCTTCACTCAGCAGTGCAACTCAACAGCTGCACACTTCCTACAGGCTAGGAGATGAGTCTTCCCTGGCCTCAGCAAGATATCCCACAGCTTCCTGCAGTCTGAAACTTGCAGGGCTGCAACCTCCTTCTGAAGCTCCAACTGAGTCAAGGCCTCCAACATCACAGGTACAGTTGTTCCAGTGGCTGCTGGGGTTGATGTCTTATGGCATGTCACTGCCATAGCTAAGGATGTACATGCTGCTTTGTGAAGGGTTGCTGACTCCTTCTTTGTACCCCCCGGCATGAACACTTGCAGAAGTAACACCAACAAGCTGTATGGTGCTTTGGCTAAAAAAACCACTCTAAAATTTTAAATTCTGAAGTTTAGATATTTTTGGTGCAGCCCTTGGAAAGAAACTTATCTCTTGAATGGGTTTACTAGTACAAAATATTATGAATTTTCCTACAATGTGCCCCATGTTTCCTCGGTCTTTTCTTCAAAGGGGTGATAATACCAGATGATATGTGATCTAACCATGTGTGAAAGTGAATGAGTCTTCAAATGCCAATTAAATTGTTTTGCATACATTTTTTAAAAATGTTTTCAGTGCCTGAGGATTAAGTTAAACTGAATTATATCGCTTATCTGTCCACAATGACATGGGAGCACTGTCTTCTTCCATGATTATTCATTTTCCAGAGTGAATGGTGGCACATTCTTCTTACCAGCCTTTTTCTACAAGAAGCTGCAAGTATTTTTATAGACTATAAATACAGACATATTTGCTCAGCTACATTTAAAGATAGGCAGGAAGTTGACAAAGAATATGGTGATTTTTTCTGTCAATCTTTTTACAACCCGTGAAGCATATAGTTTTATCTGTAAACAATGCTATTTAATGTAAAGAAAAGGGAAGAAAAGACTGGGTTTGTACTTTTTGTGAATGTGAGACAAATTAGATCAAGTAATAATGTTTACAGAGGCAGTAGGCATCCTAAAACCATCCCTGATGTTCTCCCATCCGCTGCATTAAAACAGGCTTTCATCCTTCCCGAAGATCATTATTAAAGGAAGTGGAAATACTCCATATCATGATGAAGAAATGAAAAGATATATATATCAGTAATTCATCTATTTTTAACATCTTCCTTCTGAACCTCCAATGTCCAGAACAGTTACATGTTGCTGCAGATGATCTTTTTGAGATCTTTGCCTTGTATATTCCCAAGAGCATGTGCGTTGAAAGGCAGGAGTAGCACTGTTTTTAATGCTGTGAGAAGTACAGTCAAAGGCCTGAGGAACATTTCATCAGATACAAACTTACAAAAAAAAAAAAGAGATGAAGTCCCTGATATATTCTACAGAGAGCTCTGTAGGGAGATTTTGGAATTTAGCTACAGAACTTGCTTTTAAATTTACCTCTTGTGACAGAACTGTGTTCCAAGATGCTCACATTGAAATGATAGTTTGAGGTACATGGAGATAAATCTGAAATCCTGATGTAAACAAGAAAGATAGTAGACAGAGTGTGTACATATCTGCCAGAGCATGCTGCTACTCTGAAAAAAAATCATGAAAGAAACATGAGCAATGTAATATAGACTGGTGTATTACTGAATGTTAAAACTTACTCTGAGAACTGAAGCTATAGAAAGATGAAAAAATTGAATTAATTTGATATTCAACAAATGAATTAATCAAGAGCTTAGTGCTGACTTTTTCACATCTAATTCCATAAAATCTTGTAATTCAAAAATACATCTGAAGATACTGCACAATTCAAGTAGTTTTTTAAAGAAGGCAGCACAACTTAAAAAAGATGCTCTGTCAATCAAGCCCAGCACACTTCAGTTTCAAAGGGCAGCATCCAAAGTAACAAGTGATAAGAGAAAATGGCTTCAAGTTGCACCAGGGGAGGTTTAGAGTGGATATTAAAAAAAATTATTCACTGAAAGGGTTGTCAAGCATTGGAACAGGCTGCCCAGGGAAGTGGTTGTGTCATCATTCCTGGAGGTATTTAAAAGATGTGTAGATGTGGCAATTAGGGGCATAGTTTAGTGCTGGGTTACTTGGTAGTGTTAGGTTTGTAGTTGAACTTGACGATCTTAAAAGTCTTTTCCATCCTAAAATATTTTATTATTCTATGAGCTTTCCCTCCAAAAGGCAGAGCATACCTGGACAAAATGCCAGGACACTTGCCCAGCTGCACCATGGACTCTCAATCACTCCTGGATGTATTCATCCAGTTGGCCATCCTGTGGTACTGTATCCAAACAGACTGCATAAGCCAGGAGAGCTGGAAAATCTTGGTTATTTCAATGTGCTGCCATGTAATGTGGCTAAGATATTTGTGGACACCAGCTGCTGCAGCCACATGGCCTGTCACTTTTTTACATGGATTTTTCAGTTCACTGAAAATTAACTCAAGGATCTCTGTCCACCATAGGCATGTCAGTGTCAATGACCTTTCTCCATTTTATCCTCACTGTATTTCACTAGAGAAAAAAAATAATTATTTGCTCTGTGTTTTATGCAAGTTCTCAAGTTCTTACTATTACCTCATCTATTTGACTCTGGCTTCACGTGTTCATGTTGCACATTGTTGTAACCTAATAATATCTCAAAACGCCTCTTATTGGATTAATATGGCAAGATTAAATAGGAGGGGAGACTGTAGGGGTGGTTTCTGTGAGAAGAGTCCAGGGGATACCCCTGCATTAGACGGAGACAGCTCCAGCCAGCTCCAAGATGGATCTGCTACTGGCCAAAGCTAAGTCAATCAGCGGTGTTGTTGGAAGCTCTGTGAAAACATGTTTAAGAAAGGATAAAAAACTCTGTGCAGCAGCTGGGAGAAAGAAGAATCAGGGAAAATGTGAAAGAACACTGTGGACACCTTAGTCAGAGAAGGAGGGGTAGGAGGTGCTCCAGGAACCAGAGCAGAGATTCCCCTGCAGCCTGTGGAGAGAAGACCATGGTGACACAGGTTGTCCCCCTGCAGCCTCTGGAAGATCATGGTGAAACAGATATCCACCTTACAGCTCATGGAGGATCCCACAGTGGAGCAGGTGGACTTACCCTGAGGGAAGCTGCGCTTCCATGGACAGCCCACACTGGAGTAGGCTCCTGGCAGGAACTGTGGCCCATGAAGAGGAGCCCATGCTGGAGCAGTTTGTTCCTGAGGGATTGCATTCCACGGAAAGGACCCACACACGAGCCTTTTGCGAAGAGCTGTAGCCCATGGGGAAGCAGCAGGGGAAGATTGTGAAAAGGAAGGAGTGGCAGAGGCGAAGTATTATGAGCTGACCATAACCCCCATTCCCCATCCCTCTGCATTGCCTGGGAGTGTGGAGAAGGCAGAGGAGTCAGGAATGAAAAAGTGAAGTTAAGCTTGGGAAGAAATGGGGCAGGATGTGTTTTTAGTTTTGTCTTTGTTTCTACCCTACTCTATATTTTTTAATTGGCAATAAACTAAAGGAATCTTCCCCAAGACAAGTGTGTTTTACCTGTGACAGTAATGGGTGAGTGATTTCCCTGTCTTTATCTTAAACCTCTATTTTTTTCCATCTTATTTTCCCCATCTGTCATGCTTAAAGAGGGAGTAAGAGAATGGCATATGGGTGTCTGGCAGCCAGCCAAGATTAGCCCACCACAGGGTAACATGAGTGTAACTCATATTACGGGTAATTTAAAATTAAATATTCATAATACTGAAATATCAATAATTAGGCTATAGTCCTCAACATTCTACGTAGTGGAGTAGCTTGAACCTACAATGAATACCTGTGATTCACACAGGTAAGTTCATAAATCTTCAGAGAAAATAAATTGTGTGTAACAAGTTCTCATGTGTGCAAGATTACTTAAATGTTTTGCTAATTGATGATTCTTAGGAAAACAAGTGGGGAAAAAATGCTAAAAGCAATTACATTGTTCTTAGCTCATGCTACTATTAACAGGCTAGCACTTTTTTTTTTAATTCAGCTGAGTAATTAAACTTCCCATTGAATAGATTTGTTTAAACTTATTGCTTTTATTTATATTAATACCATTACCCCCTAGTGCATATCATTGCAATTGCAAACGAGAATTGCCAAAGAGATTATACAAGATTTGTTGTCTCTGCTGAGGAATAAGCAGGCTCAGGCTGGTACGAGCAATCGCTGCAGACTGATTAGTGTGTGGTGTTCCAGCCCCACTATTGCTTACTGTAAGGATGAATTATATTCACAAAGTACAGTGATAATATACAGAGGACCATGTCTACTGATACTCATTTAACAACATGCCTTTGCTGATGCTTATATCCCTGCCAGTTTGTCCATTACAGGAAGGNACTGAGGGTAACAGGACACTGGAACAGGCTGCCCAGGGAGGTTGTGGAGTCTCCTTCTCTGGAGATATTCAAAACCCATCTGGACATGTTCCTGTGTAACCTCATCTAGGTGTTCCTGCTCTGGCAGGGGGATTGGACTAGATGATCTTTTGAGGTCCCTTCCAATCCCTGACATTCTGTGATTCTGTGAATATACAACCAGGACATTATAAAAATCTTGGAGGCTTTTCAAGACTGTCAGAAAACACTGTTCATAAACAATAAACATGAGCCGAAAAATTACTTATTTGCAGAACAACCACAGTGTTTTATTCAGTGTAGCACAGTGCAGTACCACACTGACAATTTAGCAGTGTTTTTGTGCTAAATTCTAATTGGCTGCTGTGGCTCACAACCTTTATTAAGGTTATACCATTTATAAATCTGAAATTATGGGGAAACACAGTCGCCTAAGCTAAACTAACAGTTCTTGCAGTTGCAGGCATTTCTGACTTTGTTTTCAACGTACAGTAGATCATCTCTACATCACTGCCTTGTTCACTTCCAGTGTTCATGCCAATTTCCAATGGAAATAAATAGCTATTTCACCTACAGGATAGTAGGTAGATAATTAAAAAAATTAAGAAGGCTGTCCAATTCTAAACACTGCAATTTAAAGACTTCTGTTCTAGTTATACTATGTTTTCCTGCAATTCAGTAAATGTTTCAATTAGTTCACTTTGTTTCTGTTAGTACAGCTGTTTGTGCTTCCAACTCAAACCTCATTTTAGTACCTAATTGCTCATATTTCTTAAGTTTCATAAAGCTAGTCAGGGAATGGAGATGAGAATTGGAGAAAAGAAAGAAGAAGCAGAATACATAACAATTCTGAACTAAACCAAGATTCATTTATGTCTTTAGAACTTAAATTCATAATAGCAATAGAAGTTTTTCCTTTGATTCATGGGAGGTGTCTTCTAGTCTTGTTACCTCATCAATGACCATATGCCCACACTTGGTTATCAAATATAGATATTTTAAAATATTTTACATGTAGGACAGCATGGATACTGAATCAGATTCTTAGATGACACATAAATCAACTGTGGCTGTCTTCAGCTACCTAATGAGTAGTTACAGAGAAGAGTCAGACATTGTTCAGAGGTACACAGCAAAAGGACAAGAGACAAACAGGTATGAGTTGCAGCCAAAGAAATCTCAAAGAAATACGAAGCAGAGGTTTTCACAATAAGGGTGGTCTAACATTGAAACACGTTGCCTAAGTAGTCTAAGAACCTTTGTCTTTGGAGATATTAAAAATTTGACTAGATAAGGCTCTGAGAAACCCTGTCCTGCTTTGAGATGGGAGCTGAACCAGGATAACCCCAGAGATTGTTTCCAATTTGATTTATTCTAGGCCTCTCACATCATTTTACTGGCTTAACCATTTCACCTGAAGAAATGGCTTATTCTTAGGTAGCAACATAAATAATGCAGCACAAAAAAAAAAAAAAAGAAGGCATCATTTAAAAGGTATTCTTATCAACAATTACTTTAAGTTATCCTATGGGAATTATAAGCAATTATTTCTTATTTTGAATAAGAGTACTGATAGGCAACTAACTTGAACTTCAGTATCAGGAACACAGGGGAAAAAGCACTCTACTATATTCCTTATATAAGAGGAGAGGCAGAGAGCATTTTAAGACCACCAGGTATTGTCCACTTAAGCTTGAACAAGTGTGCAAACAAGTTTCCCCTTCTGTAAGCATGTGCTCTGCTTTGGGCTTTTATTTTCCCAGAGAACTTAAAGTCCTTAAAAGGAACTTCGTTCTGCCCAATGCGAGTATCTAATGCACCTTGGTTGTCTTCTCTGAGTGAATAAAGACTGATTTCATAAGACCATGCACCTGATTTCATTTAGTTTAGTTCTCAGGGAACTGTATGTCAAGGAAACATCTCACACTGGTAGCTCTGGGTTGTTTCCACAACAATTACGTCAGTGTAGTAATTAATAAAGTATATAAAGAATGTGTTGTCATTTTGTTAAACAGAATGGTGACTGAAATAAATATTTAAAATTGGTTGCTTATTTATTGGAGAACTTTATTTTTTTTTTAAGATACATATTATGAGCTTGAACTACGCTGGTGGACTTTGTGACTTCTTTCAGAAGCTAGTAATCTAACAATGTAAAATAAAGTCTTCTAGATATATATGTAACAAATAACACTCCAGTTCTTCAGAGGATTGTAAACTTAAAGGGATCGGTTTCACAAGTGAACCTGTTCCAGTATCATATCACTAGCATTTTCATAACTGACAATTTTTATTGTAAAGGCATTGTGGGTATTCTTTGGTTTTAAATACTATTGGAAAGGCAATCTGAGAGATATGAGGGCACTTCTAAGTCATTGCCTAAATGAATTAATGATTTTTTTTTAAGTATTTGCTCCTGCTTATATAAGGCTACACAGTTATTCAACATTGTAACACAGCCAGTGGATTTTGGTGAGATGACCTAACAACTCTGAGTCTTTTATCAAAACTCCCATTTTAACTTGCCAAGATTTACTTTCCCACTAAGACAGAAGACAATATACAGTGATAACCTGAGTGCACTGGCAAACTAGCAGGAAGCATATTTTAGCAATGATAGAAAAGGAGATGAAAAACACCCAAAGAGAACAGAAAAAAACCCAGACTGAGGATTCGACAGACTCATTGTTGGTGTTATTTGTACAGGATCAATGCCAAAAAAACTCTGGCCTTCAGAAACAAAACCAAGTGGCTTTATCTGGGAATATCAGAAATTAATGGCGTCACACTGCTTTCTGCAGTACAATTCTGACCATTTTTCCCCTCCTTTTGTCACTGACCTTCAGGTTTTTTCCACGACCTTTTTCAGAATCTTCATTTCAGCCACTTTACAGATGCTACCATGCTTATCTGCTTACTACTTCTCCTTTATTCCCTTCTCCAAAGCACCATCATCACACAGTAATTCCCCTCCAGAACAATTAAGATTGGCTTTTTCATTTTTTATAGACAATAGAAATTGAGAAACCACATCCACACACACTCAGTAGGGTTTGAGAGGGAAAATGATGGTGATATCATGACTCTAACAAACTATCAATATACTTGCTTTATTGTATATTATATCCCTTTCCCTGACATACTGTTTTTGTCTATTCAATTTATGATTTTTATAGTAGTATCATCTTTATTTCTACAGTACCTTACATAGAAAAAAAAAGGAAAGAGTTGGTTAAGAATGATAGTAATCATGACTATACATTGAACAGAAATATAAGGATAATGATGAAAAAGAAGATAAAGCTAATGTTCTAAGATGCTCTTCATGTTTCATCTGAAAATAAGATGTGGAGTCACATCTATTCTCTTTGGAACAATGAAACTCAAATAAAACCCAATTCCTTCCCTTGCTTCGGATCTGAGTTTCCCTGCCTGGGAACCAGATGATTTGTTCAACATCAGACCACAGTACAAAACAACACATGAACAGTGAAGAGATTTGAACTCAAGCCTGGATTCAAATGCAAGCTGACATCACAACACAGACACCATTATAACTGAAGACATTTCCTTGTTCTTCACTGAGAGAGTCTCCAGCTCTTTACTGGGATGCCATTACTGGGATCTGTGCCACAGATGTGCATACTCATCATTGGTTGAATCCCACAATGACAGAGTTAATGCTTGCCTGGGCAAATTCCGTATAAAATTTCCTTCCTCTGACATTTCTTTGTACTCCATGAAGAGTCGTAATGAAATGCTAATCCTCAGCTTTATTCCCAGCACAGACTTAATTTTGTTCTGTATCATATGATGGACATAGATTTCACCATGTACAAGAAATTTTTCTTTTACATAGCTTTCAGTCTACTTGATAGCTTATTTCCTTCATGCTTAGAAGGTTTTGCATTCCTCCTTGGCTGCCTGAACACCTGGGTTGATTTTATCCTAGTAGTTCAGTGCAACGTGAATTCTCTGGAAAATTAATTAGGATGGAAGACCCAATGCTTTTTTTTCTACCAGTAACACAAAAAGGAATGTTATGCATAATAACTAAAAATGTGCAAGTATGTTATTTGAAAAAAAAAGTTTTTAAAAAAAGTGTTACTGATGTATGCAAATAAAATTTCAAGTATTTGCTATCACTTCATAAAAGAGAGAAATACTAGGTTGATTTAACCATCCAAGTCTTATCCTAGAATTATCTATGTGAGTCTGTTCTTTTGTTAATTTTAAGTTAAGGTTACAATCTGCTACACTTTCTTGAACAGAACAAGGATTATCTTGTATTCCCAGGGAGGAAAAAAAAAAGCTTTTTGCTTTGTATATAGTTTCCTTAAGCATCAGGATAATTTGTTTCTTTGTGATCACATTTAAAGGTTTTCTGAGAAAATCTTTGGACTTCTCTTCAGGTTAGAGCACAGTACTACAGATTCCACAGATCTCTTTTGAGATCCAAACATGTTTATGTAGAACTGTGCTCAGACAAGCTTGTTCACACTTAATTTCTGAAATATAACAGGGACAGGCCTTTTAAAAATCAAGAATCTTCTGTCAAATACCTTAGAAGTTCACCTCTGTATCCTGAAGGGAGTGATACTCTGTCTCATCTCAACTTCAGAACAAATGCCACCACCATCACAATGACTTGCTTTCTTTTTTTGATCAATTATGTTACAACATCATGAAAGTGATATATAAGTAATGTGTTGGTGTAATACAAGAAACAGAAGAATAAAATTTCAGGGGCCTCTAAGTCCAGTAATGGCTTTGTCAAGAAATAATGGATCCAGGAATCTATCTTAGGTATTTCCTAATGCCAATCTTCTTCAGAAACACTAAATCAGCTTTCCGGTATTATTTGTGGAAAGGGCTGAATTTGTTATTCAGTAGTTTAACCAGGCTTCAGGCCTGACAACTCAAAGCTGCATTTTACAGTCAAGCTCAGATTAGCCTGTATGAGGAGAAGAAAACATTAATAAAATGTGACAAATAAATTTGTGTGAATTAGCTTGGAAATATTCCTCTTTTTTCCCTTCTTCCCTCAAAGGAGGAAAATTATTCTCTCCAAGATTTAGACAACAAAAATATATTGCCTGTGTAATACAATGATAGCTAACAAGAGCTTTCCAATTCAGAAATAATGTCTTTCCTAAAATGTATTATAAAAATATTAGTCCATGACCTTGGCTTTGCACCAAGAACTTCTACATGCTTGGTCAGAAGATGCTTGCCTCCCTCTAAGAGTGAAATCCTAATCCTGAGAGCATTGTATGTTACCACTATCGCTATTTACTATCCCTTTCCTTCATCACCACTTATAGGCTATCTAGCTTTTATATGAAGGTAGAAAGATTAAACTTTGATTACTTGTGTCCCAAATTAAGCATTTGAAGAAAGATGACCAACAACAATAATGTACCGAAATGTACTCCTAATTCAACATGTAAAACTTCAGACACAGGCTGGTACAGGGAGGGAGGCATTCCTCCATGCTGACATGTTTTTCTCCAGTATACTTGGGGAAGAAAAACATTTCACTTGTTCTTCTCCCTACAGGGATCCTGTGGAGACAGAGCAGTGCAGCACAAAGATCATTGCAAAGAGAGTGAGGAGTTAAGGTCATTGTTTCTTTCTAAATCTAGGCAGTCTCATATGTTTTGAACAGAGGGGACAGAGAGCAACAGAGGATTTCTGTTAAACATAAAGCTGTTTCCTTGAGCTGCCATATTGTCCACCATGCAAATCAGCTTCTTTGTTAAACAACATCCTACATCTTCACGCCTGTATCAAGGTTTGGAGACAGGAGATTTAAGAAATACTAAGTTTCCATTTTTTTTCTGGAAGGGATGTTGCCCCCAGGGAATCTTCTTTTATCCTATTGCAAGGCTTCACTCCAGGCTATATTAAGGTACATAAAGGTGTGGGAGTGAGAATTTAATCCTTAGCATATAATCAGAAATTTAAGGTACAGTTTCACCTCAGGCATATTATAACAAGCATTTTGGTTGTGACAGACTCACTTCAACACAATTCAGAAACCTTGAACTCAGTTCATTAATCATGAGTTTCTTGGTTTGTTTTTTTTTTAACATTTTGTTCTGGTTGCCTGGTGGAAGCAGAGGATTTTTAGTTAGATGTGAAATCTGTTCAGATGAGAAAGCTTATGTATTCTGACAAGAAGTCCTGCAGTTAGCCTAATGAAAAAATTGTAGTTCAGCACTGAAAATAAACTAGAGGTTCTGCCTGCTAGATATCTGTTCATGGAAAAGAACTGGAATGTGAGCAAAGAGGAAATACCTATTTTCTTTCATCAGTTAACGTATTTTGTTACCTGAAATGGTTGTACATATAACTCATTATTTCACACTTATCAGCTAAAGAAATTTGTGCACTAGTATCACTATGCATGGCTCATACACTTCACATCAGATTAGTTTTTACATAGACTCTTGTTTAGATTTGTATGTGGTCATATTTCAATAACTACACTATCTATGACAACATCACATGGAAAGAAATAAAATAATCCTGCATAGTAAAAAGCCAAATTTCACTTATGCTGTCACATATTCGTGGGGAAATAAGATGGATTTTAGCTGATGTTTCTTTTTAATGAAAATATATTTTTAATCTAATTTATTTTTAAAATTTGGAGCTGGCAGAATCAGAGATTTCACACTAAATCATACCGATAGTGAGTGCAAGATACAAAATTCCATGCACTAGGAGTGGTATAGACTGTAACAAAATCCCAAATTAAAACATAAAACATCAGTTCAGTATGTGACTAGCAGAAGTCTGCTTTTGTTTTGCAGTACAGATTTGAACATTTTTTACAAGCCAAATCCTAAAATATTAACCATAAACCTTCACTTAAATCCTTCTAGACCTTTACTACAGCAACTAAAATCTAGCCATGGCTTTGCATTATAATGTATTTTAGTGTTTCCTAGGAGCAGAATACAATATTATAGACTTTGCTAGCATAACAGATAACGTGACATAAGAACTAAACCAAAAAGTGAACATATTTCTCATAGTCATGATCTTAATTCAGAGTTCTGTGCTGCTTTTTCATCAATCCTATTGATTTAGGTATATGACAGGACTGTTCCTGACTCATTTGAAAACAGTAGCAACATTCCATTATCAGTTGCAGCAAGGGAATTCAGAAAACATGGAAAATAATTTGTGTTTTCTAAATTTTATTATTTCATTTTGTAGCAAGATTTTTATGGCAGTTATAAAAATAGCCAATAATTTCATAACTCTTGTTAGTTTAAATGTTGCTATCTTCACAATATCTTAAGCATCATGATTCAAAGAACTATGTATTTTTGACTGAATTGACAATAAAACTTACCATTATTTTACAATAATCAAACTGACATGAGACTTTATCATGGTACTTGATGTTTCCGTAATAAGAAAATATCTATTCTCCTGCTGCTGACATTGAACAAGCTAACATGAGAACTGACTAATGAAGACCTTATATATAATCAGTATAAGTTAAGTTAATATCATCTGAGAAAGATCATAATTCACGTAATAGTATGAGACTTAGGAATTGGAGTATATCAAATGGAATACATCAACTTATTGTATGTTTCTCTGCATTTATGTCACACAACTGGCTTGATTTAGTTTCTGACAAACTCTAATTTGAAACCCTATTGCCCTGCAAGGCAAATCATCAGGCAGGTACTTTTGAATCATGACGCAAACACTACAGCAAGACTGCCTTATTTCTAATGTGCCCAGGAGAGAATACAGAGTTTAAAGTGCTCAGAAAAATATTTTAAACTCAATGAAAAAGTAAACAAATATCAGAAAAAAAAAAATTATTGCAAAAATCATTTAATAGTGCTTGCCTTTAAAGCATATATATACACCCATGTATCTCATACACCATCTACCTGATCTAATACACCACCTAATTTGATTGAGTGATTTCCATTTAAAAAAATAGTTTAACTGCATCAAAGGCTGTACAGAACACAGTCTTTGCCTCTTGTGTGGAGAGAATTAACATCAACAACAAGCCACTATTAAAATTATGCTCTAATTCACATTAGTCACCACATTTTCAACAACTTTAGATTCTTAAAATGTAGCCTGTATCCTCAAGGCTGAAAAATTTTGTGAATAGGAATTGACTTTCTTTCAAGAACAAATTGCTTTAGGTACCCAAGCCAGAGTTATTCCCAGGCAGGAAGAGTACTGTGGCTTTCACCCATTCTTCCTAGGAATGATGCGTTCTAAAACAGCCTAACTATTTTACTATGTGATCTACTTTGCCCTGGTCTCCTCTGACATCATATGATGCCCTTGAGGCTCTAAAACATCATCATTTGAAGAGGTGTTATTTTCCTCCTTCCTTCTCAAGTCAGAGTATTTGGAGTAACATAAAGACTGTGTAACAGCCCAGAATGGTAGTGGGTTTATATCACAAGACTTACAGCACATGTTACATACTCCAGGATTTCATATAAGAGAATGTGCAGGTCCTTTTTTTTTTTTGATGGGTGCTGGCCTATCACAACAAGGCTAGAGGACAGGTGTGCTAGAACTGGGCAGTTTCAGCCCCTCTGCCGATTGAGAAAGGTTCCAGAACAGAATTATTCAAAGACCTNGTCATATTTCAATAACTACACTATCTATGACAACATCACATGGAAAGAAATAAAATAATCCTGCATAGTAAAAAGCCAAATTTCACTTATGCTGTCACATATTCGTGGGGAAATAAGATGGATTTTAGCTGATGTTTCTTTTTAATGAAAATATATTTTTAATCTAATTTATTTTTAAAATTTGGAGCTGGCAGAATCAGAGATTTCACACTAAATCATACCGATAGTGAGTGCAAGATACAAAATTCCATGCACTAGGAGTGGTATAGACTGTAACAAAATCCCAAATTAAAACATAAAACATCAGTTCAGTATGTGACTAGCAGAAGTCTGCTTTTGTTTTGCAGTACAGATTTGAACATTTTTTACAAGCCAAATCCTAAAATATTAACCATAAACCTTCACTTAAATCCTTCTAGACCTTTACTACAGCAACTAAAATCTAGCCATGGCTTTGCATTATAATGTATTTTAGTGTTTCCTAGGAGCAGAATACAATATTATAGACTTTGCTAGCATAACAGATAACGTGACATAAGAACTAAACCAAAAAGTGAACATATTTCTCATAGTCATGATCTTAATTCAGAGTTCTGTGCTGCTTTTTCATCAATCCTATTGATTTAGGTATATGACAGGACTGTTCCTGACTCATTTGAAAACAGTAGCAACATTCCATTATCAGTTGCAGCAAGGGAATTCAGAAAACATGGAAAATAATTTGTGTTTTCTAAATTTTATTATTTCATTTTGTAGCAAGATTTTTATGGCAGTTATAAAAATAGCCAATAATTTCATAACTCTTGTTAGTTTAAATGTTGCTATCTTCACAATATCTTAAGCATCATGATTCAAAGAACTATGTATTTTTGACTGAATTGACAATAAAACTTACCATTATTTTACAATAATCAAACTGACATGAGACTTTATCATGGTACTTGATGTTTCCGTAATAAGAAAATATCTATTCTCCTGCTGCTGACATTGAACAAGCTAACATGAGAACTGACTAATGAAGACCTTATATATAATCAGTATAAGTTAAGTTAATATCATCTGAGAAAGATCATAATTCACGTAATAGTATGAGACTTAGGAATTGGAGTATATCAAATGGAATACATCAACTTATTGTATGTTTCTCTGCATTTATGTCACACAACTGGCTTGATTTAGTTTCTGACAAACTCTAATTTGAAACCCTATTGCCCTGCAAGGCAAATCATCAGGCAGGTACTTTTGAATCATGACGCAAACACTACAGCAAGACTGCCTTATTTCTAATGTGCCCAGGAGAGAATACAGAGTTTAAAGTGCTCAGAAAAATATTTTAAACTCAATGAAAAAGTAAACAAATATCAGAAAAAAAAAAATTATTGCAAAAATCATTTAATAGTGCTTGCCTTTAAAGCATATATATACACCCATGTATCTCATACACCATCTACCTGATCTAATACACCACCTAATTTGATTGAGTGATTTCCATTTAAAAAAATAGTTTAACTGCATCAAAGGCTGTACAGAACACAGTCTTTGCCTCTTGTGTGGAGAGAATTAACATCAACAACAAGCCACTATTAAAATTATGCTCTAATTCACATTAGTCACCACATTTTCAACAACTTTAGATTCTTAAAATGTAGCCTGTATCCTCAAGGCTGAAAAATTTTGTGAATAGGAATTGACTTTCTTTCAAGAACAAATTGCTTTAGGTACCCAAGCCAGAGTTATTCCCAGGCAGGAAGAGTACTGTGGCTTTCACCCATTCTTCCTAGGAATGATGCGTTCTAAAACAGCCTAACTATTTTACTATGTGATCTACTTTGCCCTGGTCTCCTCTGACATCATATGATGCCCTTGAGGCTCTAAAACATCATCATTTGAAGAGGTGTTATTTTCCTCCTTCCTTCTCAAGTCAGAGTATTTGGAGTAACATAAAGACTGTGTAACAGCCCAGAATGGTAGTGGGTTTATATCACAAGACTTACAGCACATGTTACATACTCCAGGATTTCATATAAGAGAATGTGCAGGTCCTTTTTTTTTTTGATGGGTGCTGGCCTATCACAACAAGGCTAGAGGACAGGTGTGCTAGAACTGGGCAGTTTCAGCCCCTCTGCCGATTGAGAAAGGTTCCAGAACAGAATTACTCAAAGACCTACTGTGCTGTTAGCTCTCTTCTTCCCCAGGCCAACACCAAACTCAGCAACATCCCCTCAGCATACCTTCATCTTTTTTATTTCATGTTTGCTCTTCTCCATCTCAAATGAGCCAAGGGGGAACACATCACTGAGAGAGAGCTCTGCAAGATGCCCCCAACAGGAACTCACTTCAACCTGATTGGTTCCTGGTTGGTATAGGTCTGGCCTTGCCCACCACCCCAACCATAATCACCTGGGGAAAGGTGGGGCCTCACTCAGGTGAGCCAAGTTCTGCCTCTGGGGCCTGAAACCACTTGGGGAATAAAACATTCTGCTGGGT
>VYZX01021972.1:5148-18353 GCA_013401335.1 Brachypteracias leptosomus | reverse complement strand
AAATAACACTAAAATGACCATAGTTTGCACAGTATGTTAATGAAAGACAAACACATCCTGAAATCACGCTGGGATGAGATTCAGATGTGCACTATCCTTCCTACCTATATTCCCCACTCCAAAGTAACTTGGGTCTACATCCAAGGAAGGACAGGATTTGCTCCCATACCACCCTTACAGGATAAAACCAGTAAGTTTTTAGGTAGATTTGGGAGAAGATTTTCCAGCAACACAGCTGGACTGTAGGAGATCCTTCCCTGCTTCTTTGAGATGTCAGGCAAGGATATTTTCCCTTGAGATTGAGACCCCTTACCTGAGAAAGGGTAAGTCATTAAGAAACACACATGTGGTATTTGACATGTTTTAAGACATGCNTACCTGATCTAATACACCACCTAATTTGATTGAGTGATTTCCATTTAAAAAAATAGTTTAACTGCATCAAAGGCTGTACAGAACACAGTCTTTGCCTCTTGTGTGGAGAGAATTAACATCAACAACAAGCCACTATTAAAATTATGCTCTAATTCACATTAGTCACCACATTTTCAACAACTTTAGATTCTTAAAATGTAGCCTGTATCCTCAAGGCTGAAAAATTTTGTGAATAGGAATTGACTTTCTTTCAAGAACAAATTGCTTTAGGTACCCAAGCCAGAGTTATTCCCAGGCAGGAAGAGTACTGTGGCTTTCACCCATTCTTCCTAGGAATGATGCGTTCTAAAACAGCCTAACTATTTTACTATGTGATCTACTTTGCCCTGGTCTCCTCTGACATCATATGATGCCCTTGAGGCTCTAAAACATCATCATTTGAAGAGGTGTTATTTTCCTCCTTCCTTCTCAAGTCAGAGTATTTGGAGTAACATAAAGACTGTGTAACAGCCCAGAATGGTAGTGGGTTTATATCACAAGACTTACAGCACATGTTACATACTCCAGGATTTCATATAAGAGAATGTGCAGGTCCTTTTTTTTTTTGATGGGTGCTGGCCTATCACAACAAGGCTAGAGGACAGGTGTGCTAGAACTGGGCAGTTTCAGCCCCTCTGCCGATTGAGAAAGGTTCCAGAACAGAATTATTCAAAGACCTACTGTGCTGTTAGCTCTCTTCTTCCCCAGGCCAACACCAAACTCAGCAACATCCCCTCAGCATACCTTCATCTTTTTTATTTCATGTTTGCTCTTCTCCATCTCAAATGAGCCAAGGGGGAACACATCACTGAGAGAGAGCTCTGCAAGATGCCCCCAACAGGAACTCACTTCAACCTGATTGGTTCCTGGTTGGTATAGGTCTGGCCTTGCCCACCACCCCAACCATAATCACCTGGGGAAAGGTGGGGCCTCACTCAGGTGAGCCAAGTTCTGCCTCTGGGGCCTGAAACCACTTGGGGAATAAAACATTCTGCTGGGTCAACTCCAAATCAGGGCTCACAGCCCAGGCTCCAACACTTCACCTGCAGAAAACAACTAGCTTTTGTTTTACTCCAAAAAAAGTCTCTGTGATCTCTTATTTCTTTTTTAAAACACTCCCTACAAGCTTTTATGTTTGGCACAGAGATATGAAGACATACATATTTTTCAGATGGATATAGATGCATTCACAGGAGCAGTGTACACAATTTAAATAATTATATTTTGCCATAAATACTGACAGGATTTGTCTATGTTTAAGCAATCTTTTCTACTATATCCTTTAAGAACAGCTGCAATTATCAAATGTATCAACACAGGAAAGCTCTTAAACATGTAGTTGAGCTTTTAAAATATTTAAAATAAAGAATACATTTTCATGGCCTAATTCTCCATTTCTATTACCAGAAAGTATCACTGTGATTCCTTTCTATTATCCACACAATAATGGTGGAAAAGAATCAAGCTATAAACTTGTGACATA
The DNA here is from genome assembly GCA_013401335.1 of Brachypteracias leptosomus. NCBI lineage: Eukaryota > Metazoa > Chordata > Aves > Coraciiformes > Brachypteraciidae > Brachypteracias > Brachypteracias leptosomus. Next base: position 16,456 of record VYZX01021972.1, on the reverse strand, counting down.
AAACCACAATATTGAAAAACACTTTCCTTAAAAGCATTCTCCACATTCACATCCATTAAAATATAACAAAACAAAAAGTGGTTTGGTCAAGTTGACCTTTTTTCCTCCATGAAACATTTATTGTCTCATTCTACTTGCAGAATATAAACATACATAATGATTCTTTGTACATATCAGTCTCTGGAACTAAAATAACAATTTTTTTCTATTTGGAAAACAAATTTATATTGAATTAAAATATTCTGGATCTTCAGCATAATATCAAAAAGTGATGAAAGAAATTTAATAGTTTTAATAGCAACTTTTGTAAAACAGAACCACCTTGAATCTGATTCAGAAAAATATACCTAAGTAGTTTACAAAATAACACTAAAATGACCATAGTTTGCACAGTATGTTAATGAAAGACAAACACATCCTGAAATCACGCTGGGATGAGATTCAGATGTGCACTATCCTTCCTACCTATATTCCCCACTCCAAAGTAACTTGGGTCTACATCCAAGGAAGGACAGGATTTGCTCCCATACCACCCTTACAGGATAAAACCAGTAAGTTTTTAGGTAGATTTGGGAGAAGATTTTCCAGCAACACAGCTGGACTGTAGGAGATCCTTCCCTGCTTCTTTGAGATGTCAGGCAAGGATATTTTCCCTTGAGATTGAGACCCCTTACCTGAGAAAGGGTAAGTCATTAAGAAACACACATGTGGTATTTGACATGTTTTAAGACATGCTTTTAATTTGCACTAGTACATTTCCATAAATCACTTAGTTTTGTAATAATGTATTCTGTGTATTGCTTTTTAAATTGCAATAGTGTATTCTACCTTTGTATCCATAAAATGTGCAGTGAAGTCCCTCTCTCTGTCACACTTAATTTTTAAAGATTTTTACAAAAATTCAGAGAAGTCTAGAAGGCAAGTTTTTATGAGCTGGGAGACATGAAGGACATTGAACACAGATTGTCCCCATCTTTACTGTTTCCCTAATTTTTAGGTTTCTCTCCAAGCAAGTGGACATCACGAGCACCACTGCATCCTTCTGCTGATACAAATTTCCATCCTCATCAGTAAAGATGATTTTGCTACTTCTGAAAAAGATCACAGATTTAAGCTCCAAAGGAACCCTTCAGCTTTGGAAACTAGGTGGATTTTCAAACACATTTATTGGTTTACTGTGTCCTCTTCACTGATTTGGACAGAGTTATGGCCAGAATGCTGGCTGTTTTGAATGTTTTTTTCTGGCATTGAGCTGTCTTCTTTCATAGCATCTCTTAAGTGTATTGACTTCATTCCCGAAACCAGGGACCAAAATTTAAGCAGTGAGATGCTGACCACTATGTCTTGTGTCTCTTGAGTTTCATTTCTAAATGTGCAACCAGATATTCATACTGATGAAACTGTTTATCTCAGTTTCACCATTCTTCTACATTTTCAGGTTCACCTTTTCTCTTCTCTCTTCTGTTTTATATGGAAATATTTTTTTCCCTTCTTTGTCTTGTCTTTCTATAAAGCATTGCCTTGCCATTAATTTTTCACCTGGAACATACCTTTCTTCCCTCTGGCACTCCAGCAAAGGAGATGAACCTGCTATTCTCAATTTACAGATGAAAAAATGAAAGAACCTGCCTGAAACCACAAAGTAAGCTAGTAGCACTATATGAGTTGCCTCCTAACTGCCTGATATAACCTCAAATACCTTGGTGATACTAGCTTGATTTGTGTGGTCCCTGTCAAGTAACACTCCTGAGAGTTGCGAATTGTGGCCTGTTAACTGTGACCGCCAGACAAACCCAAAGGGTATCAGAGCACTACTAAAAGATCAGTCACATTGTGGCAGACAGAGACCATCATGAAATGAATGCTTGTACATTCCAAATCACACAGCTGTACATCCAAAAATTGAAATATATGTGGACTTGGTAGTTTCCAGCTAGCTTTAATAAAATTCATGAGTGCAGCTGACTGAGTTTTGCAGTTCCAGTCAATGATTTGTCTCAGTTTCATAATTTTGGTTGTAAAATTTTAGGCTTATTCAAGGATTACAATGAAAAGATCCCAGTCAGGAACATACGATGTAGCCCGTTCTAAAGATACTATGTAATACTCATGTATTGAATGTTCTGAAAGAGTCAGGTTTTGATTGATCTATCTTAGAGCTTGAATTGCAGGCTACCTTAATTTTCTAGAGTGGAGACATCTTGCGTACACCGATAGCACTGAAAAACAATAAAGTGAAGAAACATGACAAATAATATTTTTAAGATCTTTCAGATTTTTCACACATTATTTAATCTTAAGACTTCATCTTCAAGCACTGCAAATATTGAGATGGAATCACAGCTGTGGATTTTGTTTGTTTGTTTACTGTAAGCTATAATAGTTCAGTAGTTACTTCAAAGTAATCTTGAAATTTTGATCAAACGAGAACAACATAACATAGTATTTGGAGTCCTGAAGATTTACAGTCTTGGGGTTTTGGGGTTGTTTATTGTTGTGGGGTTTGTTTATTTTTTTCTGTTTGGCTGGTTGATTTTTCTGAAGGGAGCAGGATGATCTTTAAAACATCAATGGTAAATACAGATCTTAGTAAATATTGTGTTTGTAAAAAAATCAAGGACTAAAAATTGTGTTGCAGTGAAATTAGTAGGTGTTTTTAACTAATTTTAAATGTGCCAGGATTTTATCCCAGGAATTTAAAATCTGTTTAAAACACATCAAAATTAATTCTATTTATCTAGAGTAAAAGCCCATATAGCTTCCTGGATGGTTGATGGAAACAGAAAGAGAGATTAGAGACTTCTGTTTTTTTCCCAATTCTTTTTTGGAAGAATCTTAGGCTGAGTAGGTCCTTAAGTACTTCAGTTAAGGGCTTAAAGATAGCTTTCTGTGAAAGTGACCAAATTTACCTGTACCAACAGAAAGGAGACTTGTGGATTGTCTGAACGGTGGAAAGTATTTCGGTTGCTTGGTTGATGCTTATCTTGGAATCCTTGGAGTACTTTTGTCGCTTAAAAAATTATGAACTTTTAATAATAAAATTTTTTAAAGTGTTTGTTTTGTAGTTAATATTTTGTTTACTTGCCAGCCATTAGCTGGGTTGGACATGGAATTGCAGATGAATGTTGGAACGCCAGCTGATAAAAGTGTGCTTTACAGAGAGATTGGAATGAAAAGTTGCTTACTTGGCCCAAAGGAAAGAGAAGACTATGCCAGCTGTGGTGGGATGCCTGGGTAAACCGTTTGAGTAGCAACTTGGAGAAGGCATTTTGGATTGAAAAATATGTTTGTTGGGATATATTTGGCAGAATATCTAACATTTACCTCTCTGTGTATCAGTTGGCAAAACGAATCTTTAAATCTCAAATAAACTATGGATCAAAGTGTGTGACAACTTGTCCAGTCTTGCATCATAAGGATAAATAATTCCTATTTTCAGTCTTTTGTCCAAGAGTGTGTGGTGGTATTTCTCTGTTCATTTTTCACAAATATATTTCTGAAATATTTTTCAGTTCATTAGACAAGACTCTCTATTGCAACCTGTCTACCACAGGTTATGATGATATATTACACACATAATCTCTGGAATATGCCACAGGTAATTACTATGCTAGGACAAATAAGTACCCCCAATAACTTCTATACTGACGCTGATTTTCTACCCACTAACACATAGCCGATAGAGCCTTCATGTCTCTGTATGTATCATTTGAGTATTGGTGAGCAAGCAGCTGCATGGTGCTCAGCTGCCAGCTGGATCTAAACTGCAACAATGTCAAAGCAGATAAATTTTCATGCAAAAAATATATTCTCAATACCTTCAAATAAAGAAAATTAGATGAGTTTTATTTTCTATCAAACCTTATTTTTCTTCAGAGAGTTAATAATACTTGCTGTAGATATAAAAATGAAGTTTTTCTAAGCAAACATATTCTGACAAACCTCTGGCCATGGAGAGACTGCCTGTGATGTCCAGAAATAAGACTTATTTGATTTACCAGGAAGGTAAAAAAAAAGATAAATTGAAAGCTGGCTAAAAGATTAAAAGGTTGAGAAAGAGAATTCAGATTGCTCATCAGAAAAAGAGGAAGAAAATTACAAAAAAAGGATTGAAATCAGGGTAAAAACAAAATGTACTCAAATGAAGAACAATAAAACATACATTTTATAAAGTTAAAACATATAGAACAAACAGTAGGACAATAAATATAAGCCAACCAAATTAAAAGGGAGAGAAACTGTAAAATTTGAATTGTTTAAAAAGATTATATGAAAAGGATTTATTGCAAAAATACCTTCCTGATCTCTCAGTCCTTGGGAACACATCAGTCCCTGGGCAATGATTTGTTTTTCACTCTTAAGAACATTTTCTAAAAAGTAAAGAAAAAGATTGAAGTAGTTATTTCATGCCACTCATGTTTAGCTTTAGGAAAAAGTTCCTATTCTTCATTAAATAAAAAGAAGCATTTTGAAAATTAGATTTCAGTACTAGACAGTGTTAAGACAGCAAGAATTGTAGATCAAGCCTTTTTAAAAAAGAGGCAGATAAGAGACAGGTATTCCAGGCTGTAGTCCTGAACACAGGACTGATGGCTGTACTGTGACTGGTAAGCCTTCCTAGTTTAGACCGAAAATTAAATCACTCACTCTCAGAATCATAAAATCATAGGATAATTTGTTAGAAAAAGTACTTGGAGGCTAAATTTCCCAATCCCTACTTGAAACACATCCAATTAGATCATCAGGCCTGTGGTGGCTGAGTCTTGAACACCTTTAAAGACTGACATCTTACAACCTCTTTGAACAACCTATTTCATTATTTGAGCATCCTCATGATACTTTTTTTCCTTAATATATGATCAGTATTTCCCATGTTCAACCCCTTTTTTTTTTTTTTTATCCTACCATTGCAGGATTGCAAAAGGAGGAGTCCCAGAATTTGGTTCCATCCTAGCATATGTTTAATCACCATAGCATAGCAACACATAACTGTTAAGGAATGATTTTGTTGGGGTGTTTTGCTTATTTAGACACAAGCTTTTAAAATTACCAGGAAAATGTTTAATGTTGGTAAATATTTTTTTTCTAGAGAATAAAAATATTGAAAAAACTGATGACTGAATCTAATCATCATTCAGTGTATTACATTTTGATTAGCACTTGTATAAGAAATTAACTGAACAGCCAACTACAACTGATGATCTGATGTTTTAAAAATTCCTAAAATCTTTGTACTTCTGATTTCTTTTTAATTTAGTTTTAAAATACAAATAGCCGCATAGGGATAATGAAAACTGCTAGAAACTCATTCATATTCAGACTGATAGCATGAACATGTTAGTGACATGACATAGGCTGGGTTTTCTGCATTGCTTTTCCACGAATATCACAAAATGGCAGATGTGGGAAAGGAATTCAGAAGATAATCTAGTCCAGCCCTTCTGCTAGTGGATGCTGGCAATTCTTACAATATACCTCTTTCAGTTAAAGTGGATCTTGAATAATGATATATTTATATAAATCTTTTGAGAAAAGTTTCTCTTTAACATTGTAAAACTATCAATGGAAGTGCCTGGACTCACTGTTAGTTCTTTCTTGATGCTAACTTGAATGAGTAGTAGGGTTTCTTTGATAGCTTAATGAATGTAACTAATCACACTAAAAAGGCATCCAGCGATGTTACAGGTCTACTGCCTACAAACAGTGTAGTTCCTTTTTTTCTGATCATGTCTTTTAAAGATTTTTTTCATTTTTACTGCATTTACAGTTTCTCAATGTCACTCTATCATTGACCTGGTCAATAACAGAGTTCCAGCTTTATTGTGAAGGACTGAAGTAATTCTTCTTCTCTCTACTTATCTGTCATTCTTTGCATGCTGACTGACTCTAGCTATCAACTGTATTATTTATTCACAGAACAACTTTCCTTAACAGGTTGGCAGAGCCATGGTACTATTTTCTAAAATTGTACTTCAGACACTTTCCAAACATGTCTATCTAAACCACAAGTGTGATTTTGTGATTTTTTCAATCTGCATGGTTTGTTTTTTATTTTTTTTCCAGAACTGTTCTATTGCTGCACTTTTAGTTTAGAATAATCTGCTAGGAATAAGTATGGCCTGTTGACATGACATGACATGACATGACAGAGGATAAGAAAATATCAACCTCAATGAATTGACTTTTTATTTTACAGAAAAAAGGGGTAGAATATTGGGAAAGAAAAGCATTGATTTCAGTATCTTTTTGAGTTGTGAGGGATGATTACAGAAATACCCATTAGTATTTAAATAAATACAATATTTTGAATTAACAGAATTTACTTGTAGTGATGAGCATTTTCACGTTGGCTGTGTCTCTTAGGTGCTGATTGTATTTGGGAGCTGGTAAAATATTGATTCCTTTTTGACATTTCATAACCCAGCAATGGCTCAGAACAGGTTCATTATCATTTTTAAAAAGAAAACAACACAAATACATCAACTTATGGTGCAATTTTACCATACTATCTGAATAGGTTGACATGAATATGAAAAATTATTTAGATTCTGTGAAATATAGACTTCTTTCGGTCTGCATATATTAAAAGTGATACATAAAAAATGTTAAGGCAAAGAACAAGAAAGAGGGAAAACATATTTTCCATCAGCTACAATATGCGTTTATTTGCAAATCTGNTAATGATGGGGCTCAATGGCCAGGCTGCAGAAGATCAATATTCTTCCAACGTAGCTCAGAAAGGTGCTGATGGCCCTGGGAAGAACAGAAATGGAGCCTTTGGGCCCATAGATGTGGCTGGGAGCCTCAGGTGAGGCCCATTAAGTCTTAATGCATTCAGAGATATGACATCAGCCTGAAAATATAAATGCACCATGATGATGAGTCTGATACTTGTTCAATACTACATCAAATATGATAAACTCTGAAGGCTGAAACTAGCTGAACTAGCTGAAAAAGCCAAAAGCATCATTCCTATTCAGCCAAGCATAAAACCATCATGAATCCCATTATTACATAACAAAACACATTAAAATAACTCTGATCAGCTCTATGCCTATTTAATTTGATGAAACCTATAGAAATGGTGTTGGACATGGACAGTGGGGATTGAATGCACCCTAAGTAAGTTCGCTGATAACATTGAACTGTGTGGTGTGCTCGACACAATGGAGGGAGGGGATGTCATCCAGACAGACCTTGACATGCTTGAGAGTTAGGCCTGTGCAAACCCCATCAAGTTCAACAAGGCCAAGGGCAAGGTCCTGCACCTGGGTCAAGGCAATCCCAANAATATTGATTCCTTTTTGACATTTCATAACCCAGCAATGGCTCAGAACAGGTTCATTATCATTTTTAAAAAGAAAACAACACAAATACATCAACTTATGGTGCAATTTTACCATACTATCTGAATAGGTTGACATGAATATGAAAAATTATTTAGATTCTGTGAAATATAGACTTCTTTCGGTCTGCATATATTAAAAGTGATACATAAAAAATGTTAAGGCAAAGAACAAGAAAGAGGGAAAACATATTTTCCATCAGCTACAATATGCGTTTATTTGCAAATCTGAGTACTTCATAATGGAAGTAAATAGTAATTTATTTTTTTTTAATTTCACAAAGTGAACAACATATGTAAAGTGTTTTATAATATCTTCCTGAATATCAAGAGGTTTTTATTTAACCAATATGTGAAATCAGGTTAAAATTAACTCACATCTTCAACCTTTCAATATTGTTTGGAGATGTTTACAGGTTTTAGATTCACCAAAGTATTGTATTTCAGATATGTTTAGATTAAAGAAACAGAGGTATTATTTTATGTGGAGATTAACAAAAACTTTTAATTCAGACATATTGCTTCTAGAAAGCAATTTACTTCATTGTCTGAATGTATATCTGCTTCCTTATAGCAATAGTTTGATATTAATAACGTACACTCAGATACATCTTAGTGTAGCAGTAATATATATTTAATCCAAAATCAATTGTTAGGGAGTAGCAAGGGTCAGCTTCTCCTTAAGAACACCAGAAGCTGAAGGTGATACCTAAGGGGACTGGTGGGACAGGTCTTCATCAGCAAGGACACACCCTACAGGACACAGTGAGTGAACAAGTTAGATCTGGAGATAGTGGCCAGGTCTGGTCAGGAGTCTGAACATAAGGACATGTCATGGGGATATAGCAGGGCCAAGGTAAAGTGTGGAAGTCAGTCAATATGTTAGAGTTAGGCTCTGGTCCAGGACAAATCCCCCATGATAGCACCAGAGCAGGACAAGTCAGCTCATGGATTGGAATTCTAATGATGGGGCTCAATGGCCAGGCTGCAGAAGATCAATATTCTTCCAACGTAGCTCAGAAAGGTGCTGATGGCCCTGGGAAGAACAGAAATGGAGCCTTTGGGCCCATAGATGTGGCTGGGAGCCTCAGGTGAGGCCCATTAAGTCTTAATGCATTCAGAGATATGACATCAGCCTGAAAATATAAATGCACCATGATGATGAGTCTGATACTTGTTCAATACTACATCAAATATGATAAACTCTGAAGGCTGAAACTAGCTGAACTAGCTGAAAAAGCCAAAAGCATCATTCCTATTCAGCCAAGCATAAAACCATCATGAATCCCATTATTACATAACAAAACACATTAAAATAACTCTGATCAGCTCTATGCCTATTTAATTTGATGAAACCTATAGAAATGGTGTTGGACATGGACAGTGGGGATTGAATGCACCCTAAGTAAGTTCGCTGATAACATTGAACTGTGTGGTGTGCTCGACACAATGGAGGGAGGGGATGTCATCCAGACAGACCTTGACATGCTTGAGAGTTAGGCCTGTGCAAACCCCATCAAGTTCAACAAGGCCAAGTGCAAGGTCCTGCACCTGGGTCAAGGCAATCCCAAGGACAAATACAGGCTTGGTGGAGTATGGATTGAGAGCAGCCCTGTGGAGAAGGACTTGTGGGTATTGGTAGATGAAAACCTGAATATGAGCCAGCAATATGTGTTCACAGACCAGAAAGCCAACTTTATCCTGGTCTGCATCAGAAGAAATGTGGCCAACAGGTCGAGGGAGGTGATTCTGCCCCTCTCCTCTGCTCTGGTGAGACCCCACCTGGAGTACTGCATCCAGCTCTGGGGCTCCCAGCATAAGAAGGACATAGACCTGTTGGAGAGAGTCCAGAGGAAGGCCATCTAGATGATCAGAGGGCTGGAATGCCTACAGCTTGCTGTACTACTTTTCCAGATATCAGAGTGGTTGAAGTCCCCCAGCAGGACAAGAGCCTGTGAGTTTGAAGCCTCCTGTAGCTGGAGTAAGAACACTTTTCTCTGCTAATCTTTCAAACATTTGTATTTTCAAATTATTTAGGAAAGCTGTGTAATTCAAAACCTAGAAAGCATCACCAGTAATAATCATGATTATTAGATGGCAAATACCATGGTAAAGCTAGAGTCCTAAAGAGCTTTAAAACTTCCAGCAAGAACTTCTGAAGAAAAGGGCACTGTCTGGACCTTAAATAAATGGACATTGAGACATGGAGAAAGGAAAACCTGGATTCATTTCAACTGAAGTTTAACTTTGTCTATTACCAATGGGGAAATTCAAATGGTGATTTTGTCCTCACTAATTTGATTATCTGAAGAACAAGAGAATTAGCTTTGGAGGTACCTGTACATTACCATTGACTAAGCAGATACCAAGGGTAAGGTACATAACATTAAATGAAATATTTCAGTTACTCTCCCTATTTATACATGAAATCAGTGGAACAGCTGAAAAGGGGCCATTACATTTCTTGTGTATTTTAGTAGAGATTATATCATGAACTATACTTTTTATATGCAATAATATCTGTACATTGGAATCCTGATTGCTTCACAGAATTAGATCATTCCTGAAATGTCACAAACCTGAAAAGATGTATAAGAAATGACATTAGGACGTGACGATTTAATCTGCCTGCATTGAAGTCAATGGCAAAGTCTCTGCTGACATCAGATTAAAAAGAGTTACAGGATATTCCCATATGTTTTAAGTAATTACAGATATTCCTAGAAGGGATGCACATGTCTGTAGCTGAATATGTCAAGCACTGAAAGATAAGAAAATTCTTAGATTCAAACTACGTCTTTTTATAAGCTCTGTAATGTTTGGTTTGTTGTTCTTATTCATGTTGCTTTCCTCTACACTTTTTAATATGTCCAGGAGAACTACTGCTGAAATAAGATAAGAAAAGTTATTTTCATCACTTTCAAAAAAAGCTGGTATGGGGAGAATAGTGTGTTGTCTTAAGTTTTCCAGATTCAAGTTTTGCAGACTTCAGGGATTTAGACAGCTCAGATAGCTCATCAAAGTCCTTTATATGTATGTGAATTTAAATCAAACTCTTGAACCTTTAAAAGTTTTGCCCATTACAAACTCTTATTTATATTTCTATATTCTTTTTATATGTACAAACAACTATGCATTGCTTCTTTTTTGCCTAAATGTTTAAGAAGTTACAAATGTTAACAAGTTTTGCTAAAAAAATCAATGTATATACTAATTAGAAGCTCAGGTAATGCTAGTAATGTAGAAAAGAAAACTTTTAATGAAGAGCTTTTATTGTCCAATTTACAGGCAGAGAAAAAAAATATTTGTATGCAAATGTGAGCACCAATTAGTGAAGTATGCTTAAAAGAGCACAAGCTGATCTTTTTCAAAGCAAACGCAGTTCATAAATAAACCCTCATCACAGCTGTTATCATATTTGATTTTTCAATAAAATATATTCAAAATCCACAGTTCATAAACTTTGGGTTGATTTTTTAAAAAAGTATTGCAGAAATTGCTTGAACATTTGTGGAAATCAATGTCAGGAATTTCATTGCCATGCTGTTCTTTAATACTTTCAAACTACCGAGCATGTGACTAAAAAATGGGTCATTCAGGCAGTTCTTTTTGAAGTTTGAAACACAATGATAGAGTTTATAAAAGGACAATCAGAAAGCCAGTAATTACAATATGAGCTAGCTCAATTCTCAGTCTAAGTGTCTTCTTGTAGATAATGAGATATAATGTCTGCAATGCATGGATGAACCTTTTCTGGTCATGTCTGGCAGACAGCTACTTTTAGTAGGAAAGCAATTAAAGAAATGTTCAGAAATCCAGACACTAGTAGTTGCCTAGGCTAAGTTAGATTTTAAATAAAATCCAAGTTATTCTTGAAAATGAGAACAGAGAGAGACTTCCTTTTTAGACTCTATGTCAAAGTCTATAACTCTTGTGTCCAATGACTGTGGATCATCTTTTATC
>VYZX01021971.1:198993-384380 GCA_013401335.1 Brachypteracias leptosomus | reverse complement strand
TCTGTGATTCTGTGATCCCCAAGGTGTTTCTACATGTTTCTTGACACCTCTGTGACCTCTACAGTTGTTACTATGTGAATCTGTCTTGCTCTAGTCTGGACCTTCCCTATAGCGTATGTCCCTGGAATCCCCAATTGACCTGGTTCCCACCACAGAAGGTGTTCTGGTGTCTCAGTTGATGCTCAGTGGGGTTTTTAACACTCTTAAAACCAATTTGTATTACTTCAGTCTCAAACCCTCTGGTTTATTTGCCTAATTCTGATTATCTGTGAGTTTTGAGGTGGGGTGGGTGCTGGAAAGCTTCATGGGCTCTTTATGCTGATTGTGGCTTGCAGGTCAAGATGCAAATCCAAATTAAAATATGCTGGTGAAGGGAGAAGCTTTCACTGCAATAGCAACAGCATTGCAAACGAAGAGTGTAGTCTGGTGTTGGGAAGGACCCTGTGCTCTCAGTGCAGGGGCAGCACTCTGTGTTACAGAAGTGTTCTGCCTTGGAGAGCCCATCACACCTACTCAAAGGGGTATGCTTTGTGTGTTCTCCTCTCAAGGTCTCTGGACAGAAAGCTGCAGCGACCACTCCTGGGGAAGTCCCGAACGCTGCCCAGCATCCCGCAGTCACCGGTCCTGAGCAGGCTTCCCCTCCTTGACTCCACAGCATACAGAGAGAAGATGCCGGAGCAGAAGCCCTACAAGAAGCACTCGGCCTCTGATCACCAGAAAGGTTGCACGGTCCCTTCCTCTGGTGAGTGCTTAGTGCTGGGATGAGCTTCTATCCCTTTCTGCCAGGGATCTGCAAAATCCCAGCCAGTGGTTCCTGCTTCTCCAGGGGCACAAATAATAAAATAAACCCAACTCCAGTCTGTGTGGGGTTTATCCTGCTCCAGAACCAGCCCTTCTTGAATGAGATTTGTGCTCTTTGTGCAGTCCTGGCCTGCGGTGGGGGTTTGCTGCAGCAAATGCTCCCCAGCCTGATAGTGTGTGTTGGCCTTTAAGTCAGCTGAAGGGTTTTATCCTGTTCTACTCTGGTGCTGATCCTGATGGAATGCTTATATGGCTGGACTGGCTGCTCTGAGCAAGTTTATTGGCAAAACTGTTGATGGTCAAATTGCTTTTGGTGCCAGCGGAATCATGCTGGGGCCATAAAAATGATGGTGAGAGGGATTATTAGCACTGAAACAAAGATAAGGCCTGTGAGCCAGGGCTGATAATCCAGTGCTAAATAAAATCCTCATAAAACAGCTCACTTCAAACAGCACCCTTGGATTTTTTTTGTTATTTATTTTAAATCTAACCTGCTCACAGCCAGATCACTGCAAGCTACCCAGCAGAGCAGCCATCCAAGCCCTGCACTCATATCAAGGCTCTGCAAGCTGCATTTTATTTCCTGATGCTACTCATTCTCCTAAAAGTCATGCATGGAGAGGATCTTGGCACGTTACTGAGCCCCTCCTGCTGCACTCGTCACGGTAAGTGTCAGCTCTCAGCTGCATGTGAGACCTGTGCTTCTCCTTTCAGCCCATTAATTTGTTAGAGCAGGTCTTAGTGTGCAAGGAAGGCCCATGGGAAAGCTTGTGTAGCTGCCTCCTGGGGATATGAAGAACTAGGACACTTGTGAGGAGGTAGGTACTTGCAGGCAGTTCCGTTGCTTGAAATCAAAGATGACTTGTGAGGTTCTGTGAGCTCTCAGGGTTTCCTGTGTCTTGGTTTGTGGGGACAGACCTGAATAAATGGTGGAGATCTGCCTCCTGGTAGAGGGTGAGACAAAGTGCTCTGCAGGACTTGTGCCTGAGAGAGCATCCACCATGAAGGACATGGCACACAGAGCACCCTTCCACACCAGGTGAGTCCTTTGTTGATGTGCTGGTGGCGCAGTGAGGGAGTGGGAAGCTGATGTAAGTCTGTGGGATGAAGTCCCAGCATGAGTCAGACCCACTGCAAACCTCATCACCTCCTTCTGGAGACACCTCCTCTAATGAGTGCAGATGTGCTCGTACACCGTAGAACAACCTCTCTGGAGCACACACTGAGCACAGTCCTCCCTGCACAGCAGGTGTGAGGAACAGCCCCATCACATGTTCCAAGTGTTGAGGATGTTGCATTATTCATGGCTGGAAGGTGTCTAGGATGCCGAGGAGTATGAAAACCCTCATAGGGTGGAAGGCTCCCTCCACAGCCAGAGCTTTGGATGAATGAACGTTTTCTGTCCAGATCCTCCCAGGTTCTTATACTCAGTTAGAAACTGCTCATTAAGGCTGTCAGCATGCTACCATGGAGGGTAAAAGAATGGGATTGTACTACTAGCAGGATGTGACGTCTGGACAGCAGGACAAGAGCGGAGCAGCACGTTAACGAGCCCTGCTATGCTGATGAGGAAAGCAGGATTCCCACAAGTACGTATGAATGAGAACTGGGCTATGGGGTATTGGGAAGGGGAGAAGATTCTTTCCTTAAAAAGCCAGGAGCACATGGCCAAAAGCACCTTGGGAAGAGCTCACTCACAGGGATGTGAGGCTTTAGCAGAGCAGGGTGGTTCATGGAGAGGTGATAAGCTCATCTTCAGGGAGCAGAGCTCACTGCTCTGCAGGGAGGAGACCATGCTCTGCCTTGCTGCTGTCCTGGGGCTGTGAGTAGAGGAATCACCAAGCAAGGTGGGAGATGCTGTTGTCTCCAGCGTGGATGAGATGCGGCATCGTCATCTGACCTCTGAAATGTGTTCCCTGGCCTTTTGCTTTGTACCTGGTGGTTCCAGCACTGCAATCTGGATGAGGGCAGTGCCCTTTCACTCTATGGGAGCCCACAGGAGATGGTCCTGCTGTGGCACCACAGCTCCTGTGCAGGTCCCTGTGTGGGCACTGAGGTGCCTGATGAGGAACTGGTGCTTGAAGATGGATGGAAGAGCTGAGCCTATGGCTGCTGAGCCTGTCAAACCCTCTCCTTCTCCCTAAACCAACCTTCCTTCTCATTTAGGGAGCCAGGTAGCTGGCTGTGCTGGTGAACAGGTCTGAGTTTCCTCTTGGTCTGGTTTTGTTGTTCCCCTTCAGGTAGCCCACAAGAAGTGATGGTGTGTTCAGCTGGGACAGGCTCTGAGCTCTTGGTTTCCATACTTCACCTCCTTGACTGGAGCAGGGCTCCTGGATTAACCTCAGATTCCTGAGAGCTGTGAGCCTAGTATGTAGCGAGGAGGAGACAAGCAAATGGAGCTTGGTTGAACAGGGGCAGGGACAGCACCTGCCTTGTCCAAACCATTATCCCTTTGGTGCCACATTTTGCATTGTGTCAAGAGATCTCATGCACACTGGCAGCACAGGGAAATGAGCTGCTTTTTGCTTGCCGTTCCTTCCTCTGTGCTCCTGTGAGGTTTTGGGGGTGGGACTGATCCCTTACAGTCCCCTCAGCCTGACACCTGGAAGGAGCAGACCATGCTGGAGCTCTTCTGCCTCTTCTCTCCCTTACCTGTCGTGCAACACATTGAGCTCTTCAGAAACTGGCCCTGTGCCCCACTGTAAAGCTGGGCAGAAGTTAACTGGTAGCACAGCTGATGTGAGCTTATTGGGAATTGAAAGGAAGTGGCTGGATTTGAGCTTGGACTGGGACCCTGGAATTCAATTTCCTAATACAGGGATGTTTTTGATGGCCTTCCGTGACGTCTGCATGAGTGTCCATCTTTTATCTCTGTTGAGCTCAGCATGGGCGTACAACCCCCTCCTGGAACAGCTTTGCTTGCAGAGATACTCATCCTGAGCTTTCAGCTGGGCAGTGGTGCTGGTTCCTGTGCTGCTTAACAGGCGGAAGACTCCCAGTTCCGAGGCTTCATCCACTCCCCATGCAAGAGGAACCGAAGGGCTTTTTTACACCCACACATTGGTGCTGAGGAAGACTTCTTCTGTTGCTTGCAGCAGCCGAGGGATTGGCCTGTCTTTTAGAAGTGCCAGTGTTGCCAGACGTAGCTCTGGGTGGCAGAGGTGAGCAGCTTCAAGACAAGAGCATAAGGATGGTTGGCCTCCAGCTTGTGGGCTTGCTCCTGTCCCTGGCATTTCCTCACCAGGGACGTCTTGATCGTTCCCTTCTGACCATTCTGAACTTGACCATTGATTTGCTTGCTTGGAAGAGATCAAGAACAAGCTTCTTCAGCATGTAGAAAAGCTTTTTGGGGTAGATGAAGTTCTTGCTCCCCATGCCCAGGGAAGAGGAACCATAGCCCTTCTGCCTGAGTAGGGGAGGAGTTTGGAGAGGATCACATCTCTAGGTGTAAGGATCTTCCACACTGGAGGATGCCACTGCCTGTAGGCCCTTGGAGAGAGAAAAGACCAAGAGCAGCAAAATCCTTGGAAAATTTGGGTCAGTGAGATCAGATGTGACCCTATTGGTCTGTGGAGTTTGAAATGCAACTGCTCATCCTTGGGAGAGATGCCCTGCACAGAGGAGTGGGTATGGCGGGTGGTTGTCCTTGCCCTTGTGCCCTAGCAGCTGGGCTATTTTGAGCACCTAGCCTTGGCCCCTCCTGCCCCAGGGCAGTAGAGCAGTGGTGGCTGTGTCTCGGCAGGCTGTGGGCTGGCAGGGGACAGTTTCAGGGACAGAGGGTGGTGCGGGTCGTGGCTGAGCCATCACAGATGGGCACAGGAGCACCTGGGCTGATTCTTCCTTTTATGTGTGATTTTCCTGGTGCTGGGTGGGTCCTTCCGGGCTTGGTGCCTGCGTGCGGCATTTCCTGCTGTGTCCCTGCAGTGATGCTATCGCGCAGTGGCAGTCTGGATCTGGACTCTGATTGACGTGTTTGTGCCTTGGATAATCACAGCTTTCAAACAGCAGTTCCTGTGTTGTATGAGTTGACATTTGGAGAGGAGCAGCAGGAGCTTATTAAATTGAAAGTAGTGGGGAAAAAAAAGATGCACTGCAAAGGCAGTGCTGTGCTCCAGGTTGTCTCTTTGTTCCCATTTTTAAGCTCTCTGCCTTTCTCTTCTTCCCTCTTGTCCTCTTGGCTCTGCTGGTTTCAATTCGGTGCCTTCAGATCTACTGGCAGACAGTGAACTGTCTTTATACCTTAAGCTTAGGGGGTATGAAGAAGAGACACTTTTGTTGACATAGAAGATGGAGCAGCTGGTCACTGCTCTGGAGCTGCAACATCCAGCCTGTCTCATCATGGTCCATGTCAAACCCCCCGCCTTGCTGACTGACCAGGGCTTCACTCACTTGGTGGCCGCTTCTTACCTTTAGGCCTTTATTTGCTCTAAACCCTGAAAGTATTTTGCTCCTCAGCCCTGGGGTCATGGACACTCATGCCTGAAGGTACTGGGTTTTCAGAAACTAGAAACAAATGATCTTGCCTTTGGAAGTCTTTGCTCCTTTGCCGCTTGCAAAAGAGCAGGGCGGTGACATTACAGAGATGTTTTCTGTTGTGTTTTGTTATTTTTTCCTTTTGTTGCAATGTGATGTGGTCAGTCTCACCTTGGGAGCTCCAGCTCTGTGTGATGCTAACCATCCTCTGCTACCACAGCTTGTTCGGCATCAGGGAGGTTTGGTGTCCAGGTGAATACCTGCTGGAGAGAGGTTTGATATGTGGCAGCAATGCCAGCAGCAAGAACCGCCTGTGGTTCTGATTGTGGGGTTTTTATTCCTTAAAAAACACCCCAAAACATATTCTTTCAATGTGGAATATCTTATTTGACTCGGGGTGAAGAAGCATCATTGAATTTTTTTTTATTTCTTTATAAACAACTCTTATAAATTGGATAACCCTATTACAGGAAAATAGCACAAAGTTTTTAAGTGTTAGGATTTTGGTTTGCTGATTATTCTGATTAATAATATTCACACCGCAGTAGTGCCTGGAGGCACTGACTCTGGCCAAGCCTTCATTGTCCTCAACCGTGTTTGATTCCTGCCAGGACGATGTTGGGGGCTGTGAGTTTGTGAGGCTGGACAGGGTGGGTGCAGGAGCTATTGCCTGAGGTGGGCGGGGGCAAGGGGTACACAGGGTGTCATGGCAGGGATATGCCCCCAGCCATCTCCAGTACCCTCACCTGATGATGGGATGGGCAGATGAGGCCTGGACTCTCCAGTGGACATCCTCACCAGTAGGCTGAGGGGTAGTACATGGCCCAGACTGTGGCTGTGTTGGGGTGGCATGTCCTTCTGCTTCCGTTTGACTAGGGAAGTGATTGTCCCTCTGTACTCAGCACTGATGAGGCTGCACCTCGGATCCTGGGTTTGGTTTTGGGCCCCTCACTCCAAGAAGGACATTGAGGGGCTGGAGCATGCCCAGAGAAGGGCAAAGAAGCTGGGGAAGGGTCTAGAGCACAAGTCTTGTGAGGAGTGGCTGAGAGACCTGGGGTTGTTGAGTCCGGAGAAAAGGAGGCTCAAGGGAGATCTTCTCACTCTGGACAATTCCCTGAAAGGAGATTGGAGCCAGGTGGGGTTGGGCTCTTCTCCCAAGGAACAAGCAACAGAACAATAGGAAACAGCCTCAAGTTGTGCCAGGGATTTAGGTTGGACATGAGGAACAATTTCTTCATGGCAAGGGTTATCAAGGGCTGGCGCAGGCTGCCCAGGACAGTGGTGGAGTCCCCATCCCTGAAGGGGTTTCAAAGCCGTGGAGATGTGGTGCTGAGGGACATGGTTTAGTGGTGCTGGGTTAGTGGTTGGACTTAATGATCTTAAAGTTCTCTTCCAACCAAACTGATTCTATGATTCCCCAGGGGAGGCTTGGCGGCTGGAGGATGACTGCACGGAGCACCCCAGGGACCCCCAGCTTGGCACAGCGGTGGAGGGTGCCCCATTCAGCTACTTCCGCACTCACTCCTTCTACATGAGGAAGAGCCTGTCTGTTGACAACCACCTTGGGTCCCTCAGCTATGCTGTCCACCCGGCAGAGACGAGGGCCGAACGTGTCAGGACCAAGCTGCGGCGGCAGTTCGTGAGTACTGGGGCTCCTGCCCTGTCTGCCTTCACACATGTGACTTCCCCAAAACATCAACATGTTGGAGAGCTACTGGGTCTTGAGAGTTTGCAGATGGGCACGGACAAGCAAAGCCCACTCTGACCCCTTGGAGCATCCTGCTGGTGGGACAGCAGGGACACATCAGGGCTGTGCTGCAGCTGTGGGAGACTCTGATCAATGTTTAATGGGCTTTGCCTCTTCTCTTTCCTGGAGAAACCCGATACAGGGATCTGTGTGGCCTTCCTTCTGCCTCCTTACCGGCTGCGGGGTTGTAATGAGGGCTCGGGTGTCCTGGTGCTGAAAAGCCCTCAGTGTTGGTTGGAAATGGTTGGGATCATCAATACAATGGGCACGGAGTGGGGAGTGGGTGCTCATCCAACCCAGAGTGCCACTGAGAGCTGCCAGCCAAGGCAGTGATGCTCACCCTGCTGTAGGCTTAGGACAGACACATCTTCTGAGACCTCCTGTCCCCAAAGTCAGTAACTGCTGTAGCTTGGAGGAGGGCTGATGTCCGTGCTGGTTCTGCTTCTGGTGTCCCCTGGGCTGCATTGCTGTTGTGCTGTGTGATCTGGGGACTTGCCCTCTCTGCTTGTGCTTGGGCTCTTGAACGTAACTGCTCCTTTTCTTCTTGGGAGGACAGTTCTGGTCTTGGCAGCATATTGATGCTTTTCTGTGTGCAGCAGCAGTGGATGCCCGAGAGGGTGAATCTGAGGGAGCTGGTCACAGCCCTGGCACTGCCAGTGGTGCCCATGAACCATCTCTGTGGGAGCTGCTGCCTTGGGAAGCAGGTGAAAGCTTCAGGGATGGAGAGAAGCAGAAGCGAGATGGGGCATCTGATGAGCAGATGAAAGATGTTGGAAGTGTTTAAGATGAGACGGTCCTGCTGTGGGGTAAGGCTTTATCTTTTTCAGTCTGGATCTGCAGCCCCAAGCTGCACCCGGGAGAGTGGGAGGGAGAGGAGGTCCCTGTGATGTTCAGAGATGATCATTCAGTATCTCCATGGGATCTATCACCCACAGCCTCCCTTCTGCAGCAGAGATAGGTTCAAAAGGCCTGGAAGGCCTTGGGCTCTCAGCCCAAGCACTATCCTGGTACCTGCATAGGTGGCACCACTTCCTGGTGGAGCCAGCCACTGCCTGCTCTCTCTGTGCCATCTGCGACTGGTTTGCTTTGGCCTTTGACTTCATGAGGTTTTGGGTACCTTTAGCTTTCCTTGGTGTACCTGCAGAGCTGACTGTCCACCAAGGAACAGAGCAGGATTTTCATAGTGTGGTGGGTTATTTTTAACCTTGCTATCTCATTCCTGGCTTGTTTTCACAGCTAAAAGACATTGTTGCTGTAGGCTGGGCCACAGACTGAGACCTTGTGAGACCTGTGGAGACAAGCAGACTCATGCTACCTGGAAAGGGGGTTAGCAGGGTCCTTCAGCAGAGGCTTGGGGCAGCAAATGTGCAGGAAGCTGAGCTGATGGCTCGTTAGCTGAGCCTTGGGCTGACATGGGACCAGTGCTCCCCACACTGTTGAAGTGCCTGGTTTTTGAGTTCAGAGTAAAGGTCTTGCCAACCTGGGGTAGTTATTTCCAGGAACAGGTAGCTAGTGCTGGGCTCCGCCTCCTCCCAAGGTTTGGATTACTTTCCACCTCCGTGCTGGAATCGTTGCAGTTTCTCCTGGGTTCGTGTTGTGCCCTGGCTCCCTGCTCTGCCAACCCTGGCTCTCTAAGCATGGCTGGTAGAGGAGCTGGTGCCAGGTGAGAACAGCTTTACCCGTGCACAGGAGAGAACATGATTTGCCTTTTCTGTAGCAGCTCATCTGGGACCTTTTAGGAAAGTCCATATTTAAAGCTTGATTCATTTTTCCGGGCTGTTGCGATTACCCAGTTTGTAACAGGTTTCTGGCTTTGCTCTTTCTATGCTGACAGTCTGAGCTGCCGTTGACGTGCGATGCAGCTGCTTGGCTTTCTATTTTGGGAGGTGCTGAGTGAGAGAAGAGGCTCCTGATGCAGGGCTTTTGGGAGGGCAGCTGGGATCCTAACCTGGCCCGGTGAGAAGGGAGAGCTAGGGTCGGGGTGGATGGAGATGGGGCAGAGCTATTGCCTGTGTGCATCCTGTGCCAAGCAGCTGCCTCACATCTGTTTGATCAGACTCGCTGCCTAACAAAGGCTTTGTGTTGGTTGTGGTCATCTAAGCTTCTCCAAGGGAGAATTTATTTTAGCTCTTGTGGAAACATTTGAGGCTTGCCTCCCTGCTGCTGGGGCTGCCAAAGCATCTTTCCGCATCCCTGATGGTGCAGAGGGAGCACCTGCAAGTCCTGCTCCGGGCCTGATCCCCAAGATCCTTACGTGTCTGTCGAGACAAGCATAGCACATCAGCCTTCCTCAGAGAGCAGATCTCCCCTGGCCATGTCACTGGTGACATGTATCTGTGGTTCCACTGCTGGCATGTGATGGATCTGCATGTACAGATTACTGGGATTTGCATAATTGGAATTTTAAATGTATTCCAATTTTTGTGATTGTCAGAACGAGTTTGCTTTCTAATGAGCCTTTCCTTTTAACTCCTCTAAGGCTTGTAATGTTGGTGGCATTTCTGCCTTTGAGAAGGAGGAGCCTTTGATTGCATTTGACATCTGTCTCTCACACGATCCCTGCCTTGCTCCACTGGGTCCAGTGTGTCCCTGCTGTGACCAGGGCTGGGACTGTGCTCTGAGACTTCGTGCGTGTTGTTTTGGGTTGCTCAGTGATGGACAAGGAATTGTTTTGGGTTTTGTGCCCAGCTGGCTCTGTGCTGCCTCCTGAATGGGCATGAAGGGGCAGGGATGGGACAGAGGAGCAGGAATGAGGATGGGACTGCAGTGTCCCTTGCCTGAGGGGAGGAGGAGAGTGATGATGGCTGGATGTCTGCGTTACAGGCTGTGGTGAAACTCCTTGTTTTCACAGGATCCCTAAAGGCAGAATTAACCCTGTTAAACTCAGTATTAGTCTTACAGAGCATTAAAGGAGGTCACCTGGGACTGAGTCACTGTCTGTGGTGGCTGCCAGGACAGTCAGTGCTGGTCATGGTAGGGCTCTGAGTGAATTTCCACTCTTCCTTTTTCCCCTCAGGATTTTGAAGTATCCATATCTAGGCCAGTCTTTCTGGTGGTGCCCACTGACATTGTGAATGCTATTAGGAAATCTGTTAAGCTGACGGTGCAGATCCTGCTGCTCCCCGGAGAGTGCAGTGCCCAGGGTCCCAGCGTGCTGGCTGGTGGGTCTTTAGCTTGGTTTGCAGCAGGTCTCTGTCCTGACCCCCTTGCTCCTCCAAAATGAAATGCTGCTTTGTGCCTCATGCAGGAGTTCACCAGTGCGTGCAGGTGAGGTGGAGGAGAGGGGCCGCTGGTCCAGCTCTGTGGTCCCTGGTGCTGTCCCAAGTGACATGACACCTCAGTGTGCTTTAATTCATGTGTTCAGGTGAACCTCAAGATTGTCTTGGTTTCCTGGCTGTGATCTCCTGCACTGAGTTATTTTATTTTTTAATTATTATTAATTTTTGTATGGTATTTTTTCCAGGCAGTCATTCTGTTATGGAGTGTCTGTGCCCTCCAGGAAAGACAGTTTGTCTTGGGAGCTCTACAGGTGAGTTGAGAAGAGGTAATCCTAGCCTTACAAACCCTGTAATGAAGGAGAAAAGGCTAACCACAGTGGTAGAGCTGGGGAAAGGAAGCAGTGAGGAGAAAGGCTTGTTTTGTGGCAAAAACCTGATCAACTCTGGTGCTTGCTGAGGTTATTGACAGTGCCTGGGCTGTAGAAGGAGGCAGGCACCGGCTGACATAGAGTAGTAGAATGGTTTGAGTTGGAAGGGACCTCAAAGATCATCTAGTTCCAATCCCCCTGCCATGGGCAGGGACAGCTCCCACTAGACCAGGTTGCTCAAGGCCCCATCCAACCTGGCCTTGAACGCTTCCAGAGATTGAGCATTTCCATCTTCCCTGGGCAGCCTCTTCCAGTGTCTCACTATTCTCATACTGAAGAACTTCTTCCTAATTTCCTATCTAAATCTTCCCTCTTCCAGTTTGAAGCCATTACCCCATGTCCTATCACTACAAGCCTTTGTAAAAAGTCCCTCCCCAGCTTTCTTGTAGGTCCCCTTCAGATACTGGAAGGCTGCAATGAAGTTTCCCTGGAGCCTTCTCTTCTCCAGGCTGAACAAACCCAACTCTCTCAGCCTGGCCTCACAGCAGAGGGGTTCCACCCTCGCATTGTTGCTGTGGCCTNCTGTGGCCTCCTCTGGCCCCGCTCCAACAGGTCCATGTCTCTCCTGTGCTGAGGACTCCAGAGCTGGCCCCAGCACTGCAGGGGGGGCTCCCCAGAGCAGAGCAGAGGGGCAGAATCCCTTCCCTCACCCTGCTGCCCACGCTGCTGGGGATGCAGCCCAGGATGCCATTGGCTTCTGGGTTGTGAGTGCCCGTTGCCGACTCATGTCCAGCCTCTCACCCCCCAGCACCCCCAAATCTTTCTCCTCAGGATTTTTCAGGAGGAAAAACTTTGCTATGAGGGTGGCAGAGCCTGGCCCAGGCTGCCCAGAGAGGTGGTGGAGTCTCCTTCTCTGGAGAGATTCCAAACCCACCTGGACGTGCTCTTGGGCACCCTGCTCTGGGTGACTCTCCCCCCCCCCGGGGGTTGGCTGAGATGATCTCCAGAGGTCCTTTTTAACCCCTATCATGATAGGATTCTGTGATTATATTCTGATGCTGCTACAAACCTGTGCCATCACAATCCTTATTTCAGGAAGTGTTCGCACACTGGCAGTTGATAACTGTTCGCACCTGGTTGTTCAGTGTAACAAAAAAAAAGAAAAAAAACAATAAAATGAGAGGTTGGAGCTAAGAGACAGGTGAGCTGCCTTTCAGGAGGAGGTGGAGCAGAGCGATGAGAGTCGTGCTGGATCTGCACCCTTGCTGCCCTCAGGTTCTGCAAAGCACGATTGCAGTGACTGTTGTAAGGAGGTAAAAACAAAGGTGGGTGACAGGTGTGATGTTCACAGCTCAGAGTGCATCGTCTGACTGCGCCCAACCCCACCCTGGTAAATTGCTCATTGCTGACTGTTTGCCATTGATGAGGAGTTAAATCCATGCAAACACGGATGACTTGGAACTCAGTGCTTTCAAGCAGAATCATCCTGCTTTGTATAAGAATGTTTTCAGCATGCCTTCCTGATGGGTGGAAGTTTATTCTGGTCATCCCTTCCCAACCCTAGCCTTCTCCAAGGCTTTCTGGATCTGTTGGGCAGCTTCAGCTGAACCTGGGCAAGGGTTACAGAATCATAGAATGGTTTGGGTTGGAAGGGACCTTAAAGATCATCTAGTTCCAACCCCCCTGCCATGGCAGGGACAGCTCCCACTAGACCAAGTTGCTCAAGGCCCCATCCAGTCTGGCCTTGAACCCCTCCAGTGATGGACCATCCACAATTTCCTTGGGCAACCTGGTCCAAAGGTGCGTTTCTGTCTTATTTTAAATGTCCAAAATGCAGGTCATATGAAGTCTTGTTTTTCTGCAGTGATATCTGTCTGAATGAACATCAGGCTAATGTTGGTGGCATTCCCAAACTACACTTGGTTGCTGCTTTTTGCTCACCTTCTTAACCTGCCCATCCTTTCTGCGCTCAATGGGGATCTTGTCTGTGAGAACAGGAAAAAAAATTAAATCCAAGTATTGCACAAAGCCAGATGGCCAGAAACACTGACAACCTGCTGGGACCGTGCTGGGCTGTGATGCTTGCGGAGCTGATTCCCTGGAGCTCCATGAACTTGTGGAGCTCCTGACCGTGCCCTGGCTTTGCAGCATTTCCTGTGCTTGCCTTTGGTACTGAAAACTTGTGGTTGCATTTCCCAGCACATTGCCATGGCTGGGTGCATGCGCACGGTGGGTGGCTGGGATCAATGCTTATCAATACTCAAAGGACAGGGGTCAAGGGGATGGGGCCAGACTCTTGTCAGTGGTGCCCAGTGACAGGACTAGGGGCAATGGGCACAAACTGGAACCCAGGAGGTTCCATCTGAAGAAGTGGAAAAAATTCTTTACTATGAGGGTGCCAGATCCTGGCCCAGGCTGCCCAGAGAGGTTGTGGAGTGTCCTTCTCTGAAGAGATTCCAGACTTGCCTGGATGCGATCCTGGGCACCCTGGTCTTGGGTGACCCTGCTGGAGCAGGGGAGTTGGACAATATGATTTTCAGAGATCCCTTCCAGCCCCTACCAACCTGTGATTCTGTAATAGCAGAGAAGATCTCAGGTGGGAGCAGGAGGTAGCCACTCAGTGCTCCATCAGCATGTTTAATGGCTTTGCAAAGGGATTGCTGTAGTCGCTGTAGTTGCTTACCCACATTGTGTGTGGTACTTGGTCATCACCAGTGCATGGCAGGCAGCAGATTCTGAACACTTGCAAACACCAGTGCACGTTCTTCCCTCTTCCATTCTGCAGATCCTCCCTTCCCGGCCCCACAGCTGAAGAGCTGGGTGCATTCAGGGTGAAGGTATAGGCTGGTGGGGTGCACCAGCCTCCACCAGCAAACATCTTTGGGTCATGGGAACCTGCAGGCAGAACAAAAGCATGAGTTCCCTTCCAATTCTAGCATTAGAGAGACTTTCCAGTTTTCCAGTGGGAGAATACTGAGTAGTTTGTCTCTTGGATATATTGATTGAAATTTATTGAATGTTTAATATAGGGCAGAACCACACTGCATTTGGAAATGAGCTGTGGGAAGCCTCTCCTGTTTGTTGAGGTGATGTGAGTCCCACTGATGGACAATGTCTCAGGGGTTTGAGAGCATAGTGCTTGAAAATGAATAGACAGTAGCCGTAGGCCACTCTGGAAGATGTTTACCACTGAACGACAGGCTTTAGTTTGGTCTGAATACTGCCGTTTTGCAGGCTGGATACTTATGTGGACTATATATCATTTTCCAGGGCTCTTAGAAGCTGCAGGCTAGCTTTGGTCCTCCATCCCTGGAGAGGTTTCAAAGCTGTGGATATGTGGTGCTGAGGGACATGGTTTAAAGGTGACCTGGCAGTGCTGGGTGAATGGTTGGACTCGATGAGCTTACAGGTCTCATCCAACCAAACAGTTTTATGATTCTAACTTGAGCCTTTCCAAATAACTTATGCAAAGCACTGGGAAGGAACCTCTAGATTCAAAATACAATCACAATAATTAAAAGGGGCTGGGATGTCCCTGCAGAGCTGCAGTGGTTGCTCCCTCTGCTGGCTTTGCTTTGGGAAGGAGCAGCCTGGATTCAGCACATGCAGGGATGGGGATGCTGGTGGAGCACAGGCCTGGCTTGGGAGCTGCAGGAGGGAGCATCCGTTGGGTTGACTGACAGAGAATAAAACAGAAGCTCCCCAGCCTCTCACACATCAGCATCTTGCTTCTGGGCAGGGAGCATCAAATGCACAGAAAGCAGCGCGGCTGAGGAGGAGGGAACCAGAGTCCTTTGCCAACTTCCAATTTTATTCTTCTTCTCCAAGCTAGACTTGCTAAAAATGTGTCCTTTGGTATTTGAAATCTAGGTGAGAGAAGAAAACAACTACAGTGATCTAAAATCAGTGAGGCATAATTTTGTGAGCTGGAGTATTCCTCCTCTGTGGCAGGACCCGTGCCTCACAGTGTGAAACTTGGAGTTTCCCAGTGGGCTATGCAGCCCAGACTGGGGTCCCAGCAAGGCAAGGTGGGCTGGGGATGCTTTGGGCTCCAGCTTTGGACCAGAGATGGTCCAGCTGTGTGGACCAGCCATCCTGCTTCTTTTGGATGACTTGGTTTTGCTGAGCACCTGAAGGCTTGTGCTGGCAGGGCCCAGACCCATTTCTGGTTGGGGTGAGGAGGTGCCTCTCCCTGTCACAGCTGCTCTACCTGCTTTTGGCTAGCTGTGCACTCCCAACAGCTGGGTGTGATAGTGACAGTGGCCACCCATCTGCTGCCCGGGTCCTTCCTGGTCTCTGCAGCCAGCCAGAGAGGTCCCAGCTGCTGGAGTTGTTCCTGTTAGTCCCACATCCTGCAGTACAGTGGGTTTTGTCATCCTGACTTCTTACTTCTGGGCTCTGTGGTTTGCCAGCAGGAATGGCTTTGTGGTTGGCAGGTCCCTGACTCCCAGCCTGGTCACTGCTCAGGCCAGGCATAGTAAATCATGTTTAAATGTAAATAGTAAATAGTAAATCATGCTGACCATAGGGCCTCTTGGTCCATCTGTGGACCTTTCTTGTGTTTCCCTTGGTAGATCTATTCCTCTGCTCTTCCTCTCAAGACCTCTTTCCCAGGTATCAGACAGCAAGTCTAGTTCATAGAATCATTAAGGTTGGAAAAGACCTCTAAGATTGTCTAGTCCAACTGTCAACCCAGCACTGCCATGACCACTAAACCGTGTCCCGAAATGCCATGTCTACACGTTTTCTGAACACCTCCACTTACCTGGGCAGCCTGTTCCAATGCTTGACCGCTCTTTCAGCAGAGAAATTTTTCCTAGTCTGTCCTCTTATGACTCAGAGCTCACAGTCTGCAGGTCTTTGGGTCTTCTTGATCTGAGGAAGGTGCCGCAGGTTCACGAGCAAATGGTGCAGCTCTTTTCAAATGCAATCCTCAAAATGGCTTTTATTAGCTATTGAAGTCTGCCAACAAAGAAGGTACTTCCACAGCCTGAGGTTTAAAGGCTTCAGAGTACTTAACCTGCAAGCAGAGTCACACAGGGAGGTGCTTGTGCCTGAATAAGCCCTTTTGGACATCTTTGCGCCTTCAGACAGACTCAAGGATCTGGCAAGTAGATGGAACTGCAGAGCTGGAAGCAATGCAACGTAGTGGCCATCTGCAGGTGGCACTTTGTGTGTGCTGGACACTGCCAGCGGGATGCTGCCACGCCCAGGAGAAATCACCACTGTGCTGTGAAGCACATTTTCCAATATAAACTGTACGTCTCCCAGAGATGCTTGGTGGGTTAGGGTGTGGATGCAGTAGCGGTTGTGTGCTGCAAGAGGTCTCTGCAGCACTGTGTTTTGGCAGAGCTCCTTGAGCTGCTTGGACTTTTCTTCCCCCATCTCTGGAAGAAGGGCTTCCTTTTACCCATCCCTGCCCTCACTGGGGAGGTCTGAGTTCTCCTCAGCCTCCAAATCCTCACAGTCTCCCCACTCCTCCTTGAGTCTGGGGCAAACTGCCAGAGCTCCCCAGAGTACTGGGAGGTCACTGTGTCTGAATGCTGTTGTCACATCATTAATGAGTGCTGTCAGGGATGGTGCTGGGACGTGACCCTAGTGCCACCTGGAGCTTTTGCTCTTGGCTCTTTGCAGCATGAGCTGTGGTGGTACGGAAGGTGCTGGGACGTGACCCTGGTGCCACACGGAGTCCTGCTGCAGGCACTCAGGGTTCCAGCACCTAATTTAGGACTTGCTGCCTGCTTGGCTTTGCTAGGCCTCAGCTAAGGAGCAAGTGACTTTGAGGGATGTTGTTACAGACCAGAAACCGTATCTGAACAGAGCTGTTTCTCAGTGCCTTCCCTGTCCCTCCTGCATCTGCAACTTCTACGGGGAGCTCAGCAGTGGCAGAGCTGATCTTCATCTCTGGCCCTTCCCTACGTGAGCAGCTTCCCTGGCAGTGTGATCTGGCAGGATGGTCATCACCCAGCTTCATTGGGACCTGGCACACATCGGGAAGAGTTGATGTGTCTAACTTGTGTTGTCATGTTCTCCTTTCCCCCTCTGGACATGTGCATCAGTGCCCACCCCTGCAGGCACGCACGTGGGGACATGCGAGGAGCAAAGAACTGGTTCATCTCCTTGGGCAAGGATGACAGTGGAAGGCAGAAGGTCAGGTGGGGACACATCTCCAGCCTTCCTCAGAAGGACTGGGGATGGGTAGAGCTCTCTGCCATCACCAGAGTCCTTGTCAGGCTCTCTGTGGGCAATCTCTCTCGCCAAAAGGCTTGTGGTGACGTCTGAAACCTCCCAGGGAGTACAGTGAAGCAGAGGTTTGGAGAAGAAGCTGGCAGTGATCTCAAAGGGGATGTCGGAGGTTGAAGATTAAGTGGAGCATTTCCGGTGGGAACAAGCCGATGTCTGGGGTCGGGTGTCATCTCACTTTGACGACAACAACAGCCTTGCCACTGTTGGGAAGGATGGAAAAAGAAAGGATGCTGAAACCTAAGAGCTGTTTTGCTATTTACTTTGGTTCTGTTTTTACTCCAAGAATAGGAACAAAGGCGATGGATTTGCATCGCCAGGAGCAACTTGAGGAGGGAGGTGGAAGCAGTGGGGCCTCATTAGTGGCAGGAATGTGCTGGCAAGAAGAGGGCCCCGGTGACAGGGGAGGCGGTTTGACCTGGAGGTTCCCATTAGCATTTTGTTCATCTCATTTCTTCCCCCACCTTGTGTTTTATTTTTTTAATTACTAGTTTGTGAGCTTCAGAAAGCTGAGCCTTATCTCTACAAGGGAGCATTTGCAGAGGCAGAAGTAGCCCAGTGGACAGTAAGGTGCCTTTGGAGGTTGCCCTACTTGTGTAGTTGGGTCTTGATCTGGACAGGAAATGAGATTGATCTCTTTCTGCACTGACTGTTTAGAAGTCTCTGCCTGTCACATGTAGAAAGCTGTTTTTCTTCCCTCCTGTGGCTGCAGTCGCATCTCCAGTCTGTGCCTGATCACAGCAGAGGACTATAAGAATAGCTTCAAAGGGGTGGTGATGGGATGACTGGATGGCCCACAGCTGTGAGACCTTCAGCCTTGCTGATCCTCACACTGGAGGATGAGGGCCAGGGGAAGGAGGGCTGGGATGAAGAGGGGTGGGATGGATGCTTTGGCTGTGGAGCTCTTGACCCGTTGTTCCATGGTGAGTGGCATGCTTGCTGCCAGCCTGCTGAATCTCTCTTTACTGAAGCCTCTGAGCAGCCCAGGAGAAGGCAAACTGAGACTAGGACTGAGTGACTGTCAGGGGAGTATAAAGGCAGAATTGTGCTTTTGCAGGGGTGAGAATTTGATAGAACCATAGAATGGTTTGGGTTGGAAGGGGCCTTCAAGATCATCTAGTTCCAATCCCCCTGCCATGGGCAGGGACACCTCCCACTAGACCAGGTTGCTCAAGGCTCCATCCAACCTGACCTTGAACACTTCCAGGGATGGAACATACACAACTTCTCTGGACAGCCTCTTCCAGTGTCTCACCACCCTCGCAGTGAGGAACATCTTCCTTACCTCTAATCTAAATCTACCCTCTTTCCCTTGGTTTAGTTTGGCTACTACAGAGGTGGTTTTCCAAGGTAGAGAGAATAGCTTTCCTGAGATGTCCAGCTACTAGCATGACAACATTCAACTTCTGGGTCTTCCTGTTTCATGGCACCAGAAACGTTCTGCCTCATGAAAAGTCTCAGTGCTTCTGGACACTTTGAGGAAAGCAGCATGAAAGCTGCTGTCCTGGAAAGCCCCTGTGTGCACCCCGTTTCCCTGGGGGGTGGTGGAGTCTTGATACTCTTGCCTGGGACTTTATTGTCTCCTGGGAGGAGTGAGAGGAGATCAGGTATGGCGCATCACACAGGGAAGCTCCTCAGGACATTAATAGGGCCATGCTGGACCTGGGTCCTTGTTAAACTCCTGCATTCAACTGTAGCCATAGCTGCCTTGTGTGGTGAGGAGGAGACACTGCATGGCCTGTGGTACAATGGGGCTGGAGGGGAGGACGTGCTAAGCTTGGTTTTGGTTCATGCTGCTTCCCCTCTGATCTTTCCCTTTCAATAGTTGGCCTCTGTGTTTTTGTGGGTGGGTTCTTCTTTCAGGCTTGGAAGTCAACAGCAAATCCAGCCCATAGCTCAGCTCTTTTATCCAGGTTTTTGGTCATTTACTGTTTGTTGTGGTCATTTAAGGTACCTCTGATGAGTGTCTGTGGCATTGGCTCTGGAGCAACAGGTTGCGCAGTGGCTCCTTGGCTGGTAGGACAGATCAGTGGCTGCCCAAAAAGTGGGGAAAACAGAATCCAATGCCTGATGCTGGCTGGAGAGGTGATTTGGTTTGACTGCAGACCTTTGCCACGAAAAGGCACCAGCTCTTCCACACTGGGATTAAGCCTCATGATGCTCCTGGAGATAACACAAACAATAGAGCTTCCCTGGGAGACTTTCTGTTGTTAAGCTCATTTTCATCCATGAGGAGGATTCAGGGCAGGAAGCAGGAGATATGCTGGAGATTTCCATCAGGGTTTCAGGTGAATCCAGCCTTTCCCCCAGACCTCTGGCTGGCCATCTTGGGATGTTTGGTTCTGGCGTGCTGTTGCCAAATGCCTCAGGGTGACAATATTGGTCGTATGATATAGTGTTCCCAACCTTTCTGCATCGAGCCTGTGAGGAGGCACTTTCTACCATCCTTCCATCTTCTTCATCTGAGATGGCATTGGCACCAAAGAGCTATTTGACAAGATTATGCATTGCCTGGTAGGTCAGCAAGTGGCTTTGTCATCTGTGAAGCAAAGTGGGGAAACAGTCAATCTTCACCCTGAGTATTGCTGATGAGTGAATTAAGTAACTGGGGCATCTTTGGACATTGTCTACATTAGGTCCACCTCATGCCTACTTGATAGGACATAAGGGAGCCGAACACTGTACTCATGGGAGCTTGGTTAGTTGGGAACATTCTCCTGGGGCTTATACACTGATTTAACACCTGCAGGGAAAATGAGCTGCTGTTAGTTCCTGACATGTACAGGAGATCAAAGTGTTTTTCTCTCCTACATGTGGCCGTGGGCTCTGTAGAAGGTATAACAGAGGTTAGCGGTCAGTGGTGCCTGACATCCCTCTGTAGAGATGTCTGTCCAGACATGCGTGTGCCAGGATCCCGCCTTTGAGTGCCCTGTTACCACTTGTACGCGGTGACTGGGAACGCTGAGCGCTGACCATCTGCCTGTCTGGGCTGGATTTTCAAGGGAACCCTTCAAAATGGTGAAATGGTGAAATAGATACGCCCCAGCACATATGCCCGTGGGATCTTGATAGACCCATTCAGAAGCTGCTTCCCTAGTGTCCAAGCACTTGGAGAAATGAATGACCGTGCTAAGAAAAGGCAGGTTTTGGTTCCTGGGTGGGAAATGAATGCATAAGTTGCTGTCACAGAATGGTGGACAGACCTCAGTAAAGGGGCCTGGGAGTTTCCTAGGACAGAAGGAAGCCCAGGAGAGAGGAGAGGGTGGGATCTAGCCCTGTCCATCCCACAGGAGACCCAGCCTGTGGAGCTGCAAGCTGGGAAGTGGTTCCTTCCTCCCCATCTGGTGCGGGGATGAAGTAACCACCTCCCTGCCTGTCATTCCAGCTGCCCTACCTGTAAACCCAGGCTGGCAACAATGGAGAGCCTGGCAGAAGGGAGTCGATGAAGCTCTGGTTTATTTTAAAATAAGGGCAGTCAAGGTCCTTGGCCACTGCAAGCTGGCATGGGGATGGTGCAGCTCAATGCCCGGTCTAAATGCTTTTAATTACCCTGAATTTGGAGACCTTTTCTAAACAAACCAATGACAAGCCACCTCTTTTTCTGTTGCCAAGGCCTGTGCAGAAAATATTTAGATCATCAGCAAAGGCAAATAATCTTGGTCTAGGGACGGGAGAGGTTTTATTTCGCAGGTCCTTTTTGCGTAGGCTAGATCTTTATTTATTCTCGGTTTTGTTTAGTGGTTCCCATTGTACACAAACTTGGACCCTGTGAAGGCACGGACGTGTCTCCTTTCTCCAGGACCATCCAACACCCCCACAAGCATCACTCCCCCTTCCGAAAAAGTTATTGTTCCTAGAAAGCAGAGCAGTGCCACTGGAATGTTAATTGGGGGAAGTGAATAACCACTGCTACCCTCCGCCTAACCTTCCCCAGCCCCCTCTTAGCGAGCAAATTGAATTTATTTAAGCATTGAAGGTCCCGTCTCTCCCTCCCCTGGGTAGACTGAAGTGTCCATTGTGCAGCTCCACACTGTGATTTGCTGCCATTTGTTTGAGGAATTTTATTTTTTTTTAAAGAAAGGCAGTTTTTAAGGGGAGAGGATGCCTTTTCTCTCAATGCTGGGAGAGGAGATGAGTTGTGGTGGTCAGGGGAGCGGATTTGTCACCATTGCTGTTCCCAGAGTGACTTGGGCTTCATGCATGGGAGGGGATGCGCATGTTTTCCCATCTCTCCTTGTCTTTCCTGAAGAAGAGACAGGGAACATGACATCCAGCCCATGTCTGTAGTGGGGAGTAAACTCCACAGTGGTGCACTTGGTGGGTGCTCAGAGTGCTGCTCCCTACTAGCTCAGGGCCTATCCTGGGGCCTTGCGTCCCCATCCCACCTCCTGCTTAGCCCAGCAAGTGCGGCACTGGTGGAGAAGAGGGCTGTGGTGGGGCTGCATCTGATCCTGTGCTGATGGGAAGAGGTTTAGCTGGTGAGGAAAAAACTTTGAGGCCATCTGGGAAAACCTACTAATGCTTCCAGAGCTGGCAGGGGGGGACTGTGGTTTTGCACCTGCATTTCTCAGCTGTGAGTACTTCACTGAGTGCTGCCCTGATGTTCTGTCCCAGCCCCAAGCTGTGGTTTTATGGCTGAGATGACAGTTCCCACAGATGGGCGCAGCTGGACAGGGAGCCCGGGTTGTGTGGCTGGTCTCCTTGCTGGAGCTCAGATAGCTCAGGTTTGCCTGCAGGCTTGAAGGTGGGTTTGTCCACGCAGGCATTGATATGGTTTTTTTTCCTGGTTACTGGGCTTCAAATTTACCAGTTAAACTCTTGGATGGGTTTTGCTGGTGGCTGTAGGGATGCGGGTGTCCTGGGTTCTCCAACTGTCCCAGGCATCAGAGCCAGCAGAGCTTGGGCTCCTGTTTTGCCAATTGCCTGGCTCAGCATAAAGGATACAGCTACCAGCAGCAGGCATAAGCTTATTTTATTGTCTAATTCCAGCAGATACAAAAATGATATAATATGGTTAACAGCAGAGGGAATAAGCAGGGTAATAAATCTAATCATAGTAGATGATATAACAGAAGAAGGAATAAGCCAAATCAGAAAGTTGACCATAGTTGTATGAAAGCCACTATAGTAATTACTAGGAAGATACTTCCCAGTATACTGGGAAGAGATCCCTTCCCAGTGTGGGGCAGCTGGAGCACTGGGACTATCCCTTCTGGAGCAGGAGGGATGTAGATGCCGTGTTTGGAGTCAGGAGGCTGTGCTGCAGAGAGGAGAAAGGGCAAGAAAGTGGGAAGCAATTCTCCATCTGACTGGGGTGGTCTGCAGAGGTAGCTCTGGGGTGAAGGCTGGGGGCTTGGTCCTCAGGCTGGGCAGCTCTGCTGTGGTGCTCTGCAGGGTCTCAGGCCCTTGGAAGGCAAATTCCTTGTGTGTTTGTTGTCTGCTGAGTTTAGGCAAGCAGGCCTGGAACATGAGGAGCAGCACAGCAGCTCTCAGCAGCAGCAGAAAGGTGGTTTATGGTTGGGCTGATGCTCAGCTTTGCCTCGCATTTGGTCCCTGCCCTTTTTATAGGAGACATGAAATAATCTGTTCTGCAAAGCTACCCTGGCAAGCTCTGGGTAGCTCCTGCTTCCCCTCCCAGCTCTTTTGCAAGTGGCATGCAGTGCTTTGCAATGATGGGTATCAATCACAGCCTGCCCCATGCTCAGGTGTATACCAGCTTCATGGCTGGTGCAGAAAACACACAGAACGCAGCAGAAGGAAGGGTCCTAGGCCCCCCAGCAGCAACAGTCTCTGCAGGACCCCCTCTACCATTATTAAACACCATGTTTTCCCTTCCTGGCTACATACTCAAGCTGTCTCTGCTGCTTCAGCTGCTCTCAGTGCCCCAGCCTCTTGGTTCCACCAGCCCTTGCCTCTGCCCTCCCTCCATCTCTTCTCCTCCCTCTCCTCTCCTCTTTGCTGACCACCATGCAGCTTTGTTGGAGGATGGAGAGGCTCAGGCTGGCGTTGCCATGTCTGGGAGTAAATGGGAGAGACAGTGCTGGGCTGCCTTGGTATGTGGTGGCCAGAGGAGGTGACACGTGCCGGCTTTACCCATCCCTTTCTTCCTTTAACAGAATCATAGAATGGTTTGGGTTGGAAGGGACCTCAGAGATCATCTAGTTCCAACCCCCCGTGCCATGGGCAGGGATACCTCCCACTAGACCAGGTTGCTTAAGGCCCCTTCCAACCTTGGCTGGGGCCAGGGCAAAGGAGGAGCGCGGCAGCCAAACCAGACTGAATTCTGCATCTCCCTGTGTTGCATTTGGAGATTCTTTGTTGTTGATTTGTATATTCATGATTAAACCTGCAGCTGTCCAGTGCCTGTAGGATTGTGAATGAATTAGAATGACAAGAGACATGGTCTTTACAAATAAAGTAATCATTTTTCCCTGCACTTAGCATTCATCCTCTTTCAAAGGTTCTCTGTGTGACGTAGATTTGCTGCACTCTCATGTCAGGACTGTGGGGAGATGTCTGGATCTTGCAGTCCTCTTTATTTCTGTAGCAGATGTGGGTGTGATGATGCGGGAGGAAGGGGCAGTGTGTTAAATGCTTCGATAGTTTTTAATGGTGTCAAAGTCTGCCATTTAAATTGGGTCATTCATGCTAGAGAAGAATTGAAAGGGGAAGATGAATGTGAAAATCGATGCTGTGGGCCTCTGTTCCTCCACAGTGTCCCTGTTGCAGTGCTGGTTAATCAACCTCCCTCCCCCTGGTCCTGCTTTCCCTCCCACTGGAACTTAATCCTCTGCTGATGGCATCCCTGCATTGCCATGGAGATTGCCATCAGGCTGGTTGGGCACTTCACCTCTGCCTGGTGGTGACCCGGCTGGGGAAGTGGCACTGTTCCTGTTGGGTCAGTGCTTGGCATCGTGGTGACTGGAGGTCAACACATGGCCTGCAGCAGCAGGGATCTGTGACATGGGTGGCATCAGCAACCTCCCTGTATAGCATCTTATAGTTGTGGCTTTGAATTTTTATTGCATGTCTGAAGTTGGTCAGTCATAAGAAGTGGTGGCCTGTGCTGTGGATGGGAGTGTGGTTGGACAAGTCACCCTGGCTGCTGGGGCCTGGCTTCCATGACCACGTGGTCCTGCCAGCCTCCCTCCTGGGAGTTGTACTCTACATCCACGCCACTGTTGCCTTACTGTGAGGTTGTTTTGGAAAATGATCCCACAACTCATTGTAAAGCTTCTTGGAGCGACGACAACTTTTGTTGCTCACCTTCCTGGAGTTGGAGACCAGTATGAGTTATTTGCCCATCAGACTCCCCAGAGGTGCCTGGGACCTCTCCCTCGGGTGCTGTACTGGCTCCTGGTCCCTTCCTGATGATGGTGACAGGAATGGCTGCTCAGCTCTCCTGGCATGGCATGAGGGGCATTGGTGGGAGTGCTGGCAGCGGGTAGGTGCAACTTAGGATGGGTCATGGCTTGAGATTTTGTGGGAACCATATGCCCAAAGTTGTGCGACCTGCCTGGCTAAGGAGGGATGGGGGCAGCCTCAGAAAGCAGAGGAGTGAGGCTGAGATGGGCTCACGCTTAATGTGAAAGGGGAAATGAGCAGAACCATTAGGATTCAAACTAGACCTTCCCTTGAACTGAGGCTTCTGTGAGTGATGGCTGTCCTCTGGTTCAGAGTACAAGCCTGGTCAAACTAGGGATCAGGCTGTGATGAGGAGCATGGTGAGCAGCAGCTGTGTGCCCTCAGGAAGGATGGAGGGGTGTCTCTGTGGAGAGGAGGCAGAGGAGCTGTCTTCACCAGCTGTAAACATCAATCCTCGTGATGTGGCTGAGAGCAAGCAGACTGCCATCAGATCTTCAGAAGGTTGATTGGTTGCTGTGATCTTGGATGTTTTTCATAAGCTCCACCAAGATGTTTTGAGTCTCCACATAACTCCGTTGTGAGAGGAAGGCCTGATGGGTGGTGGTGGGATTTCTGTGGGTCCTGCTTTTTCCTGGATTCGTGCGTCTTGGTCTTTTCTTTCCACACCTCTAGATTGCAATGTTCTGGAAGCTCTCCAGGATGACACATAACCCCCCTGTGCTGCACAGTAGTGGCGGGGAGTTCTTGGGTACATCTTGCAGGGCGTTAGTGGTCAGGCCTAAAGGCCAGGGCAAGGGCAGATCTTCTGTAAATGACACATAAAGGGCACTTTTGTGGCCCTGGCTGGTGACAGATGTGTGGTGCAGCTGTGTCCTTGGGCACCAGGGCTGGGTGGAAGGAGTTTCAGCGAATCTGGTGGTGCATAGAGCACCAAAGCTGCTCCTGCAGCAGTGGGGAGTCACCAAAGGCAGGGGAGGTAAATGGGCTGAAATTAAAAATGTTGTGGGTGCGTCTCCTCACTGGAGTGTAAGAGAAGTGCTTGCTCCTCAGATGCTTTCATAGTTGTATTGTTCAAAACACACTTCCGCTACATGAATCATAACATTTGAAGGTGGCTGCTCAGCTGTGGGTGAAAGCTGAGGGTGCCACACGCTGGCCAGCTCTGCATCAGGCGGCATTTCCCATGAAACGTAGTATCTGGGTGCACCAACCAAAGGCTTCAGGCTGTGCTGCTAAGTCTTAAATGTCTTCTGGTGTGTCTCAAAAAACTCTCTGGTTGTCCAGGCCTTGGTGTAGCAAACAGCAGCAGCAGGCTCTCTCAGCAGGAGTGGGATGTACACTGATGCCAAACCATGCTGCTGGCTCCAGCTTTGCCTCTTGGTCAGCAGAGCTGGCCCCAGCCTTGTGCGGGGCAGGATGGGAGGCAGATGCATCGTGGGTAATGCTGCATCCTCAGGAACAGGTTGGTGGCTCCCAAGATTCATTTCCTATAGGAAAAAACCTCAGTTTGGCTGATCTGATTATACAGCAGAAATAGACTGGGCTGTATGGAAAAGCTGGAAGTCGTGTAGCAGGTGGGACAACCTGGAAAGTGGATTCATTCCTCTGTCTTGTAATTGAGAAGCCAATCAGATGATGGATGTATGTTCATCTGCCTGATTTAAGTGAAGCTATAAACCATCAACATTTCCCAATAAAAGCAGAAATACTCTTTGAATTAAATGCAGGGCACACATTTTGGCAACACCAGGCTGCATAAGTCTCACTGGGCCTGCACTGTTGAGTGTTGGCAAGACACATGGTTGGGAGGGCTGGAATGTTGGGCTGGGCAGTGGTGAGTCCAGTCCCTTTTTTAAGAAGCGTATGCATTGTCATTGCTTGGTAAGCCATAAACAGAGCAAAGTTTGCTGAATTGCTCAGTCCAGATGAGATAAAGTAGTTTTATAGAGATTAATGGAGATAATAAACTATTCAGGGAAATTTATGACATGTCTATCAGCAAACCTTTAAAGGGTTTGTTGGGCAGGGATATTGTCTGCCATGGACCTTTCCTATGTGTTGTTGGAGCAGTTGTACTTGTGCTGTTGGCTTAAAATTTTTCAATTTAAGCCATTTATTTGCAGCTGATGCCTCTTCCCAGTGGCTGTCCATAAATGAGCCTTGCAGGACCTGCTCCCTGGGTGCAGGGAGAGGATTGGTGGTCAGTCCACTCCTGATTTTCATCCAAATGACAGAGAGAAGAAGCTGAGGGAGATCAGCCGCAGGAACCCAATGCAGAGCACCTTGTGCCATACAAGGTGGGGTGTCTTCTGGTGTTTGTGAGCCTAAAATTGGGATAAACTGAATTTATGTGCCCAAGCCATCAACTTCGGGAGTTCTGATTGCACACACGTCCTCCTGCCAGCAACTGAATAGTACTATAAACAAAGTCCCGCCTGTCCTGGGAGAAAAGGGGTGGAAAACGTGGAGGTTGTCAGAGGGAAGATGGAGCATCACTATGGGGAGAACCCTGTGGCGAGCATCTCCTGTGTCCAGGGAGTGCAGATGGGATGAGCAAGCCTGGATTCTCCAAGTAGGGATCTGGACCATTGTTCCACAATTTGTGAGAGACCTGAGAGTGAAAGATGAAAAACCACTGACCTTAACAAATAGGAGGTGACTAATGTGCGTGTCTGTGGGAGAAACCCCAAGCCTATTCTTACTTCTAGGGAAGTACCACCTAGATATTAAGACTTCATCTAGACTTTGTCTACTAAATGGTCTCGGAAATTTTGAGGTAAAAGCAGGCTGCCTTGTGGCCTGGGGGGGGTGGATTACCAACTCTTGTCTTTGTAGGTAGCCCCTTCCAAAGGATTAATTGGCATTTTTAAACCTTTTTTGTATACTATCCATATGGTATATCTAATTATGACCAGAAAGCCCAGGAGGTGTGTAAGGGAACTGCCTGGGCTTTTTGTAGGAAGCAGAGCGATGTCAAAGCCCTCCGAGGGACTGCCCTGAGTCCCCTGGCTTGGATCCCATCAGCTCCTGAGGGTGCAGTGTGGGGGCCTGAGTGTCTCTCTGTTGTGATGGGGACGGATCCTGTGTCCATCAGCCTGTTGTGCTGTCCTGGGCTGGGGGCAGTGCTGGATGTAGGATGCACTGGGACAGGCAGTGATGCCTCATCCTGGCTA
Organism: Brachypteracias leptosomus; assembly: GCA_013401335.1. Classification (NCBI taxonomy): domain Eukaryota; kingdom Metazoa; phylum Chordata; class Aves; order Coraciiformes; family Brachypteraciidae; genus Brachypteracias; species Brachypteracias leptosomus. Next base: position 356,992 of record VYZX01021971.1, on the reverse strand, counting down.
CACCCTCAGACCTTCACAAAGTTTGTTAAAAAGCCAAGTAAATAACCCATCTCCTTTGTCCTCATTAATGGTGATCAGGGGCAACCATGCAGATAGAAAAGGCAGTTTCTTCCACCACAGCTGGAGTTAGTTTTGCCCTCTCTTAGCCCTCCATCAGCCCAAGCAGCGCTCAGGGTGGCTGGGTTGTACAGAGAGGTGTACAACCATGTCCCAGAGTGCCACATCTACACCTTTTTTTGAATCCTTTCAGGGATGGTGACTCCACCACTGCCCTGGGCAGTCAGATCCAGTGCTTGACCGCTCTTTCAGTAAAGAATTTTTTCCTAATATCCAATCTAAACCTCCCCTGGCACAACTTGAGCCCATTTCCTCATGTCCTGTCACTAGTTATTTGGGAGAAGAGGCCAACACCCACCTCTTTACAACCTCCTTTCAGGCAGTTGTAGAGAGCAATAAGATCTCCCCTCAATCAATTTACATGAGAGATTATCCCCTCTGGCTTTGTAAGCCTGATTTCAATCAGTGGCCTGAAAAACTGCTGGGAGGTGGAAGCAGCACATATCCAATGGAGCCATTTCCTCCATGTCAGGCAGGGCTGGGCTGGGCTGCTTTGCTCCAGGGGATGGTCCAGACTACAGCTGGGTCTTCTCTCTGGCCAAGGAGATGCAGGAGCTGGCTGGAAAGGTGGTAGGGCCAAGAGGCCTGGTTCTGACTTTGAGCCCTGCTTTCTTTTTTTTTTTAAATGAACTTGGTCTGTAAGAGGATTTTCTCTCTTTGCAATAAAGAAGTATTGTAGAAATGCCTCGTATCTGGTGGTCACTGCAGAGAGTTTCGTGTGTGCCTTGTAAGAGAACATGGTGGTAGTTTGCTTTTCTCATGTTGTCATGTCTTCCTCCAATTACGGGATAATTATTAATACCACAACCACCCACTAAACAGACGCTGCCTGCGATGTCTTATCATCCCATCCCTGGACCGTTGGAACTTTACAGCACCCTTAAGTTCAAATAAAACACACAGGAAAACCAGTCCCTCTGGATATATTAGAACTGACCAGCAAATGTGCATTTCATTACCCGAAATATGCTTGTAGACCCAGAAGAGCAAGTGAGCCAACGGGAATTAGACCTGCAAAAGGTTTTGGAACTGGATAAAATAGGAAAAGTGGGGTTTTCCACCTCTCCCCTTTCTTTTCTTGATTTCTCCTGCTATGAATTCCTGGTTGAAGCCTTGCATTTCTGAGGGAAGCCCAAGTGCCAAACTGGAACATGCCTTGCATGGCCCTGGCACAGAAATGGCAGGGAAGGAGCAAAGCAGCAGATTGTTAGAAGAGCATAGGGTGGTTTATTTTTATTTATTTTGTTGGATCTGAGTGCCCGGAGTGGGCAGCTGCTTGGTGTCATCCCCCCGTGTGCTTCAGAACTCCATCAAGATCCTGCAGTAGGAGCAGAGCTTTTGCTGGGCTGGCATCGTGGAGGACATGGACAGGATATTCCTTCTCTGTTTGGGATTGTTGGTGCAGAAGGGCAGGGATGGTGGGGATGTGTGGACTCTGCGTGGCTGGGGACCACAGAGCTTGGCACTGTCTGAGTCTGGCTCATCTGCCACCAGGAACTCACCACTGGCACCTCCCAGGAGCTCACCGTTGGCACCTCCATATGTGTGTGATTGGCAGGTATGGCTTCAAGGTCAGCCCCATCCACGGAGATGTATCTTGGGTGAGGACTAGTAACACCCAGCCCTCCATTTATACTGCTTGGTACAAATTACAGGCATCAGGGCTCCCCTTTCATCCCTTCTTGGTGGGCTTGGCAGGAAAAGTACTCTCCTTTTCCAGTGGGATTTTGAAGGCGTCCGTTAGTTTGCAGCGTTGATGGTATCTTCTAGTGCTTGAAAGGATTTTGTCATCTGAGGCCAAGCCGTGCAGTACAAGGATCCTATGTTGGCCCTGATGTGCAGGGGAGGCTGGGGCAGAGCTGATTTCCATGGGCTTTGAAGGGCCACACAGCAAAGAAGTGTGTGAAGAGTTATCTTTTTTTGGAGAAGTGTTTTGCTGTTGGATGACTGGCTCGTTGTTAATGCAGAGTGATTATTTTTATTCAGCAACATCCACATATCCTACTGCTTCCCCTCCAAGAAAAACACGACAAGCTGGCTCACCAGTTCCACCAGACTGGTCTCATGGAGCGAAATCCGGCTGGTGGCTTCGTGCAGGGAGTGTTTGTGCATGCGAGAAGATGAGTCACCATCAGTTGCTTGGTCAACAGCAACTGTGTGTGTTTGCTCTGTCTGTTTTCAAACAGTTTAAAAGAGGCATGCCAACTCTACCCCCTTTTTTAGGTGAAAAAAGAGGTGGGGATCCCTTATTTGATCAAATTAAGAAAATTCCTCCATTCCAGGTAATATTAAAGAACAGCAGCAGCTGCACTTGTAAGGTCTAAAGTCAGTGCTTCATGAAGTACTAATGACCTCTCTATGCCCCCTTATCTCCAGTGCCCTGGGCTCTCTGTTGTCATCACCACAGCATCCACACCAGGTACTTTCATGCTTCACTTTGAAGATACCCTCTTCCAGTTTGCGTCACATACCAGCAGACTGAAGTGAAGTCAGTGGTTGGATTCTCATCTTTTTTTTGCTAAAGGACAAATGGGCTGAATGGATAGTGGCAAAGGGACCTACTGAGCTGAGTGGCCAGGTTCCCGCAGATGGGATGTTCTCTGTGTTACACAGAAAGGTCAGTTTTGGTCTTAATTAGGGAAAATCTAGGTGAAAGCAGTGATGGGGGAGCACCTTGCGAGGGCTTCAGGAGAGGCAAAGCAAAAGCCCCCACTGCGGATGTGCGTGCATGGTGGAAGGGTGCAAAGAAGCAAGTCAAGGTCCCCGTCCCTTCCCGTCCCTGTCCCTTCCCATCCCAGGGCTTCTGGTGCCAGCTTCCCCAGCATCAGTTTCACTGCCCCATCCTTCCACTCGTCACCCTCTCTCCTGCTTCCCCTGGGAGTTCCTCAATCGCTTAATCATTTAATTTGGAGTGTGGGGTGAAGCCTGACCTGTATCACCAGTCTCCAAGGCTATACTTGGCATGCTGAGCCTTCCTCGTCCCTTCTCTGTGCTACCTGCTATGTGGTGCTGACCATGGAGAGGACCTTCTGTCCCCTATGGCCATCACCAGGGCTTTCTGCATGTGTCAGGTCTTCATATTTTAAGAGAAGGGTACCCAGGGCTTTGTCCATGGTGATTAATGTTCCTCGTAGTACCTGGATTAAATTGTGAACGGCTTTCCTGAGACCATGGAGAGGTCAGCAGGAGGTGTTATGCTCTTTCTTTTCCTTTTAGAACATTAGGATTTCAAGTATGGGGGTGTTCACAAGAAGAATTTATGGTTATTTTTTCCTGTCTGTGGAGCAGTTGTGCCAAAACGTATTGGCTGAAAGTGGGAGGAGAATGGAGACTGGGAAATGAACACATAGGTGGAGGGCAGAGCCTGGGGATGGAGGATGCCCTGTGCCCTCCTGGTGAGACTGAGGGAAAGAGAACAAGTCTAATGGCCTGTGAGGCTCAGCGAGGGTCCACCAGCAATCGGGGCTGCAGCCAGTGGTGCTGCAGGCTCAGATCTGGGACCAGGCACCATGTCGATGCAGCTGATGGAGGTTCTTCAAATGATTTGCACTGAAGCAGTGGGAAGAGATTCTGGTAGCTCCAGCTTGCTGCTGGAAGCCCTTGCCATGACTTTGGGCATATTGTACCTGTTTCTTCTCTTGCCATCTTCACTCTGGTTGTGATGGGATCAGCCTGCACCATGTGGGCAGAGCCTCCTCAGGCACCTTCTCATTGACTTTTTACCCTTTTTCTGTGTTCACCAGTAGAAGGGGAAAGGTTTAACCTGCTAAGCCAGTCTATGCAACAAATGATCTTTCTTCTTGTTCTCTCTTTTCATATCCTTTAACCCTCCAACAAGTACCTTCCATCTGCCAGCCAGTTTCAGGACATGGGGCTGGTCCTGACGCTGGGAGGAAGATGCTGGCGTTGGAGGAACAGTGCTGTTGGCTTCTCTGTGCTCCTGCTGCAGCTGCTTTAATTAGTTCAAGTCACCACAAGTTGGTATTTAGGCATTTTAGAAGGAGCACAGGATGGCCCTGTGCTTGTGCATTTAGCTCATCTGTCCTGAAGTGGCGGGATGACTGTCATGGCAAAGCGTTAGATTTGCTGAAGGCAAAAGACCTTCTCCTTCTCGACCTGGAGGTCTCAGAAGCTCGGCTGTGGGGCTTGTGGGCCTCCTGGGCAGGGTTGTTGGCATCCTGCTGCTGCCAGTGGTCATACACACAGATGTGCAGGTGAAGGACTTGCAGCAGGCATGATTTTTGGAAGCTGGCTGCTTCTTTGAGGATAGCAGCACAGATCTTGCTGGCTGCAATGTGTAGTGTTTGGAGAAGCACAGAAACTGCCTGGGTAACTGAGGAACAGTCCTTGGTAACCCTCTGTGCTGGTGTCTGTGAAGACACGTCGCTTAGTACACTTCAGCTGAGGAGCCCATGTAATTAATCTCATGTTGCTCAAGTCGGGTAGGTCACTGCTAATATTACTTGATAGGTGAAATCCAGAAAGACTAACAGACTCTCCTGATTTTCCACCCAGATAGTGACAGATAGGGCTTTGTAAGAGAAGTTTAGCAGGTTTTTGTATTATGTGGTACTCAGAAGGGTTGTTTTCATTAACTACCCCTCCACACCCGGGAAGCAGCATAACCCCTGGGCTTGGGAGGGCTCCTGAAGCCCAGGAGACAAGCTGGAAGCAATTGCCAAAAGTGTGTGTACTTAAACCCAATTCCAATGCTGATACCAAGAGGCTTTTTGAAGGAGAGGGTTGGGCCAGGGATCAGACTCAGGACACCAGTCCCATGGACCATGCATGGCCATAGCCCTGGTCTACACCACACCCTGAAGGTGTGTCCTGCCTGTAGCATCCCTATTCTCTTCTGAGTCCTATCAAATTTTAGCTATTCTCTATAAGAAACCAAGTGCCCTACTTTAGAGCCTTGACGAATCTCCTGTTGGGATTATAAGCCTGTGTTTCCTTTTATGAAAGTAGGAAGGATGTCATTTTCCATAGGCTGCACTGCAAAGTCTCTGTCCCTGCATAAGGTGATGTCTCTGCAATTGCTCCCTGGATCTCTCTTCCCAGATACCACCACTTCAAACATTGCAATTTTTGCATCCCATCTGCATCTCCTGTGGTCCACTTTTCCTTGCTTTATGTGGGGAAAATCAACCTGTAGGTGCAACCACACCAAGGAAGGGTGAAGGTCCTGTGCTTCAGGCAGTTTTGGGGGTTTTTACCCAGCAAATACACTGCATGTGAGCTGTGGGTGCTCTGTTAGAGTGGCGCAAGCTGGGTCAGAATAGAGAAGGGATTTCTTCAAGGGATGCCTGTGGCAAAGACCAGTCTGGAGACTCTGTCCCCTGGGCTGTGCTGCCCAAATGTTGTCATCCCTTGTGGGGGGACATGAGCTCAGCATCTTGCCTGAGACCACATGTACAGAGAGACCAGACTCTGAGTCTCCAGGTGTTCCGGATCCAAGTTTGCCTCACCCGTCTGTGCTGCTGGCGGGTAGTTCCCTCGGTGAATATATAGTGGTTTCAATTAATCATCCTCCTGCAGAAACTGTGTATGTAGCTGCTTGTGTGAGTGGGGCAGCTGTGTCTCCGTGGGTGTGTTATCCTACATAAATATCTTTCTATAAATAAATAGAATGATTGCTGCTATGGGATGGCCCCGCAAGCGAGCTCTTGGCATGTCTGCAACCCCTCTCATGGAAATAACCTCATTCAACACACAGGGCAAAGTGGCCTGACTGGGTATGGGTGTGCTTTGGAGAGAAGCTGGGAGTGGTGGAGCAAGTGGGTTCCTCCAGCCCCTGCAGCCAGATCTCCTTGTCCCAGGCATACTGAGGTGGGTGGAGGGTTTATCCTCAGTGTGTGGCAGCATGGAGCAGGGAGAAAGGACTTCTGATGTTCTGCTTGGCTAGAGAAGGGGCTGGTTTGCTGGGCTTGCTACTCCTGCTCCCACTGTCCTGATTCTCAAGGGATGGGCAGTGGCTGTGACTCAGTTGCCTGCAAGCACCCAGCTCAGGTCTGGATGGAGAGCCCAGTGCTGGGGCTGCGGGGGGCACTCGAGTACCTCTGCAGGATCCTGACTGCAGTTGTGGCTGGTGGATCAGGAGAGACGGCTCACAGTGCCCAAAACGAAACCTGGTTTGGCTGTGAGAAACAGCCAAACTTGAAGAGACAACAATATGAAGTTGCTTCAGAAAGGTAGAATGAAGATGCTTGGTTCTGGAAGTGGCCAAGCTGCTGCTGTGTTTCCCCCTGCTCAGTGCTGGTGTTTGTGCCACTGCAAAATGGGAGTGATGCCCTTGCCTGGTGCCCAAAGGGAGATCCTGGGTACTGGTGCGGGACAGCTACTTCCCAGCTGCGATGTCCTGGTGGTTCCTCCTCAAAGGGCTGAAGGTCACTGAGTATCACTTTGCCCAGGGAAGTGGTTGAATCACCATCCCTGGATGTATTTGAAAGCAGTCTAGATATGGTGCTTGAGGATATGGTATAGAAGTGGGCCTGGTAGAGTTAGATAATGGTTGGACTTGATGGTCTTAAAGGTCTTTTCCAACCATAGTGATTCTGTGATTCTGAGTGGAAGCCAACCAGCCTGCTTAACAGAAAATAGGCTGTGTAGGCCAGGGCCTGCCATGGATGGTTCTTGGCTTTGAAGGGGAAAGCTGTAATATGCTAGTGGAATCAGAGCAGGTGAGGAAAGGTGAGAAGGAAACAGGGAGAAGGAAGAAGAGTTGTGAGAGAGCAGAGACCTGGGGCAGGAGGAGGACAGGAGTGGAGAGAGGCTAGGGGCAAGCAGGAGGAGTACCCCCCATCTTGGACCCACCTCCTGTATGGGCTTCTCTAGTGCCACTTGTCATTGCTTCTCTGGTTTTGGGAGTTTGCAGCTCACCCAATCCCATGCTGACTCGGTCCCTGCTGAGCGAGAGGAGCTGCTGCTGCAGCCTGACCCTCTTCCATCTACAGGGTCACAGCTGGGACACCTCACAGCTCACTGCAGAGCATCATTTATGCCCACATTCATGCCATGTGTGTCTGTCTGTCTGTCTGTACGCTGGGGAGCGTACTCTTGCCTCTCTGTCCTCTCCACATCCTGTAGCAGATGCTGGGAACACATGTGCTGCGCAGCACATTCAGGTGTCATGGGGAGACTTTCCATCAGTGGTGCAGCTTCTCCTCCTGCTGTTCATGGACTCAGAAGCAGTTTTGTGGACAAGCCACAGTTTCAGTTTGCAACCACGATTTATCAGTGGCTCTGTGGGCCAGAGTTGCTCCACCAAATGTTTTTTCCTCAGCTGAGTGTTTTGATTTGAGGCAGAGAAGAGCTGACATTAAGGTAGGGCTGAGCTGTGCAGCTAGATGCTTGTAGGGTGTTCTGAAGATACCTTACCCAGAGCAATTGTTTCCTTTCAAGGCTCCATATGTTCAATGTGAACAACTGAAGAGTCATTTTGACTCTCCTGCTTTTTGTGGGTGAAGCTTTCAGCAACAGAAATTCCCCTTTTTCTTTCTCCTTTCTCAAGAGAGGAAGAAAGGTTGAGATGACCACCAATGCACTCAAGTGGTGGTGGAGCAAAAGCACCTCTTCAGAAATGCTCATGGACTTGTTTTCTTTGCTGGAGCTGCAGAGCTTCCCCATGAGCCAGGTACCTCAACACAGCAATGCTCTCAGAATCCTAGCATGGCTGGGGTTGGAAGGGACCTCTGGAGATCATCTTGGCCAACCCTTCTGCTCCAGCAGGGTCACCCAGAGCAGGTTGCCCAGGATTGTGTCCAGGTGGTTTTGGAATCTCTCCAGAGAAGGAGACTCCACAATCTCTCTGAGCAGCCTGGGCCAGGCTCTGGCACCATCACAGCAAAGATGTTTCTCCTCCTGTTCAGATGGAACCTCCAGGGTTCCAGTTTGTGCCTGTTGCCCCTTGTCCTGTTGTTGGGCACTACTGACAAGAGTCTGGCCCCATCCTCTTGCCCCCCACCTTTTAGCTCTTGATCAGCATTGATCAGATCCCCTCTCAGTCTTCTCTTTTTCAGGCTAAACAGCCCTAAGGCTCTCAGCCTTTCCTTGGCACAGAGATGCTCTTGCCTGTTTTAACCCCTGCCCCTTCACAAGCTGCCTCACAGAACCTTCAGGAGGTCATCTTCATTCTGTGGTGAGCCTGGACATGGGGTGGATTTTGGCTAGTGTGGACCATCTCTGCCCTGGCTGGCAGAAGGCAGATGCTGGGTTCCATTTCCCCAGGCTGCTCCCCACCGAGGAGGATGCTTGAGGTTTGTTTTCCTTCCATGAGTGTACTTTTCTGCCTGAAAAAAGATGCACTGAAGTGGAAATGCTGAATTAAAACTCTTCCTAGTTTATGGCTAATGGGTTTGACTTTGTCTAGGTTTGGTGGAGAAACGCTCCTCAAGCTGGACATGGGGCTGGACTAGGGGACAGTGGCTACGGGCATTGCCACCTCCCCTGTGCCTGAGTGGGCGTGTGGCAGCTGTTTCAACCTTGGTTAAAGGCATGAAATTAGAAGGACTCTGATCTACTGGTTGGGGAGTTGGGATGAAAGCAACAGTCTTGAGCCTGGCATCCACTAGCTGCCATCTGAGCTTTTGGTTATCTACTGACTGAAAAATGTTTCCTTGGAGCTCCAGGAGGCAAGCGGGGAGGGTCAGCTGCTTCTTTTTAATGTGTCTCTATATGCACACTCTAAGCACAGCGGGGAGGAAGGGGTGGGAGGTCTTTTCCTCTGCCAGTGTCATTCATGGTAGGAAGGAGCAACTTCTGAGCACTAGCTGCTAGTGCTAGTGATGTGGAGAAGCCAGACGGTTTATACTGTCCTGAGTCGGATGGCAACCAGATGCTCTCTGTTCCTGGAGTTTTCCGAATGCCATTCAGCTCTCGGTGGCTATTCTGTGTGCCTTTGAAGAAGGTCGGTGAACAGAGTGTGTGCACCCACGTCCTAGACCAATACACAGCACGTGGTCTCTGATGCAGCAGCAGGGCTGAGCCTGTGCAGAGCAGCAGGTACTAAAGTAATTTGGTTGTGGTCGAGGAGACAAGAAACCTCCCTAGGATCAGCACAGTCTTCTTGGGTGGTCATGGAGGGGCAGTGATGGGAGAGGTCTCTTTGGGAGAAGATCTTGGGTCTCCAGTGCTTCCTGAGGTCTCACAGACCTTTCTCTTACCAAAATGCTCCTTAATTGATCTGTTTGATACTTGCTGTTACTCAGCCTTCAGATTTTGGGGAACATCTAATGGCAGAGGTCCTTGGTGAATCCAGAGGGCAGATGGCAATTGGTAGGTCTCGGTGAAATGCTGACCGTGGATGTAGGTGACACAAAGCATGCAGGAAGCCCTAGAGAGCTCGAACAGAGATGCTTGTGGCTGTCATAAGTTGATCAAAACCAGACTGTCTGCATTCATCAGATCTCTTAAAGGGCCCTTCTCACTTCTTGGGACATTATTATGAGGCTGTGCCCACCACATCCTTGCCTGATCCAGAAGGAGGTATCTCTGAGCCAAGAGGAGTAAGGGGTGGGATTGAGGAGCTGTGGGGAAAAGTGCTGGTGGTCCCGTTCAGTGCTACTGCTCAGAGGTTCTCCCGGGGGAGTGGCGCAGTGTTAAATGTTGTTTTAATGTGGACAGCATCCCCCTAAATGAAGCAGAACGCAATATGAGATGAATCAAAACGTTGCTAATGGTGGAAAATGTACATGGCTTTTAAAAACTAATATTACTGTGGGACTCAGTCTGTGTGTCATGGGAGTCCTTGAAGAGTTGGTCCTTTGGTCAGATGGAGAAGATGAGAGAAGAATTCCCAGCTGCTGAAATACCTCCCGAGGAATTATGGTGGTGGGGCAGAAGAGGAGGGAGAGGTTTGCCCAAAGGACACTCAACCTGTGCTACCCTCCAAGGGCAGCAATGGAGACAGGGAATGGAGGAGATGGGATGGAGAAATCTTCTATCACTGTGGTTGTGTGGGATAAAGGGAAAGTCAGACTTTTTCCCTCTCTTAGAGGGAAAATCCATCTCATTGCATGGATTTAAACACTGGCTTTAAAAGGAGAATAAAAAATAATGAGGACATGGATAGATGGTTTCTTTTTATCTCTACAGCTGAAGAGATAAATGTGACATTAATTATGTGACACAGCTTTGAAAATCATTCTATATCTCTGTTTTATTTAAACAGGGGTTTCAGATTTCTGTCTGGGACTAATAAAGAAGGACAGTTTTTAAAAAAACAACTTTAAAGATGATCTGTAGGGAGAGTTTGCTGTCTTAATTTTCTCTTCTGTAGATGAAGCTTGTTCAGCTCTCCTGTCTCTTGCACAGAGTGAGCGTGTGTGTGTTTGTAGGAGATGCTGAGAGAGGGAAAACCAGGATGGCTTGTGAAGTTTAATAGGAGAATATGGGCTTTTGGATGGGTGGGGATGAGTGGGGGCCGTAGAAGGGGGAAGCATTGAACTCTGTACCCCTTTGTCCTGAGGAGAGAGGAAATTAGAACAGCGAGCATCTCTGAGTAAGCAGCTTTTGTGTTTTCCTCAAGCTCTGCAGGCATCTGCCTCCTGAGCTTGGTTGTGATCGAGCGGGCAGAGCAGCAAGACGGGTGAGGTTAGTGACAGCACTTGAAGTGGTGGGTTGGTTGCCATCCCTGTCCCTGCTGTGGGCTGGGTGGCTCCACCAACCCTACATGGTGCTGACTGGAGGAGTTGGATAGAGGTCTTTCTCTGTGTGAGACCTTGAAGGGGGCTGGTTTCCCCTCAAGGGCTTGGCTGGGCCTCAACTTGCTTTGCTGCTCTGCAAAATTCAGCCAGCACTTCTAGAGAGTTCTTCAGTGGCCCATCCTACATGCAGGTGAACATCCAGGAGGGTGCCCACCATACACAGGGTGGTCCTAGGTGGCACTGACCAAGAAACATCTCAACAAAAGGTGGAGTTTACACGTTGACATGTGGCTCACAGGGTCACTGACCTTGCAATATCAAACTGAGGGTTCCTGGTTGGGGTGTTACTAAGTAGAAACAAACTTGAGAAGTCTTATTTAAGCCACCTTCTCAATGGTAATGAAACGAGGAGCTGCAGCAGGCTTGGGTTTAGTCCAGGCTTGCCTGCATGTCTCCTGCCGATGCAACAATGATTGAAGGATAGTGGGGATGCAAACTCATGCTCCCCAAAGTCAAGAGCTTCTCACAGTGATCTGTTGTGAGTATAAAATGATGTGGCACTAGGACAGGCAGGGAGTTGATTGGGAGAGAGGAAAGAGGTGGCAAAGCATGAGATAAATCCATATTTACAGTCAGATTCTTGTGCCAGAGCCAAAGTGGGGTCAGAGCTGCATCGGGGGATGAGGTAGTGATAGAGTCTCAAGCATCTTGTGGAAGGAAGCCTTGATCTACAGACAAAGAAGCTGGTTTTAAATAAATGTTTTGTAAAATTTGACTCCCTTAACAGGAATTTCCCACAGCTTGCTTGGACGGTGCCATGGCAAGATCTCTTGAGTCTCTGACTTTCAGTGTCAGATGAGGGTGGAGTCCTACAAGAAGGAGAGGAGTAGCACTTCTGTGTTCACTCCCATTTGTAGAAACCCAGCAGTTCTCCAGGTGGGGTGTGTACAACAGGGTTTTCAGAGAAAGTACTAAGGGCTTTTCATACCAAGAAGTAGATGGAAATCCATGAGCTTCTAGTTAAGTGCTGCAAGGAAGCCCAGGCAGCCTGGTGTTCTCGTGGCCACCTCCTCCCCAGCATTTGGCAGATGGCTCAGGGGTCTTCTGGCAGTGGGTGAGGGGCTGCAAGCATGTCCCTCTTGAAAGCGGAGAACCAGCATCTGGGTCACTGGCGCAGCAGCCGTGACGTGGGTTGGCGGTGGGGCAGATGGGAGCAGCACTAAGTTAAGTTTCATTAGTGCGAGCGCTGGACCCGCGCTGTGTGGGATTCAGGCTGTGTGACTAGGGGCGCTTGGCGCACTTGAGGCTGGGGTCTACAAGCTGTGCACCTGCAGGGCTCAAGCTTGCATGGTGTGATGCTACTTAAAAATGAGCTTTCTGCATGGTACACCAAAACCTTGCTGAGGTGGAGCTTGATAGCTACTCTGTGTTCTGCCTCCACCAGCAGAAGAGGAAATTGGTGGTTTGAAGGACAAAGCTTTCCAAAGTTGTTGGAAAACTGTTGTTAGTGTCTTGATCTCTCACATGCTGTTTTGGTGAGGAACCTGCTGCCCTGTGCTTTGTGTGTGGGACTGTGGCCAGTGAAACCTTGGGGCACCACAGGTCCCACTCTGCAGCTGGGGCTGGCAGGGGAACATGGGAGCTCTGACTTTCTTCTGTCCAGGGACCCACTAGGCATCTGTGGCCGAGCACCGCAGCTCATCTGCACAGGCAGAGCAGCTTTCCTGCTTGGCACTAGCACCTCTGCCTCGAACGTGTTCTGGCAGGAGGTTCTCTGCGTGTGATGGGCATTTCTCCTGGGCAAGCAGGCTCCTGGGGTGAGAAGTGGAGAAGGTTCTTTGGTTACTGCTGCTGTGCCCATCAGGCGGTGGCATAACAGATACTGCACTTTGCAATCACCATTGGACATGTGCAGGGAGAAATGGGGAGCACAGAGATGTGGTGATGAGGAGGCTGGCATGGCAACATGACCACCACATGGAAAGGTAGCAGGGAAACATCCTTGTGGGAAAGGGGGGAGGAGGGAGGTTCCCATTAGTGTCAGTGCCCTCCCCTCTCTCTGGCACAAAAGAATTTTGGAAGACACCGCAGAGAAACAGGCTGCTGAGTTTGGGTGGGTTGGGTGTCTAGGATACATGGTGGCTTTGTGATTTTCAGAATGTTCATCTGCACACTTGCTAATGAAAAGCTAATAGCTCCCATATGGGATCTCTTGAGGGGATTGCATCTTCCTACCAGAGACGGGCTGTAGGGAAGAGCCAAGCAGGTCAGACTCCTCCTTTGGGAGGGAGAGGGGGTTCTCCTGCCTCATGTGTGGTGGCTAGGAATCTGACACAGCCCATGCTCATCAGGGCCTGCTACATCTCAGCATCTTCCTGAGGCCAGAGGATGCCGTGGTCCTCCTCCACCCTGATGGATGGTGACCAGGCAGACTGGAGAACCTGCCTGCAGCAGAGCAGGATTAGGTCACCCTCGGCAGTGGCTCCCGCTGTGTGGTGGCTGTGTTTGGCAGCAGTGGCCCTGTGTAACCTCCACTGCAGGTCCTGCTAATATTTTCTTTATGACATATCTTTGATAGCATTCCGTGTGTGCCCAGTGAGGCCCAAGAACTCAACAGCGCTGCTGCAGCTGGCATCGCTATAAACCAACAATAACAAAAATAAATCACTCCACACTTTCTGTCCAGTATATATTTAGGCATTACTGTATGTGAGCCACCAAGAGAAAATGATGTGTTTATTGGGAGCCAGCTTTGCACCTCCCAGCACATGCCCCCACACTGGTGCTTCCCACTGGTGCTCAATCACACCACGATGCAGACCCCAGAGTCACCTCTCTGGGTGCCTGTCAGCAACTCTGTAAATTGTGGAGATCCCCATGCCCTCGCCCAGCATGGGCTTGAACTTTCCCTTGCACACAGGGGCTCCGTTGAAATCAGAGCCCACCCAGAAGGTTTTGGGCAGGGAAAGGGGGGGGCACAGAGATGCCCCCTGCATGGGTTCCCTTTCCCGCCGGCACAGCTGAACACAGGCTCTCATTTACACTTGGGAGCAGCGTCCTTTCTCCTCCCAGCTGTTATTTTAAACACGCCAACCTCGGTGACCACCTTTCAGCTCCAAAGTTTTCTGAGAAAATAAAAGCGTGCAAGCCCACTGGGTCATTCTTCCCAGCTGCTCTCAGGGAGGCTGCGGGCTGCCCTTGGCTGCTGCAGCCAGCCCGTCTTCAGTGGTAGCTTGTGGCAGTACCTGCTGAGCAGCCTAAAAACCTCAAACGTGGCCCTTGTTGGCTGTCCATAGAATCATTTAGGTTGGAAAAGACCTTTAAGATCATCAAGTCAAACTGTTAACGTAATACTGCCAAGTCCACCACTAAACCATGTCTCTCAGCACCATGTCTCCACGGCTTTGAAACCCCTCCAGAGATGGGGACTCCACCACTGCCCTGGGCAGCCTGCGCCAGCCCTTGAAAACCTTTGCCATGAAGAAATTGTTCCTGATGTCCAACCTAAACCTCCCCTGGCACAACTTGAGGTCCTTTTCTCTTGTCCTATCACTTGTTCCTTGGGAGAAGAGACTGACCCCCATGTGGGTCCAGCCTCCTTTCAGAGAGTTGTTGAGAGCCAGATGGTCTCCCCTGAGCCTCGTTCTCTCCAGACTCCACAACCCCAGGTCCCTCACCAGACTTGTGCTCTAGACCCTTCCCCAGCTTCGTTGCCCTTCTCTGGACACACTCCAGCCCGTCAATGTCCTTCTTGGAGTGAGGAGCCCAAAACTGACCCCAGGATTTGAGGTGCAGACTCCCCAGTGCTCAATCCAGGGGGACGATCCCTGCTCTGGTGCTGCTGGCCACACTAGTGTTGATCCAAGCCAGGATGCTGGTGGCCTTCGTGGCCACCTGGGCACATGCTGGCTCGTCTTCAGCCAGCTGTCGACCAGCACACCCAGGGCAGGTGGGCAGGTGATGTGTAAATGAACACGGAACCAGGTATGCTCACCACCCTGGTATTTGCCTGAGCAGAATATGGGACCTTTGAATTGTGGAAACCCAGGTGCCCTAAATCTTCTGTTGCTTTGGGATAAGCAGATGGGCGAGTCTGGGAGAGGAGGTGGGACAGAGCCATCCTTGCTACAGCTGCTCCACAGGAAAAGACTCTTGTCTCTCCTAGGAGAGGGTGTTTATCTGTGGTAGTGCTGGGGCTGCAGGGGTGGAACCTCTCCAATGGTAGCTTTGTTTTCTTGTTGCTATTAAGACTCAGTGTGTTGTTCCTGCGGGTGTCAAGATACAGGCAAAGCTGTTCTTCAGTCTCTCTCCCATGCATAGGTCTCATCCCAGTGCTGATACCATGTCTCTCCTTGTCTAAAGCCCTTATTACCCGTTCCTGGTTGGACAAGCGCTTCCAGTCCCCACCCTTTGGATTCATGGTGCTTGATTGTGTTCGTGATGAAATAATCTCTGGGTGATTACATCTTCTGGCACTCGTGGCTGTGATGTCCATGGCATACCATCTTGCCACCCCTCTTCTTGCATGGTCAGAGGCTGGAACATTAATGTGAGACTGAGCTCTGCTGCTCCAACCCCTCTGAGCTGCTGTAAGCCTGGGGGCCTGCAACAGGCCCATTTGCTCTCCATCCCACTCCATCTTCCCACTGGAGCTGAGGCCCCAGCCCCAGGAGTGCTCTCCAGCCACCAGTATTGGTGGCTGTGCCCATGCTCAGTGCTGCCTGAAGACTGGGCATGTCCCTTTTTGATTTTAAGTAGGTATGGATTAACCCCTGTACTGATGGCCTCAGGCAGCCACTTGGCTTCTGTGTGCTAGGGAGGCCTGTTGCCATGCGCAGATGCCAAGCCCATGTGAACTGCCCAGCTTTCCTTGGGTATGTGTCCAACCCTAGAGCTTCTCCGTGCTTTGCTTGGGTGGAGCGATGATGGAGCACGAGTAATAATCCAAACCAAACCAGAGCTCGACTCTTTTGCCTGCAGCAAGTCTTTGCCCTGATCTTGCTTTGCCCTGTGTAAAGTCTGTTTTCCACCAGGACTTCCATCAGAAGAGAACTCAGGAGTGATTCTCACCATTTTAAGCCCAGCGTCATGTTAGGACCTGACTTAGATATTGCAGAACTTCTGAGGATGCTCTTCTTTCCCTGCAGTGCTGCAGTGGTAACTGGACCTGCCAAAGCTGCAGATCTTTTGAGTCAAAAGCTTTGTCCTGCTGCATTGCTTCTTCATGGTTGGGATTGCCATCTGCCTTCATTGACCGCCAATGGGACCTTGCTTGAAAATCTCCTGGGGGCCCATCACAACAGAGAGTGGGGATGGAGAGGGCAGGGTGGGCCTGGGATGGTAACTTGCTCATGGGCATCTGCCTTGAGGCAGTCTGAGTGCTGCCCAGACAGCAGACATCCCACCAAGGTGGGCTTCCTCATGCTGCATGACCAGTACAAAGACAACAGATGCACACCAAGGAGGATCTGCTTGTGTCAGTGTCTTGTTCTGAGATCAGGGCAGAGGTTGCTTCAGGAGCTCAGTGGAGGAGGAGGTGGCTGTGGTCTCCAGCCATGTATGGAGTTGCCTTTGAAGTCAGCTGGTCCTTGTTTCCCTTGGGGGCCGGTTGACCACGTAAATGATTGGTTTTCCATGTATCTCCAGTATCGTAGACAGCTCAGCCTGGAAGCATGGTGAGGGCTGGCCTCGCCTTGCTAGTTATGGACATCAACCATCTTTGCTTCAAGGCTTCAACAAGATGGGCAGAGGCTTTTCCACAGTAGCCTGTGGAAGCCAATGTCAAGGTTTCTCTGACTTCAGTGGATTTCAGGTAAGAACCATAGTTGCTGCTCAGCACTATAAGCCTCATTTCTCTGCTCCTGAGCCTGACCTTGCCTTCCTTGTAGATGATCATGCAATCATAGAATCATTAAGGTTGGAAAAGACTTTCAAGATCATCAAGTCCAACTGTCAACCCAACACTACCATGACCACTAGACCATGTCCTGAAGTGCCACATCTACATGTTTTTTGCATACCTCATGCATGTCATGTTTGCTGCGGGGCCATCCCTGAGCATTGACTATGAAACCCCATTAAATCACCGCAGCTCAGAGCCTGCTGTCAATGAAGCCTGGAAGTAGACCATGCCCTGGGACCTGGCTGTGCCACTGCTTATGTTCAGTAAATGCTCCACTGAGTGAGTCTTTTCACCTCAGGACCCCAAGATGGGTAGAGCTGACGCCAAGGAGTCTGGGTTGCACATGTGGCCTCAGCCACGTAGGGGCTTTGCACTGGGGGAGCGTGGCCAGGCAGGAGTGGCAGGACCCAGCAGAAGGCTTGTTGTCTCTGCATCTGGCAGGAAAAGTAGCCCCTGCCATGGTGAGAGGTCCATGGAGCCGACTGGTTACTCTCTTGTTGTCTGGGAGCATAGATGGTGCTGTATGGTCTGCATGCTCAATGGGTCTGTGTGGCACCATTGTAGAAGAGCTGGTCTTAGTCTCTGTCTTGCTCAGGTGTGGAGCCTTTGGGGATCTCCATCCCCAGATCATGGGCTGATTCCCAGAGTGACCCTACCCTCATCTCTTTGGACCTGCCTGGTGAGCACTGGGCCTTATCATGACCCTAGTTGTAGGTTGACATTCCAGCGTGACCTCAGATCTGCTTCATCACCACCAATTTGCTGGTGATCTGGACTCTTGGTTGAACTTGGCTGTGATCTCCAGATCTACCCTGCTCCTTGCAGGGCTCTGCAGGCCATGAGGTCCCCCCAGCTCCTGGGTCTTGCTGCACCCCAACAGTTCCCACTGAGGCTTGGGAGCAAGTTGGAAGTGCTGCTTGGGGCTGGCAGCAGCCTCCCCAGCATCTGCTACAGTGGGAAAGCTGTGAAACCACAGGGCTTTTCAGGGATCATCTTCAAAATGCTTCCAGACACCTCTGGCGTCATGAGAGAGAAGGTTCTTACTCTGGGTTGTGATGAGGTCTTCTCATATGGAGAATGATGTTGCAGGTTTGTTGTGGTGCTTTCCTCTAGCCTGAAGGTGTGTGCTGGACACTGAGTCGGGTCCTGCTGTGGAAGAGCTTGGTCACAGCTGGCTGGAGAGCTGCTCAGAGGAGCAGCTGAGGCAGAGTGATCTCCACACCAGAAGTGGTCCCACCTCATCAAGGTGCAAGAGGGTGCCAGGCCACCTGCAGAAATACGTGAGCATCTAAAGGCTGCATGGAGCAGGGTAGCTCCAGGATTCCTGCTGGCCTCCTTGGAGAAGAGCTGCCCTTGGCCTCAGCTCCTGCTGCGCTCTTGCCTCTTCCCTTGGAAGGGTTGACAGTCCCTCAGTGGGGGAAGGTGCCAGCACCAATGTTGCAGTGCAGTGGTCTCTCTTTGGGTGTCTGGGGTGCGTGGAGAGGAAGAGTTTGTTCCTCACTGTGATGACCATCCAGCTCCCTTGCCACCTGCCCAGCCCAGGGCAGAGCAAGTTGGTCCATCCTCCGTGGCCGGCACTTCTGGAAAGAGCAGACACTGAGCATGCAAACCCTGGGCAGGCTGGTATCTGGTCTGGTTTAAAAATAACCCTGGTTGAGCTCTGTTCCCATACTCTCCTTGGGAGAGGAATTTATTACTGATGTGCCTGTAAAATTAGTTGAATGCTTTTTTCCTTCCACTCATTGACATGAACACGGGAAGGTTTGGTTCACCTGGGAGAAGAGATCTCACAGGCGTCCTCAGCAAGTCTTTCAGATGGTACAAGGAACAGGGAAGAAAGAAGTTGCTGTAATTCTGACTCCATAGGAGGAAATAAATGAATTTCTTCCTCTGCCGTGACAACAGAAACCCCAAGCCTCCACAAGACATCCTTGTGCTGCCACCCTTCCACATGCACCGTAACAGGGGGCTGAGATTTAATATGTGTAGTTGATGGACCTGAGTGCAGAGCTGTAAGTCCACGTGTATTGGTGCATGTTTCCATGCACACATTTGCTTTTTACCCTAGAAACATGAATTTCTGTCTGGTTTTGCCAGGTTTCTCCTCAAGAATGGAGGAAGAGCCAGAGAATTTTTTTATTTTTTCCATTTCTAGGTTTAAAGAGTGCAAGTTCTTAAATTTTAAGTCTCTTTCTTCCTAAGATTGGATGTTTGGGGTCTTTGGGCAAAATAAAACCAAAAGATCAGGCTTTCCCTCCTATTTGGTGGTTCACCCCTGTTGGGATGTCGTATCTGTTGGTTCTTAGGAATCTTTGTAGTTTCTGAAGCATAGACAACGTTTGAATTTCTGCTGAGGGAGGATGAGGAAGTGGAAGATGATGTGTTTGGAGATGAAAAAAAATTCACGTGTGTTATGCCTTAAAATGTACTCCATTATCCTGGATGAAGCCAAGAGATAAGGCAGTGATGACGAAGAGAAACAGCTCATCTGTGGGCAGGTTCAGCAGGTGAGTTGTCTTTTAGCCAAGGCAGCAACTGTCATATTCATGTGCATTTCCTGGTCTGAGGCTTTCACCAAAGATCTGGAAAGCTGGGGGGTTTGGTTTCCAAAGCCATAGAGGAAAGGTTTCCTCCTCCAACTGCCTCCGTTGATGCAGGACACAGCAAACCCATGGTTGGTGGTGTGGCTGATGCTCCCCTGCTCCTGTCTGGAGCATGTCCAGAGAAGGGCAACAAAGCTGGGGAAGGATCTAGAGCACAAGTCTTGTGAGGAGCAGCTGAGGGACCTGGGATTGTTGAGTCTGGAGAAAACAAGGCTCAGGAAAGACCTGGCTTTCGACAACTCCCTGAAAGGACGTTGGAGCCAGGTGGGGGTCAGTCTCTTCTCCCAAGGAACAAGTGATAGGACAAGAGAAAAGGGCCTCAAGTTGTGCCAGGGGAGGTTTAGGTTGAACATCAGGAACAATTTCTTCATGGCCAAGGTTGTCAGGGGCTGGCGCAGGCTGCCCAGGGCAGAGGTGGAGTCCCCATCTCTGGAGGGGCTTCAAAGCTGTGGAAATGTGGTGCTGAGAGACATGTGGTGCCCTGACAGTGCTGAGTAATGGTTGGACTTGATGATCTTAAAGGTCTTTTCCAACCTAAATGATTCTGTGATGAACCTGCAGATGGGCTTTTATGTTCATCCCAGGGATGTGCAGTCCATGACTCACCTGGTACCTGCTGTCTGTGGTTGTGCCAGGGAACAGCAGCCCTTCTGCAGAATGCCAGTGGGCTGCTGGCTGGGCTGGACTACTGCTCCCGTTGGCCTGTTCTCCACACAGTTGTGTCAGCAGGGTTCATATCTGTATTTATGCTTTTGGTGGCTGTAGTTCCTGTGACATTTTCACGCTGGGCTTTGTGGCCTTTAGCTTCTCAATTGGGAGGAAGGTCCTGTTATCACTTGTCGACGCAGCACTGCCTCCCTCCTCCTTAGGGCATTGTTGGTCCATCCAGGAATGGGTGCCCAGCCTGAAGATGCCTTCAGAAAGGAAGTCTAGTCCTGTGGCTGAGATAAAGTACTCAGGCAAGCTGGGATTGACACTTCTGTATGGTTCTTTAGTGTCCAGCCTAGAGACACCCAGGTTCCACCTGGATGTCCTCCCCAAGCTGCACTCCGCAGAAAAGGAGGGCTGTCAGTTCATCCCCCGTACTCAGTGGTGATGACTCTTTGTACCTGTGCCCTCCTCAGCTGTGCAGAAGATTTGTACTGCAGTTTTTCTCATCACAGTAGCTCTCGTTCTTAATTACAGAGAAAACCTGTAATCAAAGCAAAAAAGTGTCATAAGCTTTGTTGTTGCTGTTCTTCTCTATGAGAAGCAGCAATGACAACAAGTCAGCTTCTGTTCCCATTTTCCTTTGCTGGTCAATGCGAAATGCAGGGAAATCCATTGTTCTCCAGTCTCTCTTGCATCTGGGTCATTGTGACCAGCTGGAAACCAGGCCAACAGCTTTCCCGGGGTGCTCCTTGTGCACTGATGAGAGCCTGCACATCACCTAGGTGGGGAGAAAGCAGGACTACATTGTCAAGAGGAGCTGCAGGACATGCAGACTGGAGATGATACACATCCTACTGCCACATGCTGCAGCACTTGCAGATTTGGAGTTGGAGTGATTGATGAGTTTAAATTCAGTCTGATGTTCCCATCCGGATCTCAGCTCAGTGGATTGCTCAGTGCTAACCACAATGTGAGCTGGTACCCAAAACCAGCTTGCTGTGCAGCTGGAGAACCAAATTTATCCAGACAATCAAAGTCCCACGTGTGAAAGAAATGTGTGCTTTGCTGCTCTCCTCTCCCTGCCCTTGGGTAAGCAACCTGCCTTTCCTTTGTTTGATGATGCCTCTAGTACAAGGGGTGAGTGGGAATGAAAATAATTACCTGGTTATTATTTTTGCAGAAACTAAACCTGACTACTGGGTAGCTGCAAGATAATTAACAAAATTTGGTGGTGGTACAATGTGGAAATATCTTGCTGTCATAGATAATGAGTGCCTTCCACACTGCTATCTATTCAGGTCAGCTTAGAAGGTACAAGGCTGACGTTCATTTTAAAACTCATAAAGGTGAATGTTTCTTAAATCCTTCTGACTTCAAATACATCCCTAGTTCATAGTGTTGTAGGACCTTTCATCTGAGGACCCCCAAGCAGTCATTAAGAACTAAGGCAGCCATGGTCCTTACCTCCTTTGTGAGAGGAGACACCTCTGCAACAGGGCTGGGAGAGCATGGCAGAGGGTGGTGAGAGCATGGCACAGGTTGCCCGGGGAAGTTGTGGATACTCCATCACTGGATGTGTTCAAGACCAGGTTGGATAGGGCTTTGAGCAACCTGGTCTAGTGGGAGGTGTCCTTGGCCATGTCAGGGGGTTTGGAACTAGATGATCTTGAAGGTCCCTTCCAACACAAACCATTCTAAAGGGTTTGGCAAACACAGGTGAGGCTGGGGACAGGCTCTCCGTCCTTTTTTCAAGTGTGTGATGTAACTGTTCACCAACTGTAACAGGGAGTGGGGTCATCAAATGGAGCAGATAAAATAATTCCAGATTCAAGCAGAAGTTACAAGCGCTGTTCTCAGGGTCTAGGCTTGTTCTCGATGGCCAGAGGTGAAGATGATCAGAAAAAGGCTCTTGAGAATGCTCTGTTTTCTCCCTGAGGCTTGGTGACTGTCATTGGCCATGGGAAGGCTTGATGGCAGTCATTAGTACCTCCTTGGTTAGGCTGCCTCCTTGATAGGGACACTTTGTTGGGTAATTATGTGGAGGTAGATCTGAGGCAGCCCTACATGGTCTCCCTGCTGCAGTCAAATGGATGTTCAGCTCCAAGCAGTTGGTGGTGGCTGTTGGGAGATACCCCTGTACCTTCTACCACCCTGTGGGTGCCAGCAGAGGCTTTCTCTGCAAGATGGCTTCCCATCAGAAACTCACCTGTAGGTTTTTAGAATGACCTCAAGCACTAGTCTGAAGTAGGATGGGATTTTGCTTTTTTTTTCCTGAGCATCTGCTCAGAGTCTTCTCCAGGGCTATCAGACAAGAACAGCTATGTTCTCCAAAACGGGGTCACATCCCCGTCTCAAATGTGACAGAGTCTGGTTCTTCCACCTCAGATAGCAGCTGCTGGGAGACCCACAATGAAAGGGGACAGGATGACAGAGGACTGATTACAGAGATGGAGCTCTCCTCCTGCAAATAAGTCTCTTCGAACCTGTTCTGGGTGACTAGAAATTAATAATTTCCATTCATTAGCATTGGGTCCTTATGGAAACAGGTGATGGTTTTGCTCTCTCTGCCTGGGATACCTATGGCCAGCAGGGCTGAGGCTCTCCCAGCCATGAGGACTGGGTGGCCAGGATGTCCCTGTAGCAGTGAAATCGGGGTTGTGCAGTGTCTGGTTGGTTGGCAGCTGACTGAAGACAAGCCAATGTGTGCCCAGGTGGCCAAGAAGGCCACCTGCATCCTGGCTTGGATCAACACTAGTGTGGCCAGCAGCACCAGAGCAGGGATCGTCCCCCTGGATTGAGCACTGGGGAGTCTGCACCTCAAATCCTGGGGTCAGTTTTGGGCTCCTCACTCCAAGAAGGACATTGACGGGCTGGAGTGTGTCCAGAGAAGGGCAACGAAGCTGGGGAAGGGTCTAGAGCACAAGTCTGGTGAGGGACCTGGGGTTGTTGAGTCTGGAGAGAACGAGGCTCAGGGGAGACCATCTGGCTCTCAACAACTCTCTGAAAGGAGGCTGGACCCACATGGGGGTCAGTCTCTTCTCCCAAGGAACAAGTGATAGGACAAGAGAAAAGGACCTCAAGTTGTGCCAAGGGAGGCTTAGAATGGAGATAAGGAACAATTTCTGCAGACACACACAGTGCAGCTGAAGCTGGGAGAGGATTTATTGAAGATTCCCAGTGGTTGAGTTCTCTTTTTTATGCTGCTTCTGCAGGATTTGGGCCTATGGTTATCCATGCAAAATAGCAAGGGCTAAATCACTGTGGAAATAGATACACGGAAGCCCACTGGGTGATGGATCCCAGCCAAGCTTCTAATCTGCTCCTGGTGTCAAGGTTTATGAATTACTGTTATTTTGAGAGATTGCTTTGTGCACTTAGTAGGTGTGTGATTGGTCCTGGTGCTCAGGAGATTGCCGATTTTCATCAGGTCATTTTTTATTTATAACCTAAAGCAGCTGGAAGTTTCTTCCTGGAGGGAGCGGAGATCCCTGGTGTCTCACTGTGCTGATGGCAGGGATTGGTCCTTTTGCTATCTCCAGCCACTTAGAGTTGACATTGAGGTGAGTCCTGAGAGCCATGGTTGGCTCGAGCCGTGGGCTCCCTCGCCCTCTCATGGGAGTGAAGTGGATGAGAGCTCAGTGCTGGTGCAGGGACCTCTCAGCCTTGTTTGGTCTCTGCAGGAGCAGCTCTGGAGAAGGACCTCCAGCTCTTCCCAGCCTCTGGCTCCTCCAGCAAGGAAAGATAGCGCTCGGGATGGAGCTTGCTGTCCCAAAGGGACTCCCCTCTCTCTTTTGCCCAGCCCTTTCACCACCCATCCATCAGTTTTAAAATGGCTTTTGGAGTCTTTTTTAATCTGGAAAGCCTCAGGCTGGTGGTAAGAGTTGCTGGGAGAGGGAGGGAGTGATGTGCCTGAGTGTGCACACAATTCAACGAACCAGCACAATGGTGTAAATTATAACCAAGCTCCACCACTGTGTAAACCATGACCACGCTCTGGCACGGTGTAAGCCATGACTACATGACTATGTTCTGGCATGGTGTAGACCACGACCAAGCTCCAGCACAGTGTAAACCTCGCCCAGACTGAATCAGCTATCTCTTTAATGAGGGCTTGCCTTGTGCCTTGGTCAGCTAATTAAAAGAGACCATGCCAGTAAGCCATGGCACCGGGTTGACAGTGGGGAGCTTTTCTGAGCAGGATGTGCAGGGAAGAGGGATCACACTGGCAGCAGCTGCTTGGCTGGGGGCCCTGTGAATTCAGCTCACCCCCACTGAGCTACTGGAAATGGAATATCAGGTTTTAAAACCCAGTTATAAATACAAGCACAGGAGCTGATGCAACCCCGGCAGACGAAGGCGAGGTGTTTAGAAATGGGAGACTGCTGGCAGGGAAGGCAGAGCTTGAAACTTGAGGCAGCCCACCCGCTGCAGGGGGGCTCCTGGCCACCTTCCACCCCCCACCCTGAGACAAGCATAAGGAACAACTTTGGGCTTCAGTGGGTGAATTAGTGGGTGAGCTATTGGCAAAGCAACACTCGGTGATGGAGAGGATGCTTAGTGATATATTTGGTTGGATGCTGTTTGTTCAGTCCCCAGACGAGATTGCCAGGATCAGCAGTGCCCAGATCTTCTGCAAGACCCGAGACTAGCATGGGAAATGCTGATGCTTCTCCCAGCGAGGCACAAAAGCTGTTCCTCTGCCTCATAATAAGATGCAATGCATGAATATTTCCCTTGATGGAGAATATTGAGATTTCCAAAAAGGTGGGCTTTGACCCTGTTGCTGCTCTACTCGTGGGAAACCGTTTTATACTAAAATAGGGGAGATTTAGGCTAGATGTAAGGAAGAAATGTTTGACACTGAGGGTGATGAGACCCTGGCCCAGGTTGCTTAGAGAGGTGGTTGATGCCCCATCCCTGGAACCATTCCAGGCGAGGTTGGCTGGCGTTCTGAGCAACCTGCTCTAGTTGCAGATATCCCTGCTCAGTGCAGGGGGGTGGACTAGATGACCTTTAGAGGTCCCTTCCAACCCAAACCAGTCCATGGTTCTATGAAAGCACCATGGTCTCCAAGTCTTAGGAAGAATCTTGGGGCATCCAGGTTGCTACGCCCAGCAGTCAGTATCCTCTTGTCCTGCGCTGCTCACCTTGCTGTAACTGTGCCTTGCTGCAGCCACCAAGCCCTTTCCTCTCCCTCCATGGCTCAACTGCCAGTGTTGATGCTGGGGCTGCTTGCGGTGTACTGGGATTGGGAGCATCATCCATGGGGTGTGTACCAGTTATAGGTGAGGTCAGACACCAGTAGTACTTGAAATGACTGTTTCTCTGGTCATGTGCTGCCAGCAGTTTGGAGACACTTGGAACATCTTGGTTCCTCCCTCCAAGAGCAAATCTGTGCTGAGGTGGGGCAGAGAGGGACTGGATGGGGAGGAGATGGAGAGAGTTTGGGGGCACCATGAGGGTTTTCTGGCTGAGATCTAGTGTGAGAGTCACATCTGTACTCAGCTTATCACGTGCAGTGCTTCAGGGGTGGAAGCACCCAGACAACCTCTGCTCCTGGAGCCTGTGGCTGCTCCAGAAATACCTTTAATAGAAATGAGGTCCTGGTCTGACTGGTGCAAACTGGGGTTGTGGTACATTTCAATGGGGTGGGGACCTCACACTGTAACCTCTCTCAGTTGGTTCAAAGAAATTACTGTAATTTGTTAGGAACAGATCTTTGTTTGTAATTTAGTAAAGCAATTTGAACCTGCCAAAGAATATTTCAAGCTGATCTAGAAGAAACACAGAAAAGACTCTTGAGAATAATAAACTCTGTGGGGTTTCCAAGTCATTTATTGAGCAGCCTAATAGTTTGATACCTGCAAAGTTCCTTGTGTATTGAGCAGCAGGCAGAGAAGAGCTGGGAAGCAACACTCAGTAAGGTGAGAAGAAACCAGAGCGTTGGGATGTGGGGGCTGCTGACTCTTGGCGCTGTGCACAACATCTTTCCATTGCTCCTGTGTTCCTCTTCAGCATATAGCTTTGTTCCTTTACAGCAGGTACTCCCCAAAATGAGAGCATGGCACCAGCCCACGAATCTGTAGGAAATGAAATGCAAACCCCTCTGAGGCTGCTGCAGCCCAAGCCCTACTCCTCACGCTTTTCCTGTCTTCATCTTCCAAAGCATCCAGCAACTTCATCTCTGAGTGTCTGCCCTGGGATGTGTTGGCCAGGTGCCAGGGAGATGTTGGTGCCAACCCCAAACCTACTTCTCCTTTGGGGACATCAGAGATGCCATTGTTGGGAATGCTGGGGACAGTGTCCCTGCACCCCCTGCTGCTGTTGCTGGCAGCTGGACTGATAGAGGTGAGAGATGTGCTGTCACTTTGGTATTTTAAGCTCAGCATCACCTAAATCTCCTCCGAGCCCTGGTAGGAGCCACAGTGCTTAAGCCTCCTGTGCATGTGTCTGGCACTGGTGCCTACAGCTGGAAGGATCAAGCGGGAGCTGGGATGCAGCAGCAAAACCCTCCTTGTGCATCCCTGTGTGGAGTCCTTTAGGTGTCATGCTGGAGCAGTGAGTCCCCCTGTGAGCTCTTGGCCTCCTTCTCCTCCCCTTGCCTCCCGCCTGGTCCTCTGGAGACTTGGGTAACTGTCTCCTGGTGTCTGGCTGACGGCAAGTTGGCGGCATGTTGGCAGAAGCCTGGCATGGCTCTAGTCTGTGGGTTGGGAGCAGTGCTGGGGATCTGCTGAGCTTGTGGGTTCCCTGGGGGGCTGCCCTGGTGCCACTCCACCACCCACCAGGGGGACTCAGGCTGAGCCCCGCTCTCCTGGGGAACGTATAAATGACTTTCTCTTTTGTTAGCCAGCCGGGTGTCCGGTTTCCCCAGGCTCCAAAGCATCCTCCTTGTGGGCCAAACACTGCCTTACATGCTG
Source organism: Brachypteracias leptosomus (assembly GCA_013401335.1). Lineage (NCBI taxonomy): Eukaryota > Metazoa > Chordata > Aves > Coraciiformes > Brachypteraciidae > Brachypteracias > Brachypteracias leptosomus. Next base: position 330,159 of record VYZX01021971.1, on the reverse strand, counting down.
ACAGTTTGCTCAGGGGTCTTGGCCAGCTTTGGGGAAAATCAAAAGTTGGTGGTGACATGTTGTGGGTAATGGTTTTGGGGCAGAGGGCTGGGAACTCCTGGGGCAGAAAAGCCCCGTCTCCTGTTGTTTGATGTCCCATGAACTGGTGATCAAGCAGAAGTAAAGCTCTGGGATGGAGTGGAGGCTTGGAAGGGGTCAAAATTACCAAAGCTACCCCTACTCTACAATCAACTCTTGATCCTCTTCCCCCGGGATGGACTGTCTGTGTCTTCTATCTCACCCCTGACTTTTTGTCCTACTGTTGATTTAACTTTCAGCTTTCTTGCCCTAATTTTTCATTTCCTTGTGTCTTTTGTAGTTTGAGCCCTTGTCATTTCTCCTCTCACTGCCAGCTCTCTGTCTGCCCCTGAGTCCTGAGCTGACCCCTGGGTCACACTGCACCAGGCTGGAGGAGAAGCTGGGAGCTCTCCATGGGGTGGTCCTCTGGGTGTAGAGGAGGTATGGGGGAGTCTCCAAGAGACCTATAGCTTAGTGTGGCACCACTTTGAGCAAAGTTGTACAGGTGTAAAGTGAACTGTGTTTCTGCTGACGTACTAAACTGCATCTCCAGTCCTCATTCAGTGCCTATCCAGCCGGAGTGGGTCACGTTATGGACCCAGCCTGAACCTTTGTCACGTCTAGGCTATTTTCAGGCTGACTTACCTTGTTCTTGTCCTGGCATTTCCAGGATGAGCGACATCAGAGGCTCCAGAGCTGAGCCACTGGAGGGGAGGGATTCAGTAGTGGAGCGCTTGTGGGAAGATTGAATCATTCACTTCAAAGGTAGAAGATTCCTCTTCTCTGGAAGCAGTTCAAAAAGCCTAGTATTGCTTCCAAAACTCAGATTATCTAACTTTGGGCATAAATGTTCTGTCCCTGTGCAAAGCAGCCTGTACTAGGCTGTGTGTTCTGTGAGGGAGCTCAGCCCAGCAGAACCCAGCCGAGCACTCAGGGCCTGTTTGGCCAGCTGTCTCTGGTTCCCTGAACCTGATGGTGACCCTCGAAGCTATTGGGTTTGCAGCAGTCCTGGTGCCAGGTGTCATGCCCCTTCCTCAGGTCTCCTTCCATCATGGCAGCACTTGCAGCCCATATGTCTTGTCATCCAGCCAAGGAGCATACGAAACACATGTGCAGGTGGACAAGAACAAGGGGAGGCAGAAGTTGCCTCACCTTCTGGAGCAGTTAATTCAAGACATTCTTTTGTGAAGTCCCACCACGGCCATGTTGGCAGGGTGTGTGATGGCTGAGAAAGCGGAGGACACAGCAGGTCTGGCCCCATGACCCCAAACCAAGCACCTTGGGCGTAGCCATCACCCTTCACTCTGGTGAACCCAGAAGGCATATCTTGTGCTTGCAACCTGCCTGTCTTCTGCCACCTCCCCTCTTCCTGGTGGATGCAGGGTTTACTGAGCCCTCTCAGCCTCATGTCTCCAGTATCTGCAGCTTGAATTCTGGCCTTGCAGGTCTGAGTTCTCTCTCCAGTTGTGGTGGCTTTGTTTCCCCTCGGTTCACACCAGAAGATGGATGCAGGACAGCTGCTCGCTGCAGGAGGCACGTCTAGGTGTGGAAGGGAGAGACAGGTCCCATTTGACTTTCCCTTGTTAGTCTTGGCTGGTCTCTGGAGGAGCCACCATCGGCAGAAGGTGTCAGTGTTTGAGAGGTGATGAATGCGTCATCTGCGATCCAGGCTGGCTTCGTGGACCACCTGAACGTCTGCCCTGCAGAGCATGGCTAATCCCCTGACCGTAGGTCAAGCCTTGCTCCTGCTGGGTGGGATTTGTACTATCCATTTCAAGAGACAGCAGGATCTGAGGCTCATCCCATTAGGAGAGGGAGGAACTGAATTAGCAAATAGTATTTGTGGCTCTTCCATGGGTCATTGTCTGCTCAGGGGAAGGAAGCTGTTGTGTTGAGGAGCAGGATGGTTCCCAGGGAGAGGGGACCCCCATGGCCTTCAGCCTCTTTCCATGAGGCAACCTACAGAAAGAGGGGAAAGTGGAGGGGAGGAGAGAAGCCACAAGGATGCTGTGCTGCAAGGAGTGGTACAACACCTGATGCTGTCTAAGGTGCTCCCAGGGCTGGAGCATGGTCCCTCCTGGTACTTCTGTGCACTGTGCTGGGTGCACCAAGCACCACCAGCAGCCAGGACATGGGTGAAACAGAGAAGACATTCCCATTCCCTTTCCCAGCAGGCTGGAGGAACAGAAGGCTTGGTGCTGGGGGTGCGGGAGTGCAAGTGTCAGTCCCCTCCTTTCCTTTCCTCCTGACTTTATAGGATTTTATGAGGTCAAGCAGGTTCTCCAGCACCTCTCTGGAGCCCTACATGGGGAGGCTGCAGCTCTCCTGCCCGGTAAGACAGAAGTCGAGCACAGCTTGTTGGGCTTGTGGGACCTGTGTGCTCCCCAGGAGCAATGCGTGATCCGTGGGAGATGTGGGATGGTGGCAGGAGGGGAAGGGGGAAGGAGCAGGAGGAGGAGGGTGTCCCCCCTGGCCCCCCTTGGCCCTCTGAGTGTGCAGCAAATTCCTGCTGGCTGGGCTCATGCGAGAGCATTATCCCCGGGATGAGCTCATGCATGAAGCGCGCGGGTTATTCCTGCAATTCTGGGTGCGGGGGGGCACCGGTGGTGGGTTCCCCAGAGTTATGCGCAGTTGCCATTTCCACACATTCCTGGGTTAACAGACGATCGGGTTTCGCTGCTCACAAGCCCACTGAGTGCTCAGGATGATGGCCCCCAACACTGGCCAAGTGGAACGAAATCCCTTGGCTGTCTGGCTTCTGCTTTCCCAAACCTTGCCGTCACCCTTCCTCTTCCATGATCTCCTCCAGACCCTCCCTCCGCTCTGCGTTGCAGGTTCCTCTTCCCCTTCCTCATTTCTAGTTGGGCTTTAACTTGTGATGCAGGTAGAAGCTTGGTTGAGGTTGTTGCTGTGTTGGGATGCTTGGAGGAGAGCTCTAGTGATGTTGCTGTCATGCGGACCAGGCTGGTGATGAGCCACTGCACCCATCAGTGCCTTTGCTCTGCTCCAGTGCTGTATGTGAGGCAGCAGGGGCTGGAGCAGGGTAGTTCTCCACTGTTCCTTTTTCTGCCTCAGGGAAGGTGGACAGCTGAGGAAGAAGACTTGGCTGATCTCTCTGTTTATAATTTAGTCTCCAATAGGTCAATGATGGGACCAGCCCGTGACTAAGGTGAAAGATCAGATCATCTCAACCACTGCACTCTCCCAGGCTATGAGTGAATCTGCCAAGCTCTAGGGCATCTGCAGATGCACCTTGGCAGTGGGTGTGGTGGACGCCCTGCCCACACCCAGCCAGCCAGCTCCATGGGAGCAGTCAGAGAGAGCTTGGGTGCATCCCCAAAGGGATGAAGCTAATGCACATAGATCAATGTGCATCTAATTTAGTAGCAAAGTGGCTGAAGTTCTGGGGCCTACAGGAAAGGTGGGGAGGGACTTTATCAGGGAGTGTAGTGATAGGACAAGGAATTATGATTTCAAACTGGAAGAGGGGAGATTTAGATGAGAAATTAGGATGAAGATCTTCATTGTGAGAGTAGTGAGGCCCTGGCACAGGTTGCCCAGAGAAGCTGTGGATGCTCTGTCCCTGGATGTGCTCAAGGCCAGGTTGGATGGGACCTTGAGCAACCTGGTCTGGTGGGAGGTGTCCCTGCCCGTGGCACTAGCTGGTCTTTAAGGTCCCTTCCAACCTGAACCATTCTATAATTCTATGATTCAATCACTTTCCAAGGTCATCTCAGCTTTGAGAGGGAGCATCTGCATGGAAGCTCTTGGCTATACTGGTATCTGCTTTGTAACCTCCCAGAGCAATGACTTGCTCTGCCAGCTTTGAAGTGACCTTCGAAGCTAGTGCCAAGCAGAGAGACCACAGAGGAGATAGTGGGAAGATACCACTGCTCAGTTTTCCCTGATTCCCCATCAGAAGGTGAGGTGAGCAAGGAAAAAGCCTGATCACCCAAAATGAATTTCCACCCTGAATCCAAGGGTCTCTGAGACCTGCATGAAAGAATCAGCTCATCCCTTGGGGCCGTGCAGGGGAGCCCTTAGGAAGAGAGCTGTAGGAAGGTGGGACTCGTGTGGAGTTCACATGAATTTTCTGCTCTCCAGAATGCCAAAGGTGTTGGATGAGCATCAGGTGTCACTGGGCAGGTACCCTGCAAGTGACAGTGCTGGTGCTCTCTCATGCATCCAGCCCAAAAGCCCTGCTCACCTCTGAAGGATGGGAACCACATCCTAGTACAACTGGAAAGAGTTGTTGCTCTGAGTCTGCTTTGGATGCTTGGAGAAGCAGCCTTTTCTAAGGAAAATAATGTACAAACTGCCCTTTTTGGAGCATTTCTGTGCTGCTGGTTTGTTAGGACATGAACAAGAGGCATTTATAATAGCAGCCTCAGAAAAAAATTGCTGAAAGGGTGTATGTCAAATGGGACAGAGGACTAACCCTGGGTGTGTAGATCCAGGCACTGGTGTGCTGTCAGGGGATTGCCTGACACGTTATTTTATATGTGTAGCTGCACGTTACAGCTGTGTTAATGTTGTTACATGAACCTTTTTAATTTCCTGGCATTCGTATTTTTTTTTGATGTGCAACGTTAGGGTGCTGGGAATGAAGTTGCCTTTTGTGTACATGAGTGTGTGGAGAAAGAGAGAGGGAGGAATGTGGCCAGTTGGAAAGGAGATGCTCAGCAAAGCTCCCTGGTTGTAGGGGGAGTGGAGGAGATGGGGTAAGCAGGTCTCCGACACCCATCCTGAGCGAAAGAAAGATGGGAAAAAAACAGGATCAAGCACTTGAATGTGTGCCGAGAGGGGCCACTTCAAACCTTCTCCTTGTTTATTAAGAGAGAGGTGAAGGGTGTTGACATATTAAGTGGTCTCAATTAGACCTGGGAGTTAACACCTTATTAAGCCGGACTGGGGGCACTTGGCACCTCCACACTTCTGCATCTGCAGGTGCAGAGAGGCTTGTTCCCAGGCTTGAGTTCATTTTTGACATCAAGGGAAGCTTCTTGGGTGCTGGAAGAGGCAGCAAACCCTGCCGAGGTCACAACAGGAGTTCTTCAGCAGGCAGAGGAGGTGAGAGCTGCAGCCTGTGCCAGCTTTGGTGGCACCCGCATCCTCCCTGGTGCTTCCCTCCATCCAACTGGCTTTGCCATGGTGTGATGGCTGTTCCTGGGGCAGCCACTGCCTTGGCTCAGGTGTTCCATCAGGATCACGAGCACCATTCAGAAGGGAGGGCTTGATTCAAGGCCAGGTTAGGGTGGTTGGAACTAGATGATCTTTAAGGTCCCTTCCAACCCAAACCATTCTATGATTCTATGATCCTGTGTCCACTGGAATCTGGGGTGCAAAACTCCTGGGACCAGGACATGGAGAACTGGGTGGGGTGAAGTTTCCTTGCTCTGTGTGACTCCAGCTGGTAGCAGAGTGTGTGTGCCCAGCATGTGCCTTTGCTTCTCCAGCCTCAGATATGATGATGTTGATGTAGAAGCATCAGGCATCAGAAAATCTATACAGTGCAGGGCTCTTTTTCTCTTCCTGTGCTGTGTTTTCAGTTATTTCCATCAAAGGGCTAGAAAATATGCTCAAAAAAATTTTTTTTTTTAAATGTGAGGTGGTTGTGGTGCTGGAGCATGCATTTTAAGGGAAACACCAGATAGCGTAAGGCTCAGACTGCTCGGAGTCACTTCACTCTTTATTTTGTGCATTATTAGTTTGTGTAGCATTAAACATGTTGTGAGCCAAATGAACGCTGAGCAGAATACTCCTGGGATGTCTGCCTCCCACCCCACTGCAACCACTGCTGCAAGCAAAGGAACCAAGTGGATCTGAGGCTTTATTTGCACATCAGATTGCATCTTTGGAGCCCTTTCCTACAAAACTTGCAGGGAACTGCCTCTGCAGGCTTGCTGTGAAGGTGACAATATTGAAGAAGGTCTCATCCTCCAGCTGATATTAGCCCATGACATGCTGTTAGTCCCACCATGTTGCATTTTTTGTTGTGGTTACCAGGATGTACATCCCCGAGAGCCTTTCATGAAACCCAGCCTCCATGTTTGCTTCATGGCTTTTAGTGGCCTTGTGTGTCCTGGTTCCTGATTCAGCCCATTTGGGTTTGAGAAGTTCCAGGGATGCGGTTGGACCTTCTTGGCTTGTTGCCTCATTCAGAAGGTGAAGCCTTGGCTGGTCAGAGGGACAGGGATGAGGACTTCCCAGATGTGGACCCATGGTGTGGAGTGTGGAGCAGGATGCAGCCCATCGGGCTGATATTTCGGAGCTGGACTCTCTTCCCCAGCCTGGCTGAGTGTCTGTCAAAGGAGCTGGGAGGGACATTGTGCCTGGTGAAAGGATGTGGGATTCTGCAAGACCTTGAGCTGACGCTGTCATCATGGCTCTGGAGGCTCTCGCTGAACTGTGGGCAGTGGAGATAGTGGGACAGGGTCTGCAGAGCCAAAGAGTTTGGGAGGGTTCATCTCCCCAGGTTGAGAGTCCTGCCCACTGTGGGGACTCTGTGGAGGCTCTGTCACTTGGTCCTCACTGGTGGGTCCCTGTGCAGTGCCATGAGCCTGGTGCTTGACCACTGTCCCAGCTTCCCCCCATCTCTGCCATGCCACAGAGCAGCTGCAGAGGAGCAAGGTCATCATGTCCTTAAGCTTCCTTGTGGGGAAGATGCCTGTGGGCCTTCCATGGTAACACAGATCACAGTTGGTGGGGCTGTGGGGAATGTTGGAGCATCCCATCTCCAGCTGGGCATGGTGCAGGAGGAGCTGTACCCAGCCCAGGACATGGCAAGGAGATGAGATTTTCTTATGCTGGTGATGGCTGGCATTCCCAGATTCAGCTGGAGAATGCTGATTTGGCTCCCAAGGATGCTTCCAGCCCCCTTCCTTGCATGTCCATTCCAGGGAGTGACTGCATAGCCTGGAGTCGGGGTGAGGTAAGTCCTTACTTGAACAACCTGTTGTGGTCTGGTCTGCTGAATGTCTCTAAAGGTCTGCTTCAGCCTCTGGAGACATCCCCACGTCATCCTCTGCCCTTTGCACCATTTCCTTCCCAGCTTCCCTTGCTTGGAAAGGGCTTGGGAAGGCCACAGACTGCCCGTGACTTCACTGCTGTCACCATACAACACAACATGATGTCACAGAGCTACCAGTTTGGAGGAGGAGCCTCATGGCAGGCGTGAACATGCGGGAGGGGCAGCAGATTTTAACTGAGTCAAGAGCCAAGATGGCATTCAAGATAAACTGCTGGAAATGTAATGGTTTTCAATGTTTGCTTTTATGTGACAGCTGCTTTGCAAAGCTGGCAACTCTCCAGGCGGCTCGAGCTGTGGGTTAGCAGAGCGGCTGGTCCTCTGGCAGCGTGGCGTGCCCTTCAGAGGGAGAGGCTCTGCAGTGTGGACAAGATGCATTTTTGTGGTTCTTGTGGTTCCCTGCTTTTTTTGGGAGAGGGGAAGAAGCGACTGGAGCACAGATTCGTGGCTCAAGTGCATTCTGGGTCAGGCGACTGGTGCTGGGAGGGTTCACACTGCCTGTCCCAGCATGGTGCCCACAGCCTGCCTGCTGTGGGTGCTGCTGCTGGGGTCCCCAGGAACCAGGACAGCTGAACCCCCTCTTCCTGGGGCTGAAATGAAGGCACATGCTCCCTAATGGGGTGTCACTCAGCTCCTACGCTCACATTCCACTGTCTGCCCCGTGAGCAATAGGGCAGGAGCAATGGTCCCTTCCCCTGCTTGCTGGGCTGAGGCACAGAGCCCCTCGGCTGGGGTAGCCCAGGACATGGGGGTTTTGCTGTAGCCCAAGGTTTTCATGTCTGCTGCTTTGGCACAGGGCTGTGTGAAGGCATCTTTTACCCTGACAGCAAACCCATGGTGACAGCTACTGCGAGGGGTAAGATTAAAACCAGATGCACCCCTTTCCCAAATGCTAGCTGAGCCAGAAACAGCCCTCTGGGGATGGATCGTCTGGGAAGGGCTTGGATGTGCTCCTTCCCTTGCCCGTGCTGGGCCGAGCCCAAAGTTAGGGTTGAGCCCTGGGCAAGATGGTGCTGTGCCAGCACTGCCAGCCCCAGGCAGGAGCGGGTGGCCCAGGGGCCCTCGCCTGACGGGCAGCGTCGCCCGGAGCTTGCACGGCCCCAGATCACTGGAAAAGACATCTTTAATTAGAAAAAGGCAGCGTGTCATATGTGTGGCGCCTGCTTCTAAAGGGCTTTGCGTGTTGTCCTCGTTATGGGTGTGAGAATGCAGCTCACTCTCTTTTTCTTTTAGAACAAATTAAGGACACATTTCACCCATCAGGAGATGAAATAAAATACGAGCAGGGAGTGAGCGTGCCTGGCGAGCTCCCTCTCCAAGCCCAGCCTCATCTCTTGCTCCTCCTCCACGTTGCCCATGGTGGACCCTGTGGTGGGCAGGTGCTGCTGGACTCCTACCTCCCCAGCCCACAGCAGGATGTTGTCCCTGTCCCCTGCCTGCCATCACAAGGGTCCCACCACCTTCCCAGCTCTCCTGGGTTGCTCTGGCACCATGGTTGTGCCCACCAGCCATAAGTGGGCAGGGGGACACACTGTAGTTTGAGGCTCTCGTAGGGCTGGCCTGGAAATGTCCACAGCTGGAGCAGCCGGTGCAGCCTGAAGCCCTTGATGGAGCTTTGATGGGAGGCAAATGCTTCATGGTAGACCAAGGTCTGTAACATGATGGGATTCCCCTCCTCAGTGCTGGCTGTTGGGATGAGACTCCTTCACGTTTTTCTTTTATTTTTAATTTTTAAATGAAATTAATTAATTTAATGTTAATTTTTAAACATTTTTAATTAAAAAAATTATTTTATTTTATTTTACCTTTAATTTTTATTTTTAATTTTCCTACTGCTAGGTTTGAACTCCCCAGAGAAGCACCATCCTGAGGCCCTGGTTGGAGGATGAGGTGTGGGTTGGAGGAAGGGACAGGAAATCAATCTGTTCCTGTGAACACTTTTGATGTTGGTGCTCTGTAGCAAACAGCTCTGCCTTGATGCAAACAGCTGCCATCCTTGGCTCCATGAGGACCATGGGGATCGGAGCTGGGAGAGGTGTGTTTGGCAGCAGTGCTGGGCTGTGCCAGGGCTGAGCCTATGAGCACCAGCCCGGAGAGATGCAGAGCATCCAGCTACAGAGCCCTGACTGTGGGCACAGGTCTGGCAAAGCATCCTTGGTGATGGTGAAGGAGCTTCAGCCCCCGGCACTGCTGTCCCAGTCCTCGTTTCAACATGAGCATCTGAACTGTTGAAGCCTGAGAAAAAAACCCTGGTGCAGCCCTCCCTCCCCCTTCTGTAATCCTTTCTGTGAGTGGGATTTAGGGATTCACTGTGGCATTAAGCGCAAATAACAAACAAGTCGGTTTTGCACCAAATGGGGGAGGAAAGCAAGTCTGGGAAAGAAGTTTCTGTGCAGTAACGTAACCGTAGCTCGGAGGGGCCCACGGCTCTGCGGTGTGTGTCTCTCTCTGCGTGCCTCTATTTTCCTCTTAATACTCATGGACTGCTGGCTTGTAACGTGACGACTTTTCAACGTCAATAATGGATTGAATAACAGCATAAGAAACTGAGGGAAGCATTAACTCTTTCCCTAGTCTGCAGCTTGTGGCGGTGAGCCTTTGGGGGAGAGCTGTGGTCCCATGGCCATGGCTGGGAAGGGTGAAATCCTAGCCCTGGGGGATTCCTCATCCTAAGATTGCTCTCCACACCCCAGTCACAGGGACAAGAATGATGGGCACCTTGTCCCTCCCCATCTGCTGTCAAGATGACTGGTGAGGGCAGGGTAGTATGTGGCTTTATCACAAAACAGTTGAATTAGTGAGGAGTTTATTAATGCAGTCACATTAAATAGAATCATAGAATCATGGACTGCTTTGGGTGGGAAGGGACCTTTCAAGGTCCTCTAGTCCAACCCCCCTGCAGTAAGCAGGGACATGTGCAACTAAGAGCAGGTTGCTCAGAGCCCTGGCCAACCTCACCTGCACCTGGAATGTTTCCAAGCATCAACCACCTCTCTGGGCAACCTGGGACAGGGTCTCACCACCCTCAGATTGAAGAACTTATTCCTAATTTCCAATCTAAATCTCCCCTCTTCCATTTTGAACCCGTTACCCTGTGTCCTATCACTACAGTCCTCCCCAGCTTTCTTGTAGGCCCCTTTCAGATACTGGAAGGCTGCAATGAGGTCTCCCCAGAGCCTTCTCTTCTCCAGTCTGAACAAGCCCAACTCTCTTAGCCTGGCCTCACAGCAGAGAGGTTCCACCCTCGGATCGTCTCCATGGCCTCCTCTGGACCTGCTCTGGCAAGTTCATGTCTTTCTTTTGCTGAGAACTCATTGCTTGCTCTTGAAATTTGGAACATCTCTGATTTTTTTCCTGTCCTGGTGACTGAGGAGCAGCTTTTAGCAGTGCCAGAATGGATGTTCCCCACCTGGGGAGAGCCTCAGCCTCTGGGCTGTACCTACCCAGCTGGGACCACTTCCCACATCAGACTGGTGCATGCTCTTGCTCTGACTTTGTCAACATCTCCTGCTCACCAGGATGGCAGCTTCCTCTTTGCAGTTCCCTGGTGTTGTATGTAGAATTTTCCCAATTGTGGAGACTTCCCCATGATGGAGCCAGCTCTCTGGCAGCACTGAGGAGTGGCCGATGCTAGCAAGCAGCAATTGTTTTATACATTAGGGCTGTTATAGTTGTTAAATCTGTGGTCCTGTAACTCAGGTAGAGAATTTCAGCTTTGACATTAGAAGCAGATACTCTGGTGGAGGACAGCTCCGCAGGGAGCAGTGCCCAGCTCCCGGCTCACTCTTGGCTGAAAGCTGCAATGCCCAGGCTTCCCCTGGGGCAAGGAAAGTCAAGTTCATAGCTCTGCCCACCATGCATGGGTCCTGCTGCAGTGGGAGCCCCATCCCGAGGCTCTGGACTCACCGTCCTCCTCCTGCCTTCCCCAGAACCCCTTGGCACAATGGGACTGATGTGGTCATTGACTATGTTGCTCACTGCTTGTTTCTCATGGGAGAACTCAGTTGAGTGCCATCCCCTTCGCCCTGCCCAAGCTGGTGATAAGAAACAGGCTGGTGGGGCTCGAGCTCTTCTTTAGCAAACTATGCCAGCTTTTAGTTGAGATTTGCAAAGCGTGGCCTCCGTGCTGGGGCTGCTGTTGAGGAAGGGGAGCAAGAGAGCAGCTTGGTGGGTGTTGGGCAGCCAGACAAGGTCAACTCCTCCCAGACCTGTGCACCCTGCCACCTCTCCCTGCTTGGGAACAGGGCTCAGCACATCCCCTTGACCCAGTGTTTTGGAGAGTGGGCCTGTTTCCAGTTCCTCCTGCCCAGCTGCATTGTGGTGTGCCCCATAGCACAGTGGGCTGCATGGGAGGTGGATTTGGGTGTTTGGTGAGAGCAGAGAGGCTGTGCCCCCCTCCTGGCACCCCATCCCATGGCTACCTGCCCCACAGTGGGATGCCGTTGATAGCAGGAGCCTTTTATAAATGCTGTGAAGTTGCTGGAAGGTGATAGATGGAGATGCCAGCACTCAGCTGGGTGGCACAAGCGGGACTAGTTCTGCCATCGAGGTGTGATATCCTTCTCTCTTCCTGGGCCCAGTTTGCTGTGCTCATGGACACGGTGCTGGGAACGGCTTTCAGCACATTTTCCATGTTCCTTGGAAAGCCCCTGGGTAATACAAACATGACTGATGTTATCGCTGGAGCAGAGCATCGTCTCTCCTCTCCCTTACTGTTCCTGGGGAGGGGACTGCAGGGAACGCAGTGGGGAACAGTGTTGGGAACCATCTGAGATTAGCTGTTTTCCAGCCAGCATGACTTTGGCGAAGTACTGAGGGAGGACGCCCTCCTCCTGTTTGGCTTCAAGGAGAGGAGGGAATAAAACAGAAAAAAAAAGCGAAAAGTTGGTTTTGGTTTTGTTTTGGCTGGAGAGCTGGAGCCACAAGGAATGTCAGGGAAACCACAGCTCGGATTTCCCCCTTGCAGTGCATGGTGTGATGCTTGGGCTGGGCAGCAGAAGGGGCTTCTCTGTCCTCGAATACAGAGCAAAGCCTGGCCCTGGCCAGCAGAAGCTCTGAGGGGAGAGGGGTTTTTGCCCAGAAGCTCACAGGCAGGACAGAGGCTGCTCACTCCAGGTGACAAACGGGGCTCTCTGTGAGCAGAAACCAGTACTGGTGGCGCTGGGAGACCAGTGATCTCCTTGCTATCTGCTGCAACCGACTCCTGAAAATGGCCAGGGCTGTGGACTCTTGGGACTTGCTTGTAGGTGAAGCCTCCCCAGGAAGCTGGAGATATGGGGAGGGAGTGCTCAGGCAGGAGGGAGATGTTCTCTGGTGGTTGCAAGTGGGATCTGAACCTCCCAAAGAATGACCCTGAAGTGAGCTGATGGGTACACTTTTGGGAACCGTGTGCCATGCACCCTGACCCTTGGCAGAGATTGTGCTAGTCAGGACCCTTGGAGATGATGCAGGTGGACACTGGTATTGCAGGGGTTGGAGACTTCACCTTTGTGTGTCATCCCTTGTGATGCAGGGGACCTCACCAGACCAAATGCTTGGAGACCAGCTCCATGTAGGAAGGGTGAAAGCTCTTGCAAAGCCTCAGGGATCTCATGTGGTCTTTTTTGCTGAAGAATGGGTATCGTAGAATAGAATCATGACTGGTTTGGGTGGGAAGGGACCTTTTAAAGCTCATTGAGTCCAACCCCCCTGTAGTGAGCAGGTTGCTCAGAGCCCCAGCCAACCTCACCTGCAATGGTTCCAGGGATGGCGCATCGACCACCTCTCTGGGCAACCTGGACCAGGGTCTCACCACCCTCAGCATCAAAAATGTCTTCCTTCTCTCTAGTCTAAATCTCCCTCTTTTAGTTTAAAACCATCACCCCGTGTCCTGTCACAACAGGCCCTGCTGAAAAGTCTGTCCCCATCTTTCTGACAGACTGTTTGAAGTACTGGAAGGCCACAATAAGGTCTCCCTGGAGTCTTCTTTTCTCCAGGCTGAAGAACCCCAACTCTCTCAGCCTGGCCTCACAGCAGAGGGGTATGGCCTTAATTCATTGCAGGTCGTCTATGGCACAGCCCTGAGGTAGGCAAGGTTATGAGGCCATAGCAGCTGTGCCACTCAGTGCAGGAGAAGCACTAAATCCTTCTTCTGACATAGTGTGTGTCCATCCTGATAGGCTGCAATGTGGAGAGGGGTCTCATGTTGCAGGTACAGCCTATCTCATGCACAATACTTGGCTCTCTGTGGTGTGACATGTTGGGTGACAGCTCTTCCACTGTGCAGTGCATTGCTGGAGGGGAATAGGATCCCATAGAGGGGAACAGGACCTCATCTGCTGCTGCTCCATTGTGGGTGAGCAGGCAGGGGAGAGGCAGGAGCATAGGCAGGGTCTGAGGAAGGTCTCCTGAGCTGTGGGATGTGACACCCACAGTGGGAATGTCTGTCCCTCCTTGTAGGGAGTCCCCGCCTTGTTCCTTGAGTACCACTGAGAGCTATTGGAGAATGAGAGCAGGGACCTGAAAGGCCCTTTTCAGCAATGAAGAAGCGAATTGTGTTATTCCTTGGTCTCCAAAAGCACTGGTTTCAAAGGGGACAGCTCAAGAGGAAGGAAGGAAGACCTGAAACCAGAGTAGTAAGTTCCTGAAATGTGAGAGCAGCCTTCATCCCAATGTGCTGAGCCTCCCCTCCTCCTCTCCTGACACTTTTGGCTGAGCACTAAGTGGTATTAAATCTTAACTGCAAACTCTTTTGAAGTTCAGATCTTTCCTCCTAGTAATAAGCCCAGCTGTGACAGTTCCTGAGCTCCTAATGTGGACCTTCTGAGTTTACCATATCCTCTCGTCTTTGGTTTTGTTGGGTCTATTCTGACTCTTCATCACTGCAGGGAGGATCTGTTGGTGATGGGCATGTCCTCATGCAGGGCTGGCTTAAGGTGCAGAGCAGGTTAAAAGCACAGAAGCTCTGAGCTCCTGAGAGGAGCAGAGGACCTGGGATGAAGTCCTGCAGGTTTTGTAGGCTCTACTGCAGTGGGATAGGGGATGTAGCCTCCCATAGAGCCGACCATCAGAGCTCCAGACATGGGGCAGCAGCTGGAGGTGGCTGAAGAGACAGTGAGGCAGCAGAGCTTAGTGCCGGGAGCCAAGGCTTGCTCCAGCTAGGCTTCACTCTGCCCTGGGACATGCTTTGGGATCTTCCCTATGGAGAGAAGGGAGGTGTGGACAACACCCTTCATCACAGCAGCTTTCTGGGTGGAGAGTGCAGTGATGAGATTTGCAGGACCCAGGCCCTGTGATCACCAGGATGCGGTGTGGTGGGATGACTGCCCGCCTGCCAGTGCTGCTTTTGTCGCAAAACGGTTGAATTAGTGAGGAGTTTGTCAATGCAGTCACATTAGATAGAATTGTAGAATGTTTTGGTTGGGAAAGGACCTTTAAAGGGCATCTAGTCCATCCCCCACAGTGAGCAGGGACATCTTCAAGCAGAGCAGGTTGCTCAGAACCCTGGCCGACCTCACCTGGAATGTTGCTCAGTGTTTTGAAAGGGTGGATAAGAAACAGACTTATTGGGCTTGAGCTTTTCTTTAGCAAACTACATGTCTTGCCAAGCCAGCTTTTAGTTGAGATTTGCAAAGCATGGCCCCGTGCTGGGGCTGCTGTTGAGGAAGGGGAGCAAGAGAGCAGCTTGGTGGGTGTTGGGCAGCCAGACAAGATCAACCCTGTCCATCCTTGTGCCTGGGGCTCCTTGCTGCTCCCTGCCACCTCCCCCTGCTTGGGAACAGGGCTCAGCACATCCCCTCGACCCAGTGTTTTGGAGAGTGGGCCTGTTTCCAGTTCCTCCTGCCCATCTGCATTGTGGTGTGCCCCATAGCACAGTGGGCTGCATGGGAGGTGGATTTGGGTGTTTGGTGAGAGCAGAGAGGCTGTGCCCCCCTCCTGGCACCCCATCCCATGGCTACCTGCCCCACAGTGGGATGCCGTTGATAGCAGGAGCCTTTTATAAATGCTGTGAAGATGTTGGTAGATGGGGATGTGTTTCTTGCTGATTCAAGGGCGGGCAGGTGGGGATGTCTTGATAGGGCTGGAAGTTTCAATAAAGATAGTGTGATTTGTAACCTAGTGCATTAGTCTGGGGCTGGACATGCTCCATGTGAGCGCTCCCAAGCACGTGCCTTTCCCAGTATTTCCCATGGCTGGAGCTACTGTTGAGTGACTGTGGAATTAAAGTATCGTCCACAATTTTCTACATTCCAGAGTGGTGTCAGGTTTTGGTGGAGGGCAGGCTTTGTGTGTGCCTGTTTGACTTAGCTTGGCCTGCAAGCCCCTGAGTGTCCCAGAGGCCACGCACATCGCTGTTGTCCTGGCAAACTCCTGCTCAACTGAACTGGTGGGGAAACGCAGGAGAGCCAAACTGAGGGCAGCTGGTCAGCTGGATAACCACTTGCCCCCAGTCTAACACCTCTTTCCAAAACAAAACTTTCACCTCAGCAACATATATTCCTTTTCCCAAGATTTTGAATGATGGGAAGATTGGAAGCCAAACAAACCCAACTGCCCATGGTTTTCAACATTTTGCACTCCCCCAGCACCAGGCGGGTGGTTGTCTCCAGAAAGGCTGGCCACAAAATGTAACCAAAATCACAGCCTAAACCCCAGTTAACTCCAGCAAAAAGAAAGAAGGAAGTTGTTGTTTCACAGCAGCCGATCCATCTGCTACCCCTTGTGGGGCCAGCTCCGAGAAGGCAGTGGTGCTGTGGCTTTGGGTGCCTGCCTCTGTCTGTGCTGCAGGGTTAAGCAAATACCAGCGCTGCTTTATGGAGCAGCGGAGAATCTCAGAGCAGTTTGCAGGCTGTAATGAATTAAGCCTTGCTGTGTTGCTGTGGTTGGGTTGGGATGGCATTCACGGGCTGTTTTTCTTTTGCAGCAGAGGAAACTGAGGCATGGAAACACAAGGGGTGGGATTTGTCTGGACAAATAGAGACACGGTGGTGCAGGCCTACGTGTCTGGGCTGTGTGCCTGGGCTCCCTTCATTAGGTGGTGGAGCATCACCAGAGTGTCATTGGCTCATGTGCGTGGGAGTGTAAAACAGAGAAGGGGTGTCTTTGTACTTATCCTTGTCTTGCCATTGGCTGGAGCAGATGCCTCCGTTGCAGACATGGGAAGAAAGATGTCAAGCCTGTGCCTGGTGATATTTCTGAAATGACATATGAAATCTCCAGCAGAAATGGAAGTGGAATTTGGCTCTGTCATGAGCCATGTGTGTGTTTTAGTTGTCTTCCTCCACAGAGGGCTTGGCTGGCCTCACCTCAGCTCTGGGCCAAGGATTGTACTTGCTGTTATGGAAGTAAACTTCCAAAGGCATCTCCATGGAGTCTGCCTTAACCCATCTCTGTTTCCTTATCTCACATGTCCATGATGCTCACCCAGGCCATTTTCCCATGTTCAGCTGTGCAGTGTTCTCCTGGCAATACTTGAGCTCAACAGGACATTGCTTGGAGCCTCAGCTGAAGATGTGCATGGGACTGTATTTCTGTTGGTGGGAAAATTGCTCCTAAATTATCTTTCATGGGACCTACAGGATTGTGAGGATGCAAAGAAGAGATCTGAACCTGGCAAACCCTTGTGCTTGTGGTGGAGCAGCTCCTGAGACCTCCCATACCCCACGGGAGTCATTTGTAGATGCCAAAATGTAGTATTAGGTTGTAAGGCTCTTGTGAAGAGTCAATCAAAAGTGAGATTAACGTGCTTTAAGATGAGCAAAGGTTTCTGTCTGACCAATGGGCAAGAGAAAAGTCCAGCACTGTCCAGTAGAGCTGAATGTGTAGGGAGAAGGTGTCCTCCACTGAGACATCTTTAGAGGCTTCCTCCTGATTCTTCAAATCCTCTGGCTTCTCTGGAAGGGAGATGGGACACATCAGGTGTTGAGCTCCTTCCATAGCATTGTGGGGCCATAGTCAATATTCCAGCAAGGTCTCCAAGGCTGATTTGGAAATCAACACATCCTTAATCACCATATTCCTCAGACAGACACCTTTGCTATTTACTTAATCAGCTGCATGGCTTTGAAGCAACTCAGATGGTATCTCCTACGGACTGTTTACCATTGTGGTGTGGCTAGTTCATGGGAGGGGTGTTGTGAAGAGAAAATAGGTGTTTATATATTTGTATATGTACATATGCAGCAGTGCTAGGAGAAGGAATTACAAACCAACTAGACTTTCCTCCTGGTGCTGAGATTTGGGAGGTGAGAGAGGTTCCCTGGTGACATGGCTATTCCACTAGCATCCTCCCAAGAGATCCTTCTTATTCACATCCCTTCCTTGGAGCATCAGTGGAAGCAGCCTCTAACTAGCCTGCCCGCAAGGCCTTCTTTGAAATCACCTCTGATTAAGGTGCTTAGACTCCCAAAGTCTCTTGTTTTCAGAAACACAGAGTAACGCAGAGGTTTCCCTCCAAAGATGCCTGCTCAGCATGGATGTTTAGAACACCCCTCTCATGCATAGCACGGTGCCTTGTCAGACACTGGGAATGTTTTCTTATCCCTTTGGTATGTCATTCATGGCAGGATGATGATTCAGTCTTAGGACATGTCTTTGGGGTAGAGCTTTGGCTATCTCCCACCCCATCCAGCTGCCCAACCTGGGGTGAGTGGCTCCATTGTGACGATTCCTCAGTGCATCTCATCAGAACACCGCAAAACCGAGCTCTGACACACCAAGGTTCCTCCAAGTGAGGTGCATGACCTCAGAGCACGGTTGCCACTGGGTTTGCCCAGTGCTGAGCACACGTTCCAGGCTCTTGACTCATTTACCAGGACCAAAGCATGCAGCCCACTCTCTAACCCCGATTTCCCCGGTGTGCCTGAGGTTAGGAGGGGAACAATGGAAGAAAAGGACCCTCTTGGATTTCCTCTCTTGATATTTTTCTCTGCATTCATATTCATTCTTGCCATTTCTATTTTAAAATTGTTTTCTTGTGCAATCTGTGTGGGTATGTGCTGCTATATTTAATACTTTGCCAGTATCAGATTTTGCTTTCAAGGGCTTTCAAAACAAAACCAATAAAAATAAATCCTCTTGCGGGAGGTTGCTGAGGTAGAATGGCTTCTTCCTAAGCGCTGACATGCTTTAGGCTTCTCCCTGCTCCCTGTTCAAGTTTATTTCCTGCTTATCAAGAGGCCTTTTCCCTCATTAATTTTCCCTGTGCCCAGTGATGGAGATGGCATGTGGTGCTCTAGGTGCTCAGCCATGGGTGTGCGGGGCTGGATTCTGCTCTTGCAGGACTTGTGCATGCAGGCTCCTTGATTTTGGGAGTTCATTGATCCCTTAGCTTGAAAATGTCTCTTGGTTTTTAACACCAAAGTCTTGGGCTATCATGACAAGTTCATCTTCAGCTTCTTCCAGACACCTTTGGTTTCTGCTGGAGAAAGTGGTAGATGTGAGGAACCTCTGAACCACACCAGCTGGCCAGCCTGAGCAGATAAGAAGCCACTCGCAATCCCAACTGGAATTGTCCAATCAGGAGTGCCCCAGCCCACCACTCCAGAGCTGGGGCAGAGTCAACCTGGAGAGGTCCTGCTGATGCCCTGGCCTGCAGGAGCAGACTCTTGGTGCCTAGATGTCTGGGCACAGTTGCACACGTTGCCTGGCACTGCCCAACCAGCACTGTGGAAGTGGCTGTGCTGTATTCTGAACTTCCCAAAGTCAGGTTATGTAGGAACGGAGGCTCCCTCTGTTCTGTTTTATTTTTATTAGACAAACTATTTAACCAGCAGAATTGTTTGCAGAAGCAAAGCACTTTGGTCCCTGAATCATTGAGCTTCCACTTTCCATCCGCTCTCAGTAGGATGGCGATCATGTGCTAAATCCCAATTAATCATTAAGAAGATATTTGAGGTTTAGCAGCTGTGTTATAAGATACAGTTTTTACTGGTTTTGACCTCAGTTAAATATGTTTTTAATAGTGGATGGTATTTAATTAAACATAAAATAACAGAGGCTTATTAAATCTAGAGAGACCTTCCTTAGCGATGGATATTGAATGTTAAGTAAATACCAGTTGGTCTTTAGAAGCATATTCGATGTGGTTTCACAGCTATGTAATGGGCAGATATCTTATTACCCATCCGCCCAGTTTCAATGAATACGCTCTTAATAATCAATTGCCATTCATTTAATATATAATAATAACTGTCCTCTGAGAGCTGAATTAGATCCTTGTAGTAGAAGACGGATGTCACCTGGTGCTCGTTGGCTTTTCAAGAGTTTTTTGTTTTGTTTTGAGTTGATGGTTTGTTGAGATTAGCGTTATTGAAGATTGGATGACACTGGGTTGGATGATGGACATGTAGGCTTCACATCGTGTTCATGTTGGGACCTGCCCAGAGCCACAGCCACCACCATGGTCAGTAGGAACAGGGTGATGAAGAGGGACTACAACCATCTGTCCTGGATGCAGAGGCTGGCAGAGCTGCGTGGGAATCTGGGCATGGTGGAGTTGATGGTTTTGGGGTGATGCCGTGAGTCATGGAGTGTTCTTTGAGGGCTTCTTGATCTTTCTGGCGGGCAGAAAAAGATTACACAGAGCTGCAAGGAAGGAGGTGAAGCCCTGCCATGCAGAAACACTTTCTTGTACAGGAGGCGTTAACCTGCAGAACTTGCTGCCACACAGCATCTTCAAAGCTAATTCATTAGCTGGTGTCAAAGGAGGATGAGACTCATTTATGGATGATATGATCAGAAAGAGTTGCTTAGGGCAGATGTTCCTAGTTCATTTTCATGTTTAAGAACAGACCAGCAGCTGACCCTGTTTCCCAAGCTGTTTCTCATCTCTCTGCTCCACAAAGTCAGGTTCTGGTCACCTGTTTCTCCAGGTTTTCATAGCCTCATCTGGTGCATCAGCTCAGTACTTCTCAGGTTGTAGACTGTTGGTGAACAAGGACCCTAAGAGGACATGAGATGCTCCATCCCAACCTTGTAAAGAAAGTAGTTTGAGTGCAGGAACCTCTTGTTTTATTTTGAGGTGAAGTATGATCTATTTTGCAAGGCCCAGCACATGGTCGCTGTTCACGTTGGTGAGATGTTACTGCACAGTGGGAGCTGGCATGCTTGAGAAGAGCAAACAAGCCTCTCTCCTTACCAGGGAGAGATGAAGCAACCTGGCAGCTGGAGAGGAGCTGGAGGGTTTGGCCCTTGAGAAGCAGGGTGAGACAGAACTTGCTCTGGGAATTGCTGTTTTCCTCCTCCTCAGCCTTCAAAATCCCATTTTGTACTTCTGGAGGAAGCAATGGTCCAGGGCTGTGATTCTGGGGGCAACGAGGAAGGCATGGGCTTGTATGCATGCAGTGTGCACGGCCGTTGGGGCGGGACGTGCACCCAGAGCACGTCATCCAATTCAGATCGTACGTTTAAACTGATAAATACAGAGGTGGCAGCTCTTAATTAGAAAGCAAGCTGCTGCTGCAGAGCACGTTGCCAGTGCTGCAGGCAGCGAACCTGCCTGTGCTGGAAGGCTGGGTGTTTTGATTTCTGGTGGGGGGCACATCTGTGGAGCTGGAGCACAGAGCACTTCTTTGCTGGGACTCTGTAGGTAGTCCTATTAGCTTTCTTGCAGTAGCATTTCTTTTTAAAATTTTGTTTCATAGGCCATAACTTTTAATTTCTCCCCTTGGTAACCTGCACAGTGGTACTGACTCAGTGTTGGAACAATACATGAGGCAGTCAGGAGAAGCAGTGATTCATGCTGCCTGGTGCCTGGGATGAGCCCAGCTTCTCTGCTCACTTATTAATTCCTTCTAGTGCGTGAGTCAGGCTCTCCTTGTCCCCGGGCAGACAAGCAGCTGCCAGGGAGCCAGAAAGGGGCTGTGGGGATGCTGGTGGGTCAGGGCTGCTGCTGGTGCCACGCTGCTCCCTGGGTATTGCCAGCTCGAAGCCATTCAGGGTGCAGAGGGGACATCACCCTGCATCTAGAGCATCTAGAGCATGACCTGCTGGGTCAGAGTCTTGCTGCCTTCCCAAGGATTCCCCTGGGCACAGGGGTGCAGTTTGCAAGCTGGGGCCACGTCAGCTGGATGCAGTGTGTGCTCTCCTGCTGCTCTGTCACAGGGTTGGAGGTAAAGAGTTGACCCAGCCAGCTTGCCCTGCACATCTCTCCTGGTATGTGGCACAAGGCTGGGAGTCCTGTTCCCCACCTTGGACTTTCCCACCAGCCTGCAGGCATGTTGTGGCACCCTTCCTCCTCCTGGCCAGCCCTTCAGTGTGCTTCACTGCTTGACAAAAGCTGTGGGAGCAGTAGGACAGAATGTGACCAAGCAGGTTCACCACATGTGCAGCACTGGCTATGGAGTGGGCAGCCTTGTGTCCCAACGGGATCCAGGCCTGGGTTGCTGCAGGGCATCTGACCCCCAGGATCATCCCCAGCACCAGGACAGCCCCAATTACAGCTCTGCCAGTTAACAGCAGCAACAGGTCCAGGAAAGGAGCTGGGCTCCAGCTTTGCAGTAGGTAAAGCTGTGAGAGCAAAGGTGGGGGAGCACTTGGGCTGCTGCCTTTGGTTCAACTTTGACCAAACAGGCACCAAAGAAGCTGCACAGCAGCCTGCAGCCCATGGCAGGTTGCTCAGTGAGTCGCTAGACCATCTAGGGTTGGGAAGACAGGAGAAGTCAAAGCTTCCCCAAACTTGCAGGCATCAGAATGGTAAGAGGAATGGTGGGAGAGCAGTTTGTGAAGTCCTGGTTAGCTCTGATCTTCAAGGGTACCTGTGGAAACTAACTCTGTGCCATCTGCTTTTTGCCAGGAGACACTGCTCCGGGCATCCCAACTGCCATCAGGTCTATCAGAAGGATGGGAATGTTGGTGCTGTGGATATGGCTCTGACATAGAATCACAGAACCATTTAAGTTGGAAAAGACCTTTAAGGTCGTCGAGTCCAACTGTTAACCCAGCATTACAAAGTCCAAAGGCAGGAGGGTTGAGATTAACCAGCTCCCAGTCTCAGCTGGACTGTAGTGGTGTGACTGGGCAGCTCGACACATGTGCCTGGGCCAGCCTCACCAAATGGGTCCTTGGGCCATGGGGTGTTGGAACTGTGGCTCCTGAGGAGCATCGATGATCCTCAGGGTTTGGCATCTCCTTGAGCTTTGTCAGCTTTGCCAGGGAAGGTGCAAGCCAAGGCCTCAAGATGGGTTTCTCTCATCTGGCTGGCACCTTTCTGGCAGAGAAATCTCCTCCAAATGGATTTCCTAGAAGTTCTGCTACTCATCCTCAATGTCAGAGTCCTGTGCAGGCCCGGGGAGGATGCAGAGGTCTATGCTGGACTCTCCCTGCCTGAAAGGACGGTGAATTGTTTTCCTTCCATAGGTGAGGAGCTGTTTGATCACCATATTGTCCATGGAGCCAAAAAATGTCCTTGTCCAGAGTCACCCTGGCTGTTGGGTTACCCTTCCTCATTTGGAGGATGGATGCTGGCACTGCCACACCCTGCCTGCATCTGCTGCTGGGGTGGGCTGGGGGCACACCAGGCAGCTTTGCATGGTGACTCCCAGGCAAGGGGCATCGCAGCATGACCCCAAATGCTGGCTTCCTCTCATTTTGTTCTCTTTACAAGCAACCCTGAGTCTACCCAGCCACCTTGGCAAGCTTCCGTGCTCATCCTCCACCCCCGTCCAACCCAGCCATAAAACCCTCTAATCCGAACAAGCTCAGGCAGAGTGACATGGCTGCCATCAGGACAGCTCGCTGTGTGTGGTTTCCATTTATTGAAGATTGATTTCCTCTGGGTCGTCAGCTTTGTTGTTGCTCACTCCTCAGCTCTTGCTTCTTGAGAGCATCCAGCATTTACCTTCTTACAGAAAGGGGCTTTAGGGGACTGTAACTTCATTGTATGTGTCAATTAGGAAAACACCCTCAGGAATTTCCTTTCTGATGCTGCCTGGTTCTACAATAACCTCTGTCTCCATGTCTGCCGGCTCCCCAGAGCCCGTCCCGCCAAAGCAAACCGAAAGGGAGCTGGGAGCAGGCTCAGTTCCGCAGACTCATCGAGCTTCTGTTCCAGCTCCATCCAAGCGCGGAGCCCCATCTCCTTTCCACTTCTCCCACGCTTCTCACTCCCTTTCCGGGCACTGGAGTTTGAAGTTGTTTTGGAAACCGCTGCAACTCCGGCATGACGTCACTGCAATTTTGTAGTATCTCTGTCTCCATCCTAGTTAGGCGCTTCCTGCTCTCTGGCTTGCGCTCTGGCTCGCCTGGCGTGTCTACGCTCTCTTCTCCTTCACAATTCCCCAGAGATTTCTTTTCTGCTTTCTTTTTTTCTTCCTCTCCTTCCTGCATCTCTTACACAGCAGCTTTTTCTTCCCTATTTCTTTTTTAATGAGCTTCCTCTTCTCTCCTCCTCTTCAAAAAGGACCCTTTGGCCTTCAAACTGGCTTTCTCAGTTAATTTCTGTAGCCAACTGCTGTGCCTGCTGCTGCTGCCAGGAACCCCATGGTGCTGGGGTGCACTCCCCCCGGGAGCACCCCCAGCCCAGTGCCAGCCCAGGGCTCCCATGCCACCCTGGCACCAGCCTGTGACAACCACCACTGCTGTCTCCCATTCAGGCTCAGGGAAGAGCATATGCAAGGTTTAATCATGACTCTCTAGCAAGTGTTTACTGAGTGTGAACAAAATACGATTTCTTTCATTTCTTCCCTGGCAGCAGCAGAATTGCTGCCTGGCTACAGGCTGAGCTCCCTGCCCTCCCTGGGATCTGCTGAAGGCATTGCTTGTCTTCCTCCTGCTGCTCACCCATCCTGGCCCCAGCCAAAGCAGTAAGGTGTGCTGGGCTTCCTGTGGGAGCTGTGCTAGGAACAATGCTTTTAAACAAAACAAACACATGTTTGTATGAGAGTGTCTATGTCTCACCTACTGCAGCCCCGCAGGAGCTGGGTGTTGCCGTAGCTGCCAGTAATGAGGGAGTAAACTGAGGCACATGGTGGGTCACCAGGAGGGTCCTGTGATCACACCACTGTTGTGAAACAGATGATTAGTTCTATGTCCTTGGCTGTGCCTGTAGCTTGCCAGGTCATTTAATCCCCAGACTGTCTTTTTAATGTTATTTGGATTAAAATTGGTTTCAGGCAGTGACTGTCTCTTCACGTGTGAATACACACTGTGCCCAGTGGTGAAGCCCCAGCAAAGATCAGAGGCTTTAATACAATCTCCTATTAAGGTTTTGGCTATTGCTGGGATGAAATGGGGTCAGGATACAAGAGCCTCTTTATCTTGGTACGGTTGGTTCTTCCTCTGGTTTTCATCTCATCACCGTGCACAAAGATGCTTGTGCAGATTTACTTCAAAGTGGCTCTCTCCGGCAGTGGATGGTGCTTGGTAGACACTGGTGGTCAGTGATATTTGGGTGCTTTTCACTTGCCCCAAGCTTGCACTGGACCAGAGTCTTCTTCATCCTCCCTGAGATGCCTGGAGACCATCTTCCTCGTGTCCCTAAAACAAGCGGGCAGAGAAAGTGACCCAGGGAACAACTTTCGGCAGTGCTGCTGCTGCCTCCGAGCTGATGAGCTTTCATGGTGATCTGGCCTGAGATGTCAGAAGTGGAGTGAGTACTTCATGAGAGCTGTGATGCTGGTGTCCCCACTAGCATCAAACATGTCCCCCCACTGCCCATTCCAGTGTCTGAGTGCCTGCATCTTGCTGCAGCTGGACAGCACCAGTGTGCCTCCCAAATAGTCCTGGGGGTTAGAGAAATCCACCAGTCACCATTGGGAAGTAGATTAAAGGATCACTTTATCTTCACAAACACAGGACTCACACAAGCCCTGGGCTCTTTGCAGCCGTTACTCCGCTCTTCTGGGGCAGCTGCCCCATCCCTGCAGAGCTGTCCTTACTGAGAAGGAGCTGGGAACCGGGGCTGGTGGGGTGACACAGGGTCCTGGGGAAATACTCATACCCTTGTTTTCTAGGGACAGGTTGGGGTTGCTTTGCTGCTGTTGGCCTGGTTGTTTCACATCTCTATGCTGCTAGAGCATGTGGGATGCTCTTCTCAAGGCAGGAGAAAGCAGGGGTAGATAAACCTGCCTCCGAACAGGGACATTTCTGTGGAAGTTGCCTCAAGGTTTGTCATTGCTGCTTACCCTGGGACAGCCACAGAGACCTGTAATTGTGGGGAGAGGCTGTGAGTGGCAGGATAGGAATCTTGGGACTGGCTGCTGCCCTCTCCCCTGGGAGAGCCCAGCCACCCTGGGAGGGAGGGGAGGAGGATGAGGAGGAGAAAGAAGGAAGAAGAGGAGGAGAAGGAAGAAATAGGACCCCCTGTGCAGCTCTGAGCATCACAGTGATGGTGAGTGATTTGATACCAGAACTAGGGGTGTACCAAAGAGATTTGCTGGGAAAAAGCTAAAATGAATTCAAGGCAGCTATTTTTTTCACGTGGTTCATGAAGACGTTGTGCTGAAGGCCAGGAGGGTAAACGGACCCAGCGAGTAGCCTGGATGGCTGCTGGTCTGTGTGGTGCAGAAGTGACTGGTGCCCAGACCCCTGTGTGTGGGAGGATGCGCTGGAGAAGGTACTGTGCTGAAGAAGGTACTGTACTGAAGAAGGTACTGTGCTGGAGAAAGTACTGTGCTGGAGGAGGGACCAACCCAGTGGGCATCGTGGCAGCTGACCCCAAGCTGCCACAGCTCCCTACTCCAAGCAGCCGATGCTCGGTGGGCGTTTGGTTTGGCCCAATGCGTTACCCTGGTTTTGGAGGCTTCTCCATGCAAGCTGATCTGGAGGTGGGCAGGAGCTGTCGGAATAGGGTGAGCACGAGGACACAGGCAGGAGCCGCAGGGTGGGGACCAGGGAGTAGGTGCAACAAGAAAGGGCCGTGGGCGGCGGGAGGAGAAGCAGCAGAGCCCTGCCCAGCCCTAAAAGCCCCAGCAGCTTTTAGACATGTGCGTTTTGCACGCAGCGTGTCACCCGCCACTGCTTCGTTTCAGCATAGTCCTTCCAACATGCATTACCTGCCACGGGAGGATGCCCAGCGTGAATGTAAGAGTTGCTTTTTCGCGTGCTTGTCACCTTGTGCATGGATGCTGGGCTTGGCTGTCCTCCCGCACAGCCCGCTCCACTGAAGTTGGCAGGAGTTTCATTGGGGAGCAGGTGGAGCCAGCACATCACCTTTCTCCCTGGCGTCCATGTCCACGGGGATGTGAGAACTGTCACCATGTTGTCACAAAGGTCTTTACTGGATCTGGAGCCTCTCTGGGTACTTCCACCACCCCACATTGGAAAAGGGGTTTCTTAAGCTTGTTTGATGATGCATTAACACTGATCCCGAGGTTCCAAGTGATGGAGGAAAGGGGATGGGGGGGATTTCAGAGGGGCCAGACAGTAGCGAGGTGTATTGGGTCTCGTGCTTTGTGGTGGAGGGGAGTTCCATGTCTAGCTGTGTGGCTTGGCACCTCAGCGTAGCTTATTTTTGAGATTTCCAAAAGAGGGATGCTGGAGCTGAGAGGGTCTGCTGAGCCCTGGGTCTGACCTACTGCAAGAATTCATTATATGTTTGTAAAATAAGATGCTAGTATTACATCACCTGTGTTCTTTGCAAGGATTTACTGAGGCTGTATCATGTCCTAGACCTAAGTTTTGCTCTTATTTTCCTGAAGCTGGTGTTTCAGCTGAAGTCAGATGCAATCTCTGTGGCAATACCTGTGTTTAGAGCTCTGTCGTGCAGCATTTTTCCAAGTTGATGGGGTGAAACATCTTCTGCCTGCAGGCAGCACGGGCACGGTGGTGGTGAGTGGCATCCAGGGGACCCCAGGGTTGAGGGCCAGAGGGCTGTGGCCCCAGCGGGGACTGGGGATGTCCCCACTGCATTCACTGTGCATGGCTGCCACCATCTTGGGATTTCATGGCACCTTACATGGTGGTGTACATGAGTCCTGCCTGGCTCTGAGTTTAGCCCTTGAAAATGCCATTTTGTGGAGGCCCAAAAAGGAGAAAATGAATAAAAAGAATGTTGCTGTTATAGCTGCTGCTGATACCCCCCACCCTCATGCTCAGATTTTGGGCTTCTACTCATCACCTGGGCTGGCTGGTCCCTGCACCCCAGCATGGAGGTGCTGCCCCATCCCTGCTGTGCACAGGGACTGTGCAAGAGTCACAGGTATTTGAGCAATTTATTATATTTCGATGAAATTTAGAAGGGCTTCCCAGCACTGAAGTGTTCATCCACTTGTGTTTCTTGGTCTCGCATCCCTGGGTAAAGCTCACAGGTGCCTTTACACTGAATCCAGAAAGAGGTAGAAGGTGGATGCTCCCTTGTGTGCGCTCTTTTAATTCTCTTTTCTTCTCTGTGCTGACAGCAGTAATGCAAATAAACCAATTTTTTGTTTCCTGTGCTCATTTGATGTGTGGCAGTTACAGCATGTGGAGCTCATAGAGCCGTCCACCTTCCCAAAGTGCTACGTGAACATGATGCGCGTCTTCTTGTGACCAGTGAATAGCATGTGGGGAGTGAAAAGGAAACCAGAAAGGTTAGTTTGTTATTCTTTGGATACATGAAAGAACTGTCAGCTCCATCCTGAAATCATGATTCCCCAGGTATTCCTGGGATAGGGTGAAGGAACGCGTCCTGCAGTATTTCTTCACTTGGAACAAATATTTGGCTCTTCTGGGTCTGAAAAGTTTAACTTTGGATGAGTAACAAATTAATGCCATCTCTTAGTCACTGTCTGGTTCTGATGGAAACACTTTGCTGACCTGGTTTATCTGTGTTTCCATCCCCATGGCTTGGACAGGTCTTTGCTGACTGCTGGGAGCTTTCCAGGTGATGCTGATGGGAGCGGGGCAAGGTCATACGTGGTGCTGCTGGTGTTTGTTGCGCTCTTAGCATGAGCAGAGAGGGATTCTGAAAGCTTATTAGACCTAATATTTTTATTAGACTGGTAGAGCTGGAGAAAAAAGCATTTCCTCTCCAAGCTTTGGCTTCAGACCTGTAGTGAGGAGTCTCTGTGCCCCAATACTCAATTGGTTTAAAAACTGTGGCTTGGAATCACAGAATGGTTTGGGTTGAAAGGGACCTCAAAGATCATCTAGTTCCAACTCCCCTGCCATGGGAAGGGACACCTCACACTAGGCCAGGTTGCTCAAAGCCCCATCCAACCTTGTCTTGAACACAGATAAAACCTGATGAAAGATGAGCTTTAGCCCTCATTCCCATCTCCTCGCTTCATGCCATTGGTGGAGCTTCCACAGAACTGACAGGGGTCATGTGGAGGTGCTGGGGTGCTCCCTGGTTCTCTGCATGCGCAGTACTTCCAAACTGGAGAGGGGACTTGGAAAGATCCCTGTTGAACACTATTTATCGTTTAGTTTAGGTGAGGAACCAGCTCGTTGTGTGGCTTCATGTGGACAGCCCATTCAGTGGGACTGGGGAGCGGGTGGTTGAACCGTGGATCCCATCCTACTTCCCCATGTGCTGCATTGCCAGTACCTCACCCCAGTGCTGAATCCCATACCAGGGATGGCATCCAGGGTTCTGATGACGGGTGGCATCTGCAGAAACCTGTGAAAAGTGAGGATTTTATACATCTCAGCTATAATGCAGTTGAGGGTGACCTTGGGGCCTCCTGTGCTGGGGGAAAGTGGCACCTGTGTGGTTGGGTGCTGCACCAGCACATCTCCACATGCTTCGGGCTAAGAGAACCCTGCTTGGCTCCAGCCCTCATTGCCCCTGAACCATCCCCACTCCTCTGCTGCTCAGGAGATGGGCTGGAAAGCTGGTCAGAAGCAAAGTTAATTTAAAAAACCCCGACAAAGCTGTGTTTCTAGTGCTGGCCAGGAAACGTGACACTGAACAAATAGTAGAAAATAAAACAGAAATAAAAATTCACATTTTATCTAGAAACAGCCTTTTAATTTGCAGAATCAACAATGTCTGCGTGCAGAAATCTTCATTTCAGATCCGGTCTTTCAATGCAAATGTCACCGTAAATAGATATTCCTGCGCGCATGTTCTGGTGCCTTTTGCCATGTTGTTAATGGATTGCTTGTTCTGCGAGTACATTCTTGTCTCATTTTCTATCCCCATACATTAAATTGATAGTTTGGGGGATTATTGCTCGTTCCAAGATTACATGGGTGGAGTCCCCTTTATATGGTCATGCTGGTATGTAGTGAATTTGAATTGGCGCAGCAGAAAACTTGAAAATTTGGAACAGATAACTGTCTCCTATCTTTATATGGGAACATCAGAGTTTCTAGCTTTATTCTGGGGTTCTTGCCATTTCAAATATAATTTATTCTTTTATATAACTGTTTTCATATGATACACTCTTCAGAGTGGATAATGGTTTGGGAAGGAATATAATATCTTTTTTTTTTCCCCTCCAAGGCTGTCTTCCCAATTAATGAGATTGAGAACACATTCCAAAAATCTATTTATCCCCTCTGGGCTTTTTCTAATGTGCTCAATTTATTCTCTAGTGTGTGTCTTGTGCTTCCTCTATGGAGTTTGAAGCCGAAATGTTCCATGATGGTTGGCTGGCTGCAGCCCATGTAAATGCCCAGTGTACGTAGTCTCTCATAAGCATAGGCAGGTCCTCATCCCCTTCCACCCAGGCAGATGGGCTCAGGGACATGACAAAGTCCTGTTCCCGGCCTTGATGTGTGCTCGCCTGCATCTTGCTGCTGACTGGGTTGACTTTAGGGGGAAGCTGCTTGTGTTTGGGGGATGGAGGAGTGTGACAAGGAAAGAAGCATGCAAAGCTCAAAGGCCTTTTCCTACTTAAAGCTTCACCTGTAACATACTTAGATAATGTTTTTGCATGCTTTTCTCTGTTTTTTAGGGGTATGTACACTCCTTACGAACCCACACAAGTAAGCAGCCCAGGTGTTCTGCCCCGCTTTGCCCTCTGTGGTGATTGGCATCGCCTTCTGAAGATCCTCCCTTTCCAGCTTTCTCGGGCAATACCATGGGATGCAAATTTGGCCTAACCCCCTGACTGTGCTGAGTGGTTCCAGTGTGGACTTTGGTGCTCTGGGATTGTTCTCCTACGAGCTCTCAGAGTTCCTGGGCTCTCCCAGGCCACCTCCTGCTCCCTCTTCTGTCTCCCCACACTCCTGAACCCATTGTTGTGCCCCAGGGCAGTGCTGTGTGAGAGGGGCTATCTGGCAGAGCTAGTTCAGGGGTTCAGGGGAGGGGGATGAGGCTGAAGAGCAGGGACAGTGTCCTAAGATCTGCGTGGTGACAAGGACTGGAGGAGCATGGACATTAGCGTCTGCTCCCAAAAGCCTGTGGTGTATTAGTTCAGAAAGCCTTGCAGCTCCAGAAAGGGTTGGCTGATACGCTTCAAGCCCTGTTTTTAACAGAACCACTCTGGTTTGAGACTCGACATGAATTTTTAGGCCTAAAGGAGTTATTTGATTTGGGAATGGTGAGAAAGAAGTGCTCAGCACGGACCCTTGAGTGCTGAAGCTGTGCCCACTCGCTTTAAGCAGTGGATTTGCTCCTGGAAGTGTCTGTAGAAACATCACCTCCTCACCCAGATGTCTCTGCTCCACCTGAGTCACACCAGCTCCCTTTCCTGACCAAAACCAAAGGACACGTTGTAGCCCCATGTGCCCTCCAGCCCATCCAGAGCCATCATCTCCCAAGGGACAAGGAATGGGTTTGTCGATGTAATGGGCTCGCTGCTGGCCACCAAGGAGGAGGATGAAGAGGCCAGCTGTGAGGAGCACTGCTATTTTGCAGTGAGCATGTTCTGCAAGAGGCTCTGCTCTTCCTCCAAGATCCCAGTTAAGATCATATCGTGGTTGCATTTGCATCATGCCGTTGTTGATGGGCATGGACCTGCCAGCCAAGTTCCCAGGAATGAGGATTTGTATTTACATCATTTGACTCAGATGTTGTGAGCTCTGGTTGGATGATGTCCTGTGAAAGGGCTTAGTTTATTTGGTCCTCTGCTTACAGCCCAGTTCATGTTCCTGCAGGTCTTGCATGCGTGGTGGGTATTAATAACTCATCAGTGAGTGGGTGACCAGCCAGGTTGCCCAAATCCCTGCTCCAGCCAGATCATCTTCTTTTTCCAGGTGTGTTACCAAAGGAGTGGTTTGATGATAAGAACAGTGTAAGCTCATGCAGAGCCTCAGGTATCTTACTGAATGTTTTCTGCTGAAGAATGGGTGTCATGGAATAGAATCACAGGATGGTTCGTGTGGGAAGGGACCTTTCAAGTTCACCTCGTCCAACCCCCCTGCAGTGAGCAGGGACATCTGCAACTAGAGCAGGTTGCTCAGAGCCTGAGCTAACATCACCTGAAATGTTTCAAGGGATGGGGCATCGACCACCTCTCTGGGTAACCTGGGCCAGGGTCTCATCACCCTAAGCATCAAAAATTTCTTCCTTCTTGGGGTACTCGACGTCCCAGGAGACCATGCGCTGTGCCCCTATCGCAGGCCATGCTCAGGGCTTCACGTTCTTCAGCTTGTTCAGTGACACATCCTGGCCCTGATTCTGCAAACGCTTAAGCCCAAGCACAGTTCTTTCCCAGTGTGCTTCAAGCTTCAGTAATAGTAGCTACAGGCTGTAATCAAGAAAGAAATAAAAATGAAGTGGGAAATAAGGCATTGGTACCAGCTATTGATGAATCCTACAGCCTGGGTGGCTGCTGCTCCTCCTCTGCATTTCCTGTGTCCTTACCTACCTAGTTAAGGGTTTGATTAAAGAAAGCACAGAGAGAAGGTGCCCACGCCTGTGTGTGCTTCTCACCCTGGTCTTGTCATTGAGCTGGTGAGGTTTACAAGCTCTGGTGGTTTTGCCAGTGATTTGGCAAGTTCTTTCACTCAGGGAAGCTGCGATGAGCAGCAAGTGCAGGGCTCAGCTGGTGCCAGCCCTCGGCGTGGCTCAGGGAGGAACTTCCAGAGGGACAGGTTGCTCAGGAAGGACTTTCTAGATGGACAGGCTGTTTGGAGAGGACCTTCCAGAAGGACAGGCTGCTCAATGCAGAGACTGTGCATGTGTGTGGGTGTAGAAGTCCATAAATTCATCTTTAAAGGCGTGGAGCAGTACAATAGAAGTCAAGAAAAAAAGCTTTCCTGGATGAGCTCTTGGTAAAGCAATGCTTTGAAGTTTGGGTCTGCCTTAGTGGGGGGTGAGCAGCCCCACTTTGTGCAGGGAGTGGGGCCTGGGGAGCTTGGCTGGGGAAAGCTGGGGTGGGAGGAGGCTGGGGAGATGCTGAGATGCTGAGTGTGGGGGGAAGGTGCAGTGGTGGGGGAATAAAAGATAAGTGTGAATGGACTTGTTTATTGGGAGGTGTTGGCAGATGCTTATTAGCAGACTTGCTTTTCCTCCCACTAGGAAGGTGGGCGTGGGGACGGAGCCTGTCCTTGTTACCCTGGCTGATGAGCTTGCCAGGGTTCAAGCAGCAGCCAATCCTGTTTTGTGCATTTAATTGTAAGTTGCCCATGAGTCAGCAATGGGCCCTCATGGCCAAGAAGGCCAGTGATCTCCAGGGGTGCATTCAGAAGAGTGTGGCCAGCAGGTCAAGTAAGGTTCTTCTTCCTCTCTACTTTGCCCTAGTGAGGCCACCTCTGGAGTATTGTGTTCAGTGCTGGGCTTCCCAGTTCAAGACAGACAAGGAACTACTGGAGAGAGTCTAACAGAGGCTCTGGAGATGCTCAAGGGACTGGAGCATCTCTGTACCAAGGAAAGGCTGAGAGCCCTGGGGCTGTTAAGCTGGAGAAGAGAAGCCTGAGAGGGAATCTGATCAATAGCTAAAGGGTGGGGGTCAAGAGGATGGGGCCAGACTCTCGTCAGTGGTGCCCAGCAACAGGACAAGGAGCAACAGGCACAAACTGGAACCCAGGTGGTTCCATCTGAACAGGAGGAGAAAATTCTTTGCTATGAGGGTGGCAGAGCCTGGCCCAGGCTACCCAGAGAGGTTGTGGAGTCTCCTTCTCTGGAGAGATTCCAAACCCACTTGGACGTGATCCTGGGCATCCTGCTCTGGGTGACCCTGATGGAGCAGGGGGGTTGGGTAAGATGATCTCCAGAGGTCCCTTCCAACCCACACCATGCTAGGATTCTGTGACGCATACATGTGTGCAGATCTCTGCTCCTCTGTGCAATGCACCTGCAAGAGTGTGCTCTCCTGGGGGTCAGATATAGGTTGGGTGAAAGATGAAGTCTGTTTTCCAAAGAACCAGGTTTACATGTGCATTTAAGTCCCTAGGAAAACACCAGGATCCTCCCTCCTGGTTCCCAGACAAGAGGGTGGAATACCAACCAGAGAAGAACATTCGGCGTCTGGAAAGATGAGCCAGTGGAGCATGGGTGCCCACCTGCTCCTAGGAGGCTGTCCTGGTGTGGCGAGATGGTGGGTTCAGGATGGCTCTGAGCAAAGGTGTGATGTCAGGATGCACCCAGGGGAGCTGGTGAAACACAGGACCTCTTCCCGGGTGGGTCTGTGGTGTCTGCAGTGGGGAGAGCTGCTGGAGGACACCAGGAGCTCCTCCAACTTCCAGGTGTGGGTTGAGCTGCATGGGTTGAGCTGCTCTGCTGAGGGGTAGCTGAATGGCTTCATTCCCTGGATCACCTTAGTGTACCTTGCGTGCAGAGCCATGTTTCTCCTTTCCCCTCTAAATGGTCCAAAAGCACTTTTCTCTAGTTTTCAGCATGTTTCTCACCTTCCATCAAACTCAAAGCCCAACTTGGATGTACGTCAATGCTCCGTGTGTGTGCACAGGGTCAGCACTGTTTGCAGGTGAGCGTGATAGCTGATTCAGGCTCCCACTCTGGACCTGGGCTGGAATGAGCTAGCCACTGAAGAATGAACATGCTGGACCTGTTGTCATCCTCCCCTGGCTGGGTCGGGTCTGTGGGGAATCTTCCACTGCCTTCTCTGAGCCTCTGTAGTTGAGGCAGGAGGAGGCAGGATCATGATGGCAAGAGGCTGGGGCTGGCATGTGCAGTAGTCCACACATTCCCCCATGTCCACTGGTGCTTCAGCTTAGCTAAAACACCGTCCTCCAAGAGGCTAAGACTGATTCCCAGTGGCATATGTCTTCCTCCCTCTTTCCCCTGAGCCAGCCATTTCCATCTCTCCATCTGGGCAGGCAGTGCTGTTACCCAAGTCTGATCCTTCCCCTGCCACCAGATTTTGTTTTGCCATGTCAGCTACCCTTTCTTAACGACCTGCCCTTTCTTAATCACCCCTGTTCTCCATTCCTTAATCACCCCAGACTTCAGTGGGGCTCTGCTCTCCATCAGGCTGCCCTTTGGAGGTGCAGACTGAGCCCGGCCAGGTGGCCTGGAGGTCTTTCCTGGGTGTGAGCTGCTTTGTGGCGCTGACACATCCAAGACAGGAGTTATCTCCATGATTTTCTGCTGAGCAGTCTGGTTCATCCATCCTGAAATTTGGGTTTGGGGCTTTGAGGGTTCATCTGGCCTCGGATTCATGTTTCTGGGAGTCTTGGGGCTGCATTAGCCCTGGCAGTGTTGGGGTGCTGGGAGCAGGTCGGGATGGCAGAAGGATGGGTGCTGGTGTCTGTGACTCTCCCACAGCCCTTGTTTTTTTGGCCAAGCCCATGCCAGGGGCAAGGGGCTGGAGATGCTCCTGGTGGGTCAGCCCTTGCTTGGAGGAATGCTACTGGAAGGGACCGGGGGGTTATATCTCCTTCCTCCTCCTTCCAAACAACCCTCGTGTATCCCAGGCTCTGAATTTTCTTCCCCTTCCGACAGTTAGGCATCAACTCCCGATTACTCATAAATGCAGCATGTTGCAGATGTACGGAGCTTGACAAATGGCTGCACCTGAAAGCATGAACTGCCAGGATCCAGGAGTGAGAAGCTGGGATGGGGGGGAGGTGGACTGTGCAGCCTTGATTCCCCCAACCTCTCCTGGCCTGGGGACCAAGCACTTGCTGCCTGTGCCCAAATCCCCCTGGAATCTGCCCAGCCAGGCTTGGGAGCCCGACTCGGGGATGCTGTGGCTGCTGGTGACCAGGTTGGGAGGCAGGTTTGCAGCACACACCGACGATGACCTGCGAGTTTGTTTTGCAGAATCCTCGTCTAGCGTGGAAAAATAACTTGTCCCTTGGTTTTTCTCTCTTTTGTTTGTGTGGGCATTGATTACACTGGGAGTTACTGAGCCAGATTTTATTGGAATGACTTAGAAAGCCGCCATCTGCAAGCAGCCACTTGTCTTGGGGGATTATTTTGGTGTAGTTTCTAAATAATTGCATGAGGCTTCTTCAGCCATGCTAATAACTTCATTCTCCCGTGGACATTGCCCAGAAAAAGATAAGCTGAGATTATGCTTGGTGGCATTTAGGAGAGGAAGTACAACAGGACTGATGTCTGCCGGCATGAATAAATAAATAATACAATACTTCTGCCTTAGCTCTTCCACAAGCAACCTTGTTTCCAACCCCATGTCTGTTTTCTCCCTGGCTTGGCTGAATTTCAGAATTCAGAGCAGTCCTTTAAATCGGTCTCATCTTTTCTGGCTGCAGTGTGTTGGGCTAAATCTTATCAGGGACCAGTGAGGCTGACTGTGGAGATGAGCTGTCCTGGGGAGGCCTGCCTGGTAGCTTATATACATTGTGTTACTTGGGCTTGTTACATACGTGATTTAAATAACTTGCAAAATAGTTTACTTAGTGCCTGAAATATGAAATTAAGGGAACAATTTCAGGCACTCTTGTTGGCCCAGATTCTCTCAGGTTTGCAAGGACTTTGTAAAAATCTTAGGTCATGTTTTAAATAGATCAGCCCACAAATGTCTTTGACATTTTGTAGAACATCTAATCTGTGGAAGAAGCGTGTTTGGCAGTGCCAAAGGGAGATGGGTCGTGGTGTGCGTCCCCCTATAATCATTCTGCCCTGATGGAAGGGCAGCACTGGGAGCGCCCCTGGGAAGATGAGCGATCTGGTCCATTGGTTGTGATGCCATGGGGCCAGCCTTAGCAATGGCCTGGATGCAGCTGGGTGTTGCTCTACTAGACTGGGAAGCTGCATTTTTGCACCCCTGCAAAGGTGCTTTGTAAGAACTGGGCATGGGTCCTTCTGGCTAATAAATCATCTCTGAACTCTCAATTCATCTTGGTTCAGTGTGAAAGCACCAGGAAGGTTGGTGTCCCATTGCCTTCCCTTTCCCTCGTAGCATTTCTAAGGTGCTCCTGTAACACAGCACTGCCAGTGTGGATGTTGCAAGAGCAGAAGGGCTCTGAGCATCGCATGGAGAGGTCCTTTAGTCAAAACCAGGGCAGTGTGAGTGTGGCTCAGGGATCCGTGTGTAGGGAGGGGGCAGAAGATAGTGCTGGTAATGACCTTGAGAAAACACTTTCTTAATCACTTTGGCAGACAGTCCCTGCTTCTTGGCAAGCTGCGTCCTGGCACCCAGGAGCTGTGGGCTTGGCGTCAGCATCCCCTCCCACTGCTGCCTCTGCTCAGGTGGTTGGATACTCTGCAGAGGAAGAGGAAGCAAGACGGTGCCCAGCTGCACACAGAAGCTTGGAAGCCACTTACCCAGGGGCGGTGTGTGTGTGTGAAGTGCTAGGGGCACTGCCAGGCTCTGGAGGACATCATATGAGACAGCATCCTGGGGTCCCACCTTCCCCTCCTGGCCCTGCCATCAGCAGCAGCATGAATGCTGGAGGGGTGGAGAGTGTAGCCTGGCAGCTTTATGGCAGCTGCCTTGCCCAGTGCCATGTGCCTGGACGGTGGGGGCTGCTCTTGCCCCTCCAGATGCCCCCATGCTGCTGGTCCCCACGGTTGCTCGCCTCCATCTCATGAAGAGAGGGTGGAGATGGGTGCGAGCCTCACTTGAAGTATTTGTTTTAAAAATACTGATAAAAATGACTCTCTCCATTATTTCATTAAGGGATTTAAAATGTGCTTCCTAAACCCTGAGTCATCAATGAAATGAGCAAGCGGGAAGCAGCGCAGCAGGTCCCGCTGGAGGGTGACTCACCCTGTGGGAGGGCTCAGGGCTTGTGGGGGACTCTTTGAGCAAGGGGATGCTCCACTCCCTCCCTTCAGGGATGGCCAGGGTCTCCCCAGCATTCTGAGCAGCAGCGGGAGGTCTCTGGGAGCCTGTGGGGCTCCCAGATTGATTTTGGGAGCTGAGCCATTGCACTGCAGCCGTGCCTCCCTGGAGGCTCCAGCTATGCCTTCATGTACGGGAGCCATCAGCAGACAGCTCTCCTGAAAGCCTGGAGATCGACCAACAACTGTACGTGCACACAGGCAGGCATTTGATTTTTAATTCTATACTTGCATAGATAAAAGCCTCCAGAACCTGTATCAGTTCAGGAGGAATTGCTCATTCCTCCCAAAAGGTAGAGGAGAATGCCAGGTCACCTTCTGCTTATTTTTGGGAGCTCTCTGCCTCTTCCAGTCCCCAACCACAGGCAGAAAAAGAAAAGCCAATCCCAGCTCCCCATTAGGCTAGAACTGTCCCCTCTGCACTGGTTTATCTGGTCAGCTTTGTAGAAGCTGTTCTATCCCTCCCACTGGACTTGGTTCAAATTGTTCAAGCTCAGTGCTGAGATGTTTTTCCTGAGATCCATGCTATGTTGTTCCCTTTACTCTGCTATGCTTCCTCACATCCTGTCCTTCCCTTGACCACTTTTCCATAATCTTCCCCTCCTGCGGATTCCTGCTGAGGCTGCGGTACCCAGTATGATGGCATGGGGTAGAGGCTGGGGACACTGCCGCAGCCCATGCTGCTGCCCCGGGGGCGATAGAGTCAGAGAATTGTTTAGGTTAAAAAAGGCCTTTAAGATCGTGTCCAACCTGTAACCTAACTCTACAAAGTCCACCACCAAACCATGTCCCTGAGCACCACATCTACACGACTTCTAGACACATCCAGGGATGGTGATTCAACCATTGCCCTGGGCAGCCTGGGCCAGGCCTTGACAAACCTTTCAGTGAAGATTTTTTTCCGAATATCCAACCTAAACCTCCCCTGGTGTGACTTGAGGCCATTTGCTCTTGTCCTATCACTTGTTCCTTGGGAGAAGAGACCAACACCCACCTCCCTACAACCTCTTTTCAGGGAGTTGTAGAGAGAGAGAAGGTTTGCCTTGAGCCTCTTTTTCTCCAGACTAAACAACCACAGATGCTTTGGCAGCTGCCCCTTCATGACCATACTACAGCAGGCAGCAGCCATGATGGGTCCTGCCCACAGACTCCCACCACCAATTCCCCAGGGGTTTTCTAATTAATATATTCAAGCCATCATTGAAGGCCAACTGCTTGGCCTGCTTAGGAGAATCTTTCCAGGTGCTGCTCTGAGCTCTGTCAGTGCTCCTGGCCAACATGTTGTGATGTCCCTGCCCTTGGCAAAATGCCTGGGGCATTTTAGTTTTACTCCAGCTACATCTTCAGGCCAGCCCCAAGGTGCCCTGTGGTCTCTTAGGACATCACTGCCATCTCACTTCCTTCCTCCTGCCAATGGCTCTGCACTGCTTTACTTGCAGTTTTCAAAGTGTCTTTGGTTTATTCTCTACTTGGTTTAATAACCTCCTCAGTGGATGGTCCCTGTCCATGGCTCCCATTGTGACACCACATGTGCCTGTGCTCACTTCTCCTTCCACTTTTTCATGAGGATCTTGCTTAGAGGTGGTCAAAAGCATGTCCTTGCTTTGGGTCTTGCTGTTGGCACTGACCACATTCTCCTGCCCAGCTGTCACCTCCACCAGCCCCCAGCAAGCTCTCATCTGTTCGCTGGTTGTGCTTGTGATCCAGTGCTTTCCAGCCACTCTCCAGTCATCCTCTGGATCCATGGCCACCTTGGGTTTGTGCATACTTGGGAGAAAGAAATGAAAGGTGGTTGGATGGAGTGGTGTAACTTCATCTGACTGCTGGGTATGGCCCCTTTATCTTCTGGAAAGAGAGTAAGGAGGCAAAGTTTGCACAGGGGCAATATGGGGAAAGTAGGGAAAGACGAGGGAGGAAATGGCTCAAGGCCAGACCTTGGGGTGGTGGTAGAGCCAGGAGCTGATCCACAACTCATGGCCTTGCTCCAGACCCAATTCCTTGGACACATTGCTGGAATTCTGCTTTTCCTCCTCATTTTACAGTTGGACTCGATGATCTTAAAGGTCTTTTCCAACCAAAACAATTCTATGATTCTATTTGCTATTTTCTTAATAAACTCTAAAATTAGCAATTTTGCCTAATCATTGTCACGATCACTCCTCATTTTATTGTTGGGGTTTTCTTTATCCTCTGAAAAGTTAGTGCCTCATTGTTCTATTCTAGGTATCTAAAACCTCCTCAGTTTTCTGAGACTTAAAAAGTAATTGCAGATAATTCTGACTCTTAAAAAATAATCACTTGGTATGACCAAGGTAGCCCCTTCTCTTAGCATGCTGGTGTAGCTCACCCTGCCAGCAGCTTGTGGAGTGCCCAGACTGTTATCAGTTACCAGAAAGGTCAGGTACTGGCTGGAACTGGCTGTGGGGTTGATGGGAGCTCTTCTCCATGGACCTCAGCTGTGGCTGGTGAAGAGTCTGGCTTCACGGGATGCAGGTTTTCCATTGTTGAGGAGATGTGGGGATCTCCTGGAGATCACCTAGTCCAACCTCCTGCTCAAGTGTCCAGTTGGGTTTTGAATGTCTCCAAGTCTGGAGACTCCACCACCTCTCTGGGCGGCCTGTGCCAGCATTGGACCACCTCATTCTGGTGTCTAGCCATCAATTCTTTGTGACTTTTCCATAGCTTCTTGCTGCTGCCATGTCAGAGGAGGGGAAGCTTGGGGAGAGCCAAAGGGGCCACCATCTCTGGCCAGTGGGGATTACTTAGGGCTTTTGCACACCAACATGGTAATCAGTGCATGGGTGGGTGAGATCTTCTCACCCCAAAGGGCTGCTCCTTGGGCGCTCCCAGCTCTACCCCAAGACAGAGCTCAGGCTTGTGCCCATGAGATATCCGACAAACACCTCCATGCTGTGGAGAGGGTCAGCCACCACCAAACCATGTTCCCATCTCACTGGCTTTGCTAGAGTCCCCTTTTGAGAGGGTGCATGGTGACAGTGGATCCCTGCTTGCTTAAAAGCCGGGATCCTCCTGTCCTGCTTGGTTTCCAGTCCCAGGGTGGGAGCACCCAGTGGCTTTGGCTGCTGTGGGGGAGCACTGGGAGATCTCCTGCACCCCTGATTAGCATTCGGACCCTGCTCCTGCCGCTTTGGTGTTCATTTGTGCTCACCATTGCCTGGCAACCACGGAGAGAAACTACAACAGCAGCCCCAGAGCCTGAACGTGATTCCTGGGAGTGTACATGCACGCCAACACACGCCTGCTGTGGGGATGAGGACAGGGTGGCAGGGCCACCCCATGCTGCTGCCCGCCGTCCCCCATCCCAGCACGGCGTGAGGGCAAGGATTGTTCTCAAGAGGAGGAGGAGGAGGAGGCGGAGAGGGCTTTGACAGTGCGACGGATTTGCTGACACCCAGGTTTGGTGGGGTTGTCTGTCTGTCTGTCCATCATGAGCACCCCTCTGCCCTTTCATGTCCCTTGGTGGAGGGATCCTTCCACGCTCAGTGAGTGCAATGAATTGGGGCCGCAGAGTGGGGTGGGAGGTCAGGCTCTGCTGTGGGTTCCTCTATGTGAAGGTGTGTTGGGGAACAGACTTGGGGGGATGTGGGTGTATCTGGTTCTGTGGGACAGCGTGATGAGTTTTGGTGGTGCACACATGTTCTCCGTGCATGCCTTGCACCCAAAGCAGGATCTGGGGGATGTGCTTTCCCCCTGGTTCCCCCTGGGGAGTCTCCCCAGGAATCCATTGCTCCAGCAGCCAGCATTGGGATGCTCTCAGACTTGACTGTGCTGTCGGTGGAGTTGGCACATGGGGACCTGCTTGTGCTTCAGACTGTCTCTCCTTCCTGGACTTGCGTGTGCTTGGGGGCTGATGTCTTTTTTCCTGGAAGAAGAGTGGCTGTGGACCTTGGGTTCAGTCCCCTGCTCTACCCAGGGGTCTCTGCAGATGCTGGTTGCTTGGTCCTTCTGCCAGCTCCATGCTTTGTCCTCTTTCCATCTGGGCAGGCTTGAGAGGACACGAGTCCCCTCCTGACACATGGTCTGCAAGTGATGAGAGAGTCACATGTGCCTGAATACACTGGGTTCAGATCTAACACATCCCCACACCTCTGTTTTGATTCTGCTTGTACATCCTTAGCTGCTGCAGTGGCCGGAGGTCCTGAGCTGCCCACCCTGGCCAGCCAGTCCGCATGTACCCACTGGGCAGCAAAAAGTATAGGCTCATGCCTTTTCCTGCTCACTACACTTTTTCATTATCATGGTATTTGCTTGGCAAAGGGTTATTAAAGAAATACATCTATCTTTTGTGTCTTGCAGAGCCTGGGATCAGCAGACAAGAAGGACTTCTACCAGCCAAAGTAAGTGCCAGTAGCTGTGGTGAGTAATTGCATGGAAATTCCCAGTTGGTCCATGTTATTGAGCAGCTCTGTGGCTTGCTAAGATTAGACATTTGAACGTACAAGAATAGCTGCTGCAATTACACAAGCAAGGAGAACAGTGGAAGGGCTGTCAATCACTGGGGCTTCGGGGTATATGCAAATCATTCCATCAGGTCAGAAGGAATCAGGACAGCTTGGCTGAGCCTGAGGGACAGAGCCGAGACCTGGTGGCCAGGAGCAGGGGGTGCAGAGTTGACCTTTCCCACCTCCAGCTCCCTTTGCTTCAGGTTTGCACAGCTGAGCTGCTTTGGAGAGTTGAAGGGTTTCATTCTGTGTTGCAATGAACTCTCTTGAAGCATGTCTTCTGCAGCCTGTGCTTTGATGGTGATGCCTGGTGAGCCGCAGGGGTGAGAGGAGAGGAGGGGGCTCTCTGGAGCCACTGTATTCATAAAGACGAACAAAGGGTCTGCAAATCCCCCCCGCTAACACAAGCAGTTGGTGACTTAGCGAGTGCCCTTGGCCAGGGCTCTGAGTGGGCTGCGACAGGCCATGAGCGAGCGAGCAAGAGCTGTTGACCTCTAAGACCCATATTAAAATGCAAGTGTTCATGAGCCAGTTGTGTGGTTGCCCCCCAGATCTGCAGAGCCTCGCTGCAGCATGGCAAGAAGGATGTCTTTTTGCTGGAAGGATGTGTCTGATACTGTCATTATTTGAATAATGGCAGACTCTATTAAAAACCATGCTGAAAGGTTCGGCTCTGGCCCTGGCCATGAAGCAGTTGTGTGTTGTGCTGCTGAGCACATTGTGTGTAGGATCTTGTGTTGCTCCTTCTCTGTTTGGGGAAGTGAACATCTTTATGTTGCTTTTTTTCTTCTGAGAAAAACACAATAAGTGGTTTTGAAGTTGAGAAACAGTGCTCTGATGTGCAGGATTGACAGAGGAGTGTGAGTTGGAAGATTCAGAAGGAATTGGGTTGGGGAAGCTTCTCCTCCAAAACTCACTGTCCTTCTGCTCTTTCTTTGCTGCTTTCCTAAACATTCCTGCAGAATACCTGAGCACACAGTGAGCACCAGGGCGGCATTCTTGGCCCAAGTTGCTCTTAGCATCTGAGAAGGCACGTCCAGGGCCACCAAGGATGGCAGCCTACGTTACGGAGCACCTTATGGAGCTCCCTGCTCGCTCTCTGTGGTGGGGAGCACAAGTGTCAGATCTGTGTGTGCTTTTCAGTTATCTGCTGGTTCCCATTCCTTTATGCCACCAAAAGTTTTTAAAACTCAATGCTAGTGTCCTAGATCAGTCCTGAGAAGTCTGATTTCAAGGAACTCCTTTGCCCACTCTCCCCAAAGCAGTGCAGGTCATCAGCTTTCCAAGACCATAGGCAGCTAAAGACTTCTGGAAATACAACCAGAGCCATTTCCCAGGCTGTTTAATCCTCCAGGGCTTTCCAGGAGATCAAGGGGATATCCCAGGGGGTTATGGAGTCATCGTGGACTCAACAACAAAATGAACACACATTTGGCAAAGGGCTTTTTTTTTTTTTCAGCACAGTGAGAGCAGGGTCAGAGCATCCCTGCTCTCAGGTCCGTGGTTTTGGGTTCTCACAGCAGATGTAGGTTATAAACAGAAAAAGGAAAGACACACGTCAGAAATCTGAGCAACAGCTTTTATCACCATTTGTCCTGGGAGTGAGTCTTGCTCCATTCCAGCCATGTTCAGATGCTTTCTCCCATCAGGTGTCCTTCTCCACCCCGGACATCAGGTACTCCGTCAGCTGAGTTTCCTTGTCTCATTCCAGTCGACACCTTTCCTTCCTTTGTTGCCTCTTCCCTTCAGAAATGGAAATTCTGCCATTATGTTCCCTCACCCCAGTTACCCTTGGTCTACCTCAGCCAGCAGAAGGGTGTTTCCTAAGCATCTGGAAAAGCCCAGTGCCCATCAAGGGTCTGGAGAGGTATCTACCCTCACCCACCAGCCTTTAGTGGCCTTTACCCTTGGCTCTTCCTCTCTGCCCAATACATCCAAGAGGTTTTAAGGTACAGATCTCCTACTGGGTTGCCCCAAATGTGGTGTGGCAAGCACAGAGAAAAGGGTAGTGAAGGTGGATCTCCACTGTGAGAAGTCAAAGGTGCCCAGGGTGGACACATCAGTGATGAAATGATGTTGCTGCTACTCCAGGCGAGGCACTTTTACTTCCAAGGGTTTCAGTGAGGTTGTTTATGGATGTTTTCACAGGAGCTGACCCATGTCAGGAGATGTGACTCCTGATTTCTAGTGCGTCTGGGAGGTAATGTTCCTTCTTTCCATGTTAAATGGAAGGGTGCAGCCTGAGTCAAGAATGCTGAAGGATTAATCTTTGAAAAGTTGCATCACTTGAGAACTGAATGGGCTAGAGACGACCTTAGAAAGAACAAAGAGCTCCAATAGCTGAGACACCTGGGAGAGGAGCCTGGTGTATTGGGAATGGCCACGAGTCCAGCAGTGTGCCAATATCTGCACAGGCTTCCTCTCCTACATTGGCTGCTCCAGCCATC
Organism: Brachypteracias leptosomus; assembly: GCA_013401335.1. Classification (NCBI taxonomy): domain Eukaryota; kingdom Metazoa; phylum Chordata; class Aves; order Coraciiformes; family Brachypteraciidae; genus Brachypteracias; species Brachypteracias leptosomus. Next base: position 286,167 of record VYZX01021971.1, on the reverse strand, counting down.
CCATGCACAGGTACAGATGCCTTCCTCTGTTTTCAAAGCAGGTTGTTCAGGCATCAGAACAATATATCCTGACCTAATAATTCTCATCTGATGCAGTTTGGGCATGTACCTCCCCCATCACAACCCTACCTGCAGCCCTGCTCTGTCTAGGATCTGGCCAGGGAAGAAACACCTCATGAGCTGAGTCCAGTCCCTGAGCTCCTTGCTTCTTTGTCGTCCTGATTTTGGAAGCTGCTAACACAGCTCTAATGTTGTTAGAATATCTGGGCTTCCAGAAGTCCTTTCAAATTTCTGACAAAGGGCCCTCGACTGCTTTGTCAAGGTCATTTCTTGAGCAAGGACCTTCTGGCTGAAGATCCAGGGCCACCATGCTCAGAGACAGCAATAGGTTCCCCTGGGACAGGTGCTTTTGCTTAATAACTCTCCTGACAGGGTGTGTCTTGACAGGAGCCAAGAGAGGCTGGTGTGTTTGCTAATTCCCCACGGCATGTATTTGCTCTTCAGTGTCAGGAAGCGACTGGAACTCAGTTTCTTCAAACATGGAAGGAAATTTTGGTAGTAAAAACAACCATAAACCCCATAGCAAGCGTAGACCAAAATACCTGGGTTTAATTAAAGTGTCACCAATGTGCTGCAGGAGCTGCTTGTGCTCCCTCTCCATGCTGTCTGCTGTGCCAAGAGCAATGCTGATCTGTCAAGAGAGTCGTCGCTCGGGAGCGGTTCTTATTTACCAGGCACTTTGAGATATCAAGAGGAACACTGCTGCAGCGACACAACATACCCTCCATCGATCCACTTGCTCAGTCCCCTGGGACAATGTGGCCGTGCTGAAGAGACCTGATGTCTCAGAGCCAGTTCTTGCTCCAGCAGAATCCCTCAGCCCTTTCATAGAGGCACCTCATGGCTCCGTCTCCATTTCAGATTCAAGGCTGCTGCCTGCCTTCTGTGCTTAAGTCTCAGACGTGTAAACACACAAGGAACCTTTGAAACCACCTTCCATAAAGCAGCAACTCGTGTTTGTTTTGCCTTGCAGTCTTCCTTACGCCAAGATGTGTCTGCAGCTAATTTAGTGTCACCCTGCTCTTAAAGCAGAACGTTTCATCTCTTAGACTGAAACCTTGCTGTGCCAGTGCTTAGATGAAAGTGAGTGTTTTGTTGCTGAGTCATTATCTTGTGAAACTGTCGTGGTTTTAAGGATCTAGAAATCATTTTGGAAGCATTAAAGGCTATCATAATAAGCTAGATGTGTTCCTAAGCTGGGTGTTCGTTTCATTGCCTCCTTAGCTCAGTCATTATTGTTATAGTGATGATGATAATAATACACATATATGCTACATTTGATTTCTTTTGCAGTGGTTGAGAGTCATTCAGCTGGGATGCTCTTCAGGTAGCTCAGGTTCACCTGCTAAGTGCCAAGCAATAGGAGGAGGACACAAGAGGGAAGTAAGAGACAGTGCGGATGGTGCAAGGGCAGTGGTGGGGTAGGAGAAACAATGCTGAGGACACCTTTCTGTACGGAAGCCATAGAATGATCAATGCTGCAAGAAACTGCCCCAAAACCACCTTCATGAGGTTGGAGAATGGTTCTCCAGCTTTGGTTGTAGGAAAGGATGAAGCACCTTCACCAGCATCTCTGGTGGCAGTGGGATGGAAGAGCAGTGGGGGATGGAAGAGAGGTGTTGGGGTCTGTAGAGTGGATGCCCCTCAGATGGGTATGGCTGAAGGGGAGCACAACCCTCCAGAAGGGACCATGAGCTCCTAGCTTCCAACCCCAAATCCTGGCTAAGCCAGTTTTCAGAAGAGTATGGAAGTTAACACCTCCACACACAACTGAAGTATAGAAGATTATGGTGGTGGTCAGGTTATCCTTGCAGTGGAGGCTGAGCCATTGAAATTTTACAGCAAACTTGAAAACTATTTCCCCTGGAGTTGGCCAGTGGATTCAGAGCCTAGGTTCCAGGCAGATGGGGGGGGCTTGGAGCTTCTCTGAGTGCTGGGAAAGGACAGGAATCCTGGAAAGGTACTTTGGAGAAATGTCCTGGTTCAACAAATGCCAGTCTGGGGATAGAGAGCAGAGCTGGCCCAGAGAGGATGGGGAGCAGAGGGTTAGCAGAGACGGGTACAAGCATTTTTGTAAAGTATGAATACAAGTCTTATTTATGTTCTTTTTTTATTGCTTGTCATGTGTTCTCCCTGGGCCCCTACGCCTGCTGGGACAAGAGAACCATAGTGGGTGCTCTACACACAGATCTATGAGGACAGAGATACCCTGGATTGCACCAGGACCCTCAATAGCCAGAGGCCCAAGGGAGGTCATGACAACTTGGTTTCAGCAGTCCCTCAAGTCCAGGGAAGAGGAGGAAGATTTGTTGGGGCTGGTTGAACCCATACTCCCCTGCCCTGGGTGCCCATGGACCCACCCCTGTAGCATGCTTGCTCTCTGGCTGGGAACGGCCCTCCTGGACCTGGTAGTAGAACAAAGTTTTGGTTTTCGTTGTTTATGTACAGATTTTAATGTGTTAAGTGAGGTTGCGATGCAGGCTCATACTGTGCCGGTTGTCATAGAAACTTGAAGGGCTTTTTTCTCCTATCCCCCCAGCCCTTTTCTTTAACCCAAAGTCAGGGTGGGGTTTTTCTCCTCCCCGTAATTTCAGTTCTAGTCCAACTAAAAACCCGCCTGGCCCTGATTCCCCATCTCCAGCACTGCCACACAGTGTCTTTATGTATGTTGTGCTTCCTTTTGTCCCAATCAAAAGGTGCATGTTCCCATGAACTGGGCACCTTCCTGGTCCTGTCCCCGCCAAGGCTGGGGCTGGTCCTCAGCCCATGCTCCTCTGCGGTGCCTATGAGTAGAAGATTCCCTCGCTCACCATGAGGTACCTCTCCTTGCTCCTTCTTCTGCAACCAGGTCGCTGAGTGGACATGGCTGCTTGGTGCCCGGTTGTTGGACATCCTCAGTCCTTTGGTGGAGACATTGAAGTGGCATCAGCCTACTCTGCTGGTCTGAACCCGAGACCACCTTCCCCTCTCACGGGATAGGAGGACGATGCTGCCAGCTCACAGCCAAGACCGGCACAGAAGCCACCTGTGTACCAGCTGCAGCCCTTCCACGTTTGCTACACTCTGCATTGATCATGAAAAGGGAATCAAGTGTAGGAAGACGGGCATTTTTTAACAAAGGAACCCAGGCTGCTTTCTCCCCAAAGTGAGAGAGTGAAGTGTTTGCTGTAGTGAGTCAACACAGAGATGCTTTTGGCATGGGAGCTAACGCTCCCACCCACAGCAGCTGTCGGTCCCACAGCCGGGAACCCAAAGGAAAAAGTGGCTCAAGGTGTTCCCCAAGCTGCTCAGCTCCAGTGTTTCTGGTGGTGTTTCTCCAAGAGCTGTGAAAGATCCTTTCTCATATGCTCTGCTCCTTGCATGAGGCTTGATGGGGACTCCTCGTAGCAAGCTGACTTCTACTCTGAACCTCGCCTTTGAGGAGCATCACCCATCTTTGGTTCTCAGTGCCTCCCCAGCTCCTCATTGCTCCAAGGCCAGTGCTATCTCCTCAGTCCCCCATCTTCAGCATGCTGCGTGGCAGGGGCTAGCCCTGGAGCTCCAGTTATCCACTGGGATTCCTTTGTGTGGTATTTGGGTATGAAAGTGTCTATTAGATCACACCATTTGGCCTCCTCTGCGCTGTGGGGATGTAAGTACTGCCCACACGCTCCTCAGCCAGATGGAGAGGTTGTGGTTGCCCTCTGAGAGGTATCTAATCCTCTGAACAACTCCAAGAGGTATCTGATCGTGACCGGAAACTCATTTGAACTCGTTGCCTTCAGCTCCCAGTCCCTGGCTCTCTGCGTGTCTTGCTGGTTTGCACTACTCTGGTTTGTGGGGGGTGGCAGAATTTTTGACAATAAACTCAATATAGCTCAAATCTTTTGCAGCAGGATATTTTGTCCAGCTCTCAGATCAATTTTGTGACTCATCCCTCCAGCCTCTCTGCTTTTTTAGTGTCCCTTTTTAAACATGGGCACCCTAATTGCTGGAGTGTTTCTGTGTTGGTCTCAGCAGAGCAATCCACGTAATTCTTCTCTCCCCCAAGAACTGCATCAGCACTTTTCATTACAGCATCACGTTAGAGCCTTGTGTTGGACTGATCACCCGTGGTGACCCTTGAGCTTTTCTGGGGGCTCTCTCTTGTCTGGGAGACAGTCCCTGTTCATAAATACAGCCTGAAATCCTTCTCCATTGGTGTGTCATTCTGCATGGGGCTGCATTAGCAGATACAGTGTTTGAATGGGCTCAGCATCACCAAGCAGCCCACATTTCACTCTCTCCTCATCAATATTTACCGGTGCATCAATCTTCCTGTCATCTGCTAATTTTTTCGGGCACAGATTTTGTATTTTCTTGTTGATCATCGATGAAAATATCAACTAGTGTTGCTCCCCATGGAGCCTCACTAACGATTCCCCATTGATGACTTGTGTTTGAGACTTGTCAGCCAGCTCTTAATCTATTTAACAAGCTTATTGATACTGTTTGGTGCTATCTTCTGAAATCAGAACATTAGGAAGCACTCGGCGCTCTGTCTGCGCAGCCATAACCTACACAGGCCTTTTTTCAGCTCAGCCTGTATCTGCCGAAGAGTGACATCGGGCTCATTTGACAAGGTCTCTTCTCCACAAAGACATGCCGACTGACTTTAATTATAACTTACACCCCTTAATTATTTCTTAATTCAATTCCAGATGAATCCTGGCTTTTGGGTTTTACATCAGGCTGACCATTAGTAGTTAGCTAGGTCATCTTCACTGCTGGGTATGAATATTGCTGTGAAGGAGCCATTTGCCATCTGGACGTGGCAGCTCAAAGTTTGCTCAAAACCAGCAGCATTGTCCAGGAAACTCTTCCCTGCTCTGGGTACCCGTTGTCTATGCTGGCTTTTCGGTGCTCTTTGGCCACCTGAATGTAGGTGAAGGTACGAATAGTTTAGGAAAACCTCATCTCTCCTAGGAAGTACTTTACTCTCCTTTTTTCCTGAAACATAGATTACCTATTGACTATGTTTGCTTTTTCTGTGTTATTCTGAGCAGTCCCTCAGCCTCTGCTTAAAACTGGTCCCATTGTTCCTTACAAATGGTCCCATCACTAGAATTTGTGTGGCTCCTAATAGTAGGTGTTGCATGTCCAGCCATGCATTTTTCCCTTCTTGAGTTTCCCTCATCAGTTTCCCAGACACTGGCACAGGTTGCCCAGGGAGGCTGTAGATGCTCCATCCCTGGATGTGTTCAAGACCAGGTTGGATAGGGCTTTGAGCAACCTGGTCTAGTGGGAGGTGTCCCTGCCCATGGCAGGGAGCTTAGAACTAGATGATCTTGAAGATCCCTTCCAACCCAAACCATTCTATGATTCCATGATTCTCCTTGGTCTATGGGGGTTGCTGCCAGCCTGGGCTGCTTCTCTGGGCAGCCAGCAACTGCCCAACCTTTTGTCACTTGCTGCTTTCATACTGAAAAGCTACCAACTATCATATTTAGGAATGCATGTGGTGTTTTAACTGCTGACTCTGTGAGTCTTCTAGCATGTGGATCACAAGCCCAAATCATTTAGAGGCATATAAAGATGCATTGAAATATAAATAACAAGTTATTTCTTTCTATCCCTTGAGAACATGTATTTAAGGTTGAGCTCCTGCAGTCCTGTGCTGGCTGAGGTACGATGTGCCGTGCCTCTCCCCAGTCCTTAGTGAGAAGGTAGATCTGTATTTCTTTAAGCACTGACTGAGAAAAGATCTGTAATTTTAAAGAAATAAAAAAATAATGGTGTGTATTCTAAGTATACAGTGCCCTCCTCTTCCTTCCCTGCCCCCCCTCCTACTCAGGGACTTCTGATCACATAAATCATTGTTGCAGGTTTCAGTAGTGTTGAGTGTGTTAAAGTTCTGCTCCTGAGTGGAAAATTTCCTGTTCCTCATGTTTCTTTCATGACCTTGCTGCCTCGCGTCATCTCAACATCTTGCTGCTTTGACCATCAGAGCAGCAGGAGCAAGGTCTCTGATACCCTTTCCTGGAACAGCCACAGAGTAGTCTGGCATTTTGTTGAGATCCACAGTAGTGGTGTTTTCTCTCCATGCTTTCACCTGTGGTGTCAGACAGACAGCTGGGCCACAAAACCATCAGTCTTCACTCTCTTCAGAAGATGATCCTTACCTAAGACCACCCTCACCATGGCCAACCTGGCAGGTCTGTGTGGAGCACCAGAGGTGGCCTTGTGCTCACCTGCCAGAGATGTCATTCTGTAGAAGAGTGTTCTCTTGTTCCTGAGCCCACTGGCAGGCAGCATCTCCTGGAAAAGAGCAGCCATTCACAATGTCCTTCCAAACCCATCCACACTCTTCCCAACTTCATGTTGTCTGCAGCTCAGTTGTCTCCTGCCTTGCTCTGGCAGGGAACATGTCCAGAGCACAGCGTGTGCTGCAGGTGGTGGCTCTGCAGCCCTTACCCGAGCCGCCTGAGATCCTGAGAAGCAAAACTTGCCGGTGGTAGTGAAAAGGACAATATGAGCCTTGAGAGCAATCAGGCAGGTCTCTGAGCTGTGGCATTGGTGTTTCTCCTCTTTGCTCTGGGAGGGGTAATCAAGCTGAATATGCTGATTTACTTGGGCTGTGCTGAGCAGACATGTAGACAGCACTAATTTGCTCAGGGAACAGCATGTCTAAGGACATTAAAGGAGGAAAATACGTTGTCTTCACTGCATCCTGACCAAGCAGTGTGCACAGAGGTGAGATCTAAGGCTTTGAGCTGTCTCACAGGTTTCTGGTATTAACAAAGATAGGATTCAGAGTAGCGTGGTGACTCCTGGGAGATGTGCAACAGAGAGGGATGAAAGGGTAGGTGCTTGGCTGTCCCTCCAGACTTGGGACATCATGTAAAAGGGCACCACCTCCAGCATCACCATCTAATTTATGGGGAAATGAATTCCTCCTCCAGAAGTGCCTCATCTCTCCATGGACTGCATAAGGAGCCTGGGCAGCTAGCTCAGATCTCTGCCATCAGTCTTGCCACTGATGGCTTTCAACACGTCCAGAAGATGCCACTGAAGGTAGGAGAAGCCTATAATAATTACTGAAGAAACACTGGATAATTGTATTTATACCTAATTAAAGACTTGACTGAATCAAGCTGTGGACAGCACAGACAGATTGACTTTGGTGAGACTTTGGTGAATTTTACTGATGGGTTTTGGGAGACCTGCTAGAGCCCCAGCCACAAGAAATCACCTTCTTGCCCCACAGTAAATGGAAGTGCTTGAGTGTTTTGAGAAAATGGACTGGAGAAGGAGGCAAAGGGCCTGCAAGATCCCATTTTTACGTTTAAAACCAGAAAAGCCAAGCCTTCCGAAGAAGTTTGAATGTCTGAAGAAAACCTCAGGAGCTGACAGTGCTCAAGCAGGGACTGTTCCAGGCTTTTCTTTGCTGTATGAAGTAGGAAGGAAAAAGCACCCAGGGAGGGAAGGCTCAGCTGTGTTCATTCTTCCCTCAGATGTCAGAGATGCTTTGTTTTCCAGAAGTGCTTATTATTCATGCAGCTATCTCATTAGACAGCTGAAATACAGCCCCAGTGTGGGGCTTGTCGTGACCCAGGCCCTACTGCGGAGCCATGTGATGTCCCAGCTTTCCACCCCATGAGAAGTCCCCCCAGAGTTGGCAGGGTGGTGCTTGGCACCTGCCTTCGGGCACGGTGCCAGTGGTCATTTGGTCATCTTTTCCTTATTGCCTTCCTCTTTTGTCTCTCTTCTAATCAATGGTTGTGTCCTGGATCCTTGGCAGGTTGTGCGAGCATAGCATTGTTTGTCCTGAGGGTCCTTCAGCTCTCAGCAGCAATTTTCCCTGAAGAAGGTAGAGCAAAAGAGCTGCTATCTCCAGGTGTTTCCCTTGTTCCCAGATGCTAGCTCAGATCTCTGCCATCAGTCTTGCCACTGATGGCAAGTCTTGCCCCTGTTCCCAGTAAGCCCCTTGACTGCCTGTGTCAGGGCCAGGTTGCCAAGCCCAGTTGTGCCGGGTCCCTATTCTGCAATGCTCAGTGTTGATGTTTCCAGACTGATTCTGGATGGTCCTGAGGATGAGGAGGACTGCTTCTGGGCTTTTATCGAGCTTCTGTGTCTCCCCGCATCCCCCTAGCTGGCAAGTGTTGCTGGAAGCTCTGATTTGAACCAGAAACCAGTCTCAGACTTCTAACCAGTTTCTAACCATCCCAGACTGGTTTCTAACCATCTTGGTTTTGCTGCTGCAAATTACTGGCTTCATAGGTGATGAAGCCGATCTCTGGAGGTGGGGAGGAGGCAGTGTGGCTGATGCTGAAGACATTAGTCTTGCTTCATTGAGAGCGTCTGGTGGAGTGCCCCCTTGGCTGGCCAGAGCCACCAGTGCTGTCACCAGGAGGGACCACATGCATCCCAGCACACTTCACTGCAGTCAGCAGAGAGCCTAGTGTGATGGATCCCACCAGTGCAGAGTGTGGTCCTGGGTGATCTCCTGATCACAAGACCCTTCTCACCCCAGCAGTGGGGATGCTGGAGGGGGATGTCAGCCACGGTGAATGTGAAACCCTAAATATTTGTACACAAAGGCCACGCTGAAATCCCTGTCCTGGAGCAGACATCAGAGGTGTCATTTTTGACTTCTCAAACACAGAGAGAGCCCTTTCAGCCCTGACCTGCTCAGACACTGCAGCTTTAATGTCCAAGCACCCTGTGTGTTTCCACTCCCCTCAAATGCATCAATCAGGTCTCGGTGAGGCTCTGAAAGAGCCAGTTTGTTAAACAAACACACTTAGTGTAAAAAGTTTATTCCAGTTAATTAGGACTTCATTGCAATGGAAACAAATTACCCACCTGTCCTCTGCCAAGGCAAACAGTGATGGGGGAGAGGGGTCCTGGCCAGACCTGAGACAAACAGCCGTCTCAGGCAACCTTATTTATGGCCTTTTTATGTATTTCTGTATTTATTTGGACATTCCTGAGCTGGAGAGCTGGGCTCTTGCCTAGATGCATGCCCTGGTACTTGCACGGTGTCAGCTGTCGCTGGTGGCAGGTTATCTGCCTGGGGGGCTCCCAGTGCTGGCCCAGGCAGGCACTGCCCGTGGGGCTCTGGGCACTAGTGTCTATGTCCCTGGGCACATCCCTTTGGGCTTGTCTGAGGCTCTTGCTTCAGAGTCAGAGGTGAGGTGCTGGATGTGGAAGTGATGGGCAAGCCAGGGCAAGCTGTTGGTCCCTGCTCGCTGATGGAGGTGGGGGTCCCTGGACAAAGCAGTGGGATCTGTTGGGCTAGTGGTCACCGGGAGCTTTGCCTGAGCCGGGGACTCCGAGGCTTCCATGGTTCCCTGTCACTGCAGTGGGGTGCCTACAGTGACCTCAGATACAAGTCCTCATCCCTGCTATAACCTTATTCTCCCAGTGCAGGCAGTTAATGTTTAGGTAGGAGACATGTAAGTACTGCCTGATGAGGCTCCCACTCATTTCCAGCTCATTTTATTAAAGCAAACACCCTGGCAACACCCTTTTTTCCTCCTAGAGCTTTTATTGAAGGAGAGGGAGAAAGGGGGAGCTAGGAAGTGGGACAGGGAGACCAGGAGAGCCAGTTTGGTGGCCATGTGATTCCCTCTGGAGTGCTTGGAGAGCCGGGCAGGATGGTGCTGGCTTCCACAGCCGGTGCACGGAAGTGTCAGATAAACCCATGGGATTAGCAGTGGGTATCATTGCAAGAGAGCAGCATCCCCTTCCTGGAGCATTAGTCACCCGAGCCTGATGCCGAGGCATGGGAGGCAAGCGCAAGTCATCGAATTACCTCCTCCCGCCTGCTCCCATCCTGTCCTCCTGCTCCCAGGTGGCCTGTCCTTGCTTCGTGTCCCTCCAGCTCTGCCCTTCATAAGATGGGCAGTGCCAGGGCTGCCATGGCCGGAGTGGGGGCAGCTGGATGATGTTGGCCCTGGGTATGGATGGGTGCAAGCAGCACATGTCTGCTTGGCCATGGAGATGTCACCCTGCTGTAGCCAGCAGCATGGTGGGTTGGCATGGTCTCCTGATCACCCTTGGGGATGCATTGTCCCCTGCAGGCCTTGGGGATGTGGAGGACAACAGCAGGTTTCTGCCCTTGCGCTGGGACCTTCTGGTGGGCTTGGATTTCTCTTCTGTGCCTGTTGGATAAATCCAGGGCTGTTCCACCCTTCTCCTCTACCATGATCTACCAGGCCAGATTTTTCTGATTCTGTGGAGTCCTTAAATTCATATTTGAATTTCATATTGTGAACGAGTTGCCATCCAGAGGCTTTTATACAATTTCCAAGAACGTTTCTGTTGCCTTACAGCTGTGAGATCACCGTGGGCCATGCACTGAGGTTTCTGTCTGGGATGGCACGTGTTCGGGGGGGGGAAAGCTTGGATCAGAGCACACACCCTTGGAGGGGCCTGGAAGAGGGTGAACAGCAGAACCAAGCACTGATAACTACTGAGATGAATCCTGAGAATCATAGAATCGTTTAGATTGGAAAAGACCTTTAAGATCATCAAATCCAATTGTTAACCAAGCTCTGCCAGGTCACCACTAAACCATGTCCCTCAGCACCACATCTACATGGCTTTGAAAAACCCCTCCAGGGATGGGGACTCCACGACTGCCCTGGGCAGCCTGGGACAGCCCTTGGAAACCCTTTTGGAGAAGAAATTGTTCCTCATGTCCAACCTAACCCTCCCCTGGCCCAACTTGAGGCCCTTTCCTCTTGTCCTATCACTTGTTTCTGGGGAGAAGAGACTGAACCCACCTGGCTCCAACCTCCTTTCAGAGAGTTGTCGAGAGCCAGACCGTCTCCCCTGAGCCTCCTTTACTCCAGGCTCAACAACCCCAGGTTCCTCAGCTGCTCCTTACAAGACTTGTGCTCTAGACCCTTCCCCATCTTCGTTGCCTTTCTCTGGACATGCTCCAGCTCCTCAATGTCCTTCTAGGAGTGAGGAGCCCAGAACTAAACACAGGATTCAAGGTGAAGAGACTGGTACTGAGACCAGACTTCAAGGCCAGGTTGGACAGGGCTTTGAGCAATCTGATCTAGTGGGTGATGTCCCATGTCAGGGAGTTTGGAAGTAGATGATCTTTCAGATCCCTTCCAACCCAAACCATTCTATGATTCTATGATCTCATCTGAGGGATGTGGGAAAGATGGTGACCAGCACTGGAAAGGACAGATTTGTCTTCATTTCTGGAGCTTGAGAGGGAGCAGAGGAGGGACTGGGGAGTTTGGCACAAACATCTTGGTTCCTTGGAGCTGTCTGGCCCATTCTGAGAGAGAATTTGAAAACACAAAGATAAAAAGCAGCAGGGAACCTGAGTGCCATGTTTCCCCACTTGAGAGCTGGGCTGGATTGGAGGTAGCCTGCCTTGGTCCCACAGTGACCTGCACGGGCATCCCCATGCCCCCAGTCTCTGGAGGATTCTCATCAGGCAGAGCTGGAGTGCAGAATGCTGGGCATCTTCCTCTGGCTGGCAACCTCTATTATTAGAGATTTTAGCTTTCTGTTTCTAGATTGACTTTTTGTCAGTATTTATTTTTAGCTCCTCCATTGCCTTGCAGATTCCTCGAGGGATTCTTTTTTTCCTTCTCCCTCCTACAGGTTTGTTTGTAATGTAGCCACATAGATTTGAGCCATGAGCAGGAGCTTTCAATGATGGTGAGAGCTGCACTGCAGTGCTCACGTCGCAAATTACCTTTGTGGGTTTCTCTAAGGTTGGTGGGGTCCAGGCACCCTGGGGCAACCAGCCCTGCAGAGACTGAGATGCTGGGAGAGAGCATAATGGCTTTAAGTTGCACCAGAGGAGGTTTAGATTCGATATTAGGAAGAAATTCTTTACCGAAAGAACAGGCTGCCCAGGGAAGTGGTGGAGTCACCATCCCTGGAGGTGTTAAAAAAACCAAGCAGATGTGACGCTTCGGAACATGGTCTAGTGGTCAGGGAGATGTTGGGATGAAGGTTGGACTTGATGATCCTAGAGGTCTTTTCCAACCTAAACGTTTCTATGATTCTATTCTATGATCACTTCCACCTGCAGCTGCTGGTACAGACACCTTGTGGTCATCACTCAAAATTGCTGTCAAAGTGTGGCGGGTGACTTTGTCCCCCACTGCTCTTCTAAGTGTTGCCCTCCCCGAGATTTCTCTCTTTTCATACCCAGGGGAAAAAATTCAGATCGGTGTCACTGGAGCAGCTGCATGGAAAGAAAAACCCAGAGTCCTTCTGCAGACAGGTTGGATGGAAATTTTTAAGCTTTATTTTTTTTTAAAGCCCTGCATAAGGTAATTCAAAACAAGTTGCAAGTATATTTTGGAGCTGTCGTTGTCGCCTTGCTTCGCCCGTTGCCTGTCCCAGACAAGGGCTTGCTTTAAGCGAACCCTTCTGCCAAGCCTGGGGGGAATGTTTTCGTTCCTAATTTAGAGCATCCGTCCTGACGGGGTCCAGCCCCCACCTCCTGCTGAGCTCAGCCCGGGGGCTCCCCACGCTGCACTTACCTGTCACCACCCGCTCCGGGGTTGCGCTAATGTGTTCCTTAGAACATCTCTTTGGACTTAGCCTCCTTCTTCTTTCCCTGGGTTGGCGCTCAGTGGGGGATGTGTGAAGGTACAGTTTGTGCTCTGTTTTTTTCCAGGATTTCTGTTATTTTGTAGAGGAGGGTAAGTTTGCTTATTTTTAAACACCTAACATATAGGTTGTTTTTCAGTATAGGTTTGCTGTTTTTCCTGGGGATAGACAGCACTGGGAGGTCCCATTCAGGTATGGCTTTGGTGGTGGTACCTCCATCACTGTGGCCCTGATCCAGGAAAGTGTGTTTTTTTGAAGCATTGATCTCCACAGTCTTACCCTGGGAGATGAGCACATGCTTATGTGTTTCATGGGACCTGGGCCTGGAAAAGCAGAGTCCCTTCAGCAGCTGAGAGAACCAAAGCCAACGATTCAAATAAACCTGAAAACCATTCACAAGGCCATAAGAGTTAGAATCGTAGAATCATCTAGGTTGGAAAATACCTTTAAGATCATCCAGTCCAACCACAACCCTACTCTACCAAGTCTACTGCTAAACCATGTCCCTCAGTACCACATCTCCATGGCATTTAAACTCATCCAGGGATGGAGATTCAACCACTGCCCTTGGCAGCATGTTCCAGTGCTTGACAACCCTTTCTGTGAAAAAATTTTTCCTAATGTTCCACCTAAACCTCCCCTGGTCCACCTTGAGGTCATTTCCTCTTGTCCTATTCACTTGTTACTTGGGAGAAGAGACCAACACTCACCTCTTTACAACCTCCTTTAAGGTAGTTGTAAAGAGCAATAAGGTCTCCGCTGAGCCTCCTTTTCTTCAGACTAAACAGCCTCAGGTCCCTCAGCCATCAGTTATATCCTCTTGCAGCAGCAAGGCCTGAGCATCAGGGTGTGACAGCTCCTCTTCCTCTCCATGGATTAACCAACTGCAAGCAGTATAGATTAAGGAGAGCAGACACTGTGGCCACATATCCCCAAGGAGAAGACAGAGACCACCAGTGCCTGTAGTGATGTTCTTGATGCCTTGTGTTTCACAAAGCCATCACCTAATGATGCTTTCTGTGACAACTGGGTTATGGCTGGCTGACATCATTCCCAGATTAGCAGAGGGGCTTGGGGTGCCTCTACAATGAGCCTGATATCAGACTTTGCTTTAATCAAATGATCTAGTGCTGGAGGTGAGAGGTTTTGAACGTGGTCCTCAGTTCTGCAAGGTGCTGGTGCCATGGTGGACTTTCCCCTCTCTTATCTTGGCTGTTTTGCTGTGGGGTCTGACTGCAGCTTTATTAGGGTTGACGTTGTCATTGACGCTTTTCTGATCTTTATTTTTGTAATGTTCATTAGCACAGTTCCTCTCAAAGAACAGCACTTTCCCTCCCTGTCCTCGCTTTCTCCCTGGTTAATAACCCTTTGCTGGTTTGACTCACTTGGAGAAAGAGGCAGTAGCTTTGGGAACAACTACTGATATAATAGACAGATGTCAGTATTTTCAGTCTGATCTGAAAAGCAGTGTTAATTCAAAGAGAGGGATCAGTGAAACAACAGCAGAAGGCCCATGTTACGTGTCTGGGGAGAATGGAGCCAACCTGTGTCAAAACGTGGCTGTGTGCCTGCGTTCCTCCAAGCTGCTGGGAGATGCGCTGAACCCAGATGGTTGCTTTTCCTTTCAGAAATGGGTTGTAACAGCAGCGTCCTGCTCCTCCTTTCCTTCCCTGAGGATCTGCCTTGGAGATATCCCATTGCTTACAGTGCAATGAAAACCCTTGTAACAAGGTTGTGTGGTGCAGGAGGGTTGGATGAGATGACCTTTAAAGGTCCCTTCCAACCCAAACCATTCTCTGATTGCAAGGTGTGAGAGTTCATTCAGCAAAGGCTGAGCTGTTGCATGGGTGCTGGAGGCAGGTACTGGGCTGTGTTTTGGCTGGTGTTGGCTGGGAGGTGGTTATAGTTTCTGAGCATCTGCTCTGCACCTGAAGTCCGCTTTTGAAGTATATTCCTCAGTTGGGTTTTATCAGTGCTGAGGAGTAGACTGAGGTTTGAAGTGAGCAGGGAGAACCATTGCAAGACCATACTCCCAACTTTCTCCTTTGGGGAGTGGAACAAGTGCCAGCATTGCATCCCAGATGGTGAGCCCATGGGTGTTTAGTGGCACATCCCCATCCCAAGGGCCTGTTGGTATTTACTGGTGGTAGGAAACCTGCTACTGCTTTGAGGAGAGTCAGGAGACCTCTTGCCTGGTGGGATTCTTCCCTATGGAGAAGGGAAAAGGCTGTCTCCATTGCCTGGTTTCAGTAAATCTGGGATTTATTTCTACGGGAGATCAGGATCGCTGTGTTGAATTTGACTGTCAAGGAAAAGGAAGCAAGAGGCACCATCGCGATGCCCTAAATCCTGAAGACGAGATCTCCCATCTTACCTGTTGTGACCTTAACTATTTCAGGGTACTTTTTCCACTGTCTATGAAAAGCACAACAGCCCCAGAAACATCTCCCACCGCTGTTCTCCCCCGGAGCAGAGAGTGCAGCTCTGCAAAAAAGAGGCGTCTTTCTGCAGAGCTTCCAGAAACTCAACTCTTGGTTTGCTCTGAGAAGTTGGAAAGCACTCTGTGACAGCCTGGATGGAGTTGCAGCGAGGTGTGAAGAGTGCTGTGTCCTGGGGGACCTGCCTCCCGTGGTGTCCCCACCCCACAAGGCAGAGTTTGCTATGCACTGAGATGCCTTTTCAGCAGTGACTTGAAGTGTGTTCTGTGCTGGAGGTTGAAGGGGGAAGATGAGACACCTGAAAAGCATCCATGCTGCTGTTGCCAGCATGAATAATCCACCTCTTCTTGATTCTTCAGGGCTTCAGGTTTTTTCCAAGGACCAACCCTCCTGTGGTTTATCTTTCCTTGCTGGCCATTTGCTTTCTAAGTGTCTGAAACCATTTTTGAGGACTTTGTGCTCCCAGCAACCAGCACTGCAGAGCACACCACAATGGGGCTTTAAGTCAGCTGGTGCAAAGTCTTAGGTCATGGGTTTGCCATCACATTTCTATGTCATGCTTGTGTTGGTGGGCAGATGTTTTCCAGTGGTGGAGAGGACCTTACACAACCATGGAGCAGTCTTGCAGTCTGATGAATGAAGCCCAAGCCTACGATGAAAGGCAGACAGGGAGAAGGTCACCTGCCATGCATGTCTTATGTCTTCAGCATTGGCTTTGCTCAGTGACTGTGGTTTTTGCTGCAGGATTTCATAGAATCATAGAATGGTTAAGGTTGAAAGGGACCTCGAAGATCATCTAGTTCCAACCCCCCTACTGTGGCCAGGGACATCTCTCTCCCACTAGACCAGGTTGCTCAAAGTCCCATCCAACCTGTCCTTCCAGGGATGGGGTATCCACAACCTGCCTGGGCAACCTGTTCCAGTGCCTCACCATTCTCATGGTGAAGAGTTTCTTCCTTATACCTTATCTAAATCTACTCTCTTGCAGTTTCAGGCCATTGCCCCTTGTCCTGTCACTATAGGCCCTTGTAAAAAGCCCTTCTCCAGCTTTCCTGTAGGCCCCTTTCATGTATTGGAAGGCTGCTGTTAGGACACCCCAGAGCCTTCTCTTCTCNAATATGATGGAAAGTGGCTTAGTGACTTCATCTGCCAGTTCTTTCAGGACCTGTGGATGGATCTTGTTAGGTCCCATGGACTTGTGCACATTCAGGTTTTTTAGATGATTCCGAACCAGGTCTTCACTCACAGTGAGGGGTTCTTCAGTACCCCAATCTCTGCCTAACCTCTTTGCAACTGGGGCAGTGTGGCTGGAGCCCTTGCCAGTGAAGACTGAGGCAAAAAAAGTCACTGAGTACCTGACCCTTTTCAATATCCTGTGTGACCAGCTCCCCTGTTTCCTTCCGGAGTGGTCCTACATTTTCCCTAGTCTTCCTTTTGTCACTGACATATCTATAGAAGGCTTTCTTGTTGTCATTGACATCCCTAGCCAGATTTAATTACAACAGGGCTTTAGCTTTGCTAACCTGATCCCTGGCTACTCAGTCAACTTCTCTGTAATCCTCCCAGGTTGCCTGTCCTCTCTTCCAAGCCCTATAGGCTACTTTCTTGCATTTGAGAGTGTCCAGGAGCTCCTTATTCATCCATGCAGGCCACCTAGTGTTTTTACCAGCCTTCCTCTTTGTTGGAATGCATAGCTCTTGGGCTTGAAGGAGGTGATCCTTGAATATTAACCAGCTATCCTGGGTCCCTCTTCCCTCCAGGACTTTATCCCATGGAATTCCACTGAGCAGATCCCTGAGGCCATCAAAGTCAGCTCTCCTGAAACCCAGGGTTGCAAGCTTACTGGTCTCCTTTCTCACTGCCCTAAAGATCCTGAACTCCACCATTTCGTGGTCACTGCAGCCAAGGCTGACCTTGAGCTGCACGGTCCCCACGAGCCCCTCCTTGTTGGTAAGAACAAGGTCAAGCAAAGCACCTCTTCTCATAGGCTCCTCTACCACTTGGAGGATTTCTTGGTTGGAAATGAAAGTGTCTCATCTCCTGCATCATTCCAGGCTCAGCCCAGGATATGATGCAACCCTCTCACAATTTCTATCCTCCCACCGCTGCCCTCAGTGTGGTGATGCATGAAGTCATTTTAGCTACAGGAGCTTTGCAGATGGGTGGTTCCTTGTCTGGAGGACGTCAAATACTGGGAGGTGACTCTCTTGCATGAAGAGGCTCCTGTGTCAGAATAAAATGGTTTTCACTGGCTTGGCTGTCACAGCCATCCTTTGTGGAGCATGAGGATATGGGCCTCATGATGATTTAATGATACTGGACATGGTGTGGTATAGAGAGCTGGCTTCTGAGTTCTGCTGCCCATGAGTGTTAAAATAACAAAGGCGAGTCCCTGCAGCCCTTAGGGAGAGGTAGATAATAAGAATTAATGGGGAAACTGAGGCACAGAGACTTTACCTCATGGGTGAGGTCATGCAGCCCAGACTAGTGTCCTTTGATTTTCGTAATACCAGTTGAAAGCCATTGAGCTGGATCCTCTCACAGCTTGGCCTGGAGAAGGATCCCATCCCCATGCTCAGTCCTTCACTGTGGTTCCCAACCTGGCTGGTCCTTGGTTGGATGCTGACTGGAGATGTCCCCAACAGTGACCACATCTCTGACAGATCACAGCGAGGTTCCTAATTCTGGAAATGGCTTTGGCCCGTCCTGCTTGGCTCCTGCTGCAACACATCCCTCCTCCCAGTCATCAACACTTGGCTTTTGGGTTGCTCTTCCCCAAGGACTGTGAATGCCTCACCCTCCCTGGCCTCCATGCTGGAGTCCCTTATGCCCCAGGCGCCGAGGAGCTCTCCTCTCACTTGGCTGCAGAAACAGGCTCCTCATCCCAGAAATTCAGGCTTTCATGTGGGAGCCAATAGTCACACATCCTCCATCCAGAAACCATCATTATCGGCCGCTTGCTTTTTCTTGGTTTCTTTGAACTACAGTTCCCAGGATGCCTGAAGATATGCAGACATCCTGAAGACAGTGGTTTCCCATAAACTTTTGGGGTTTCATGCTTTGCAGGCAAGAATATTTTTATTGCGTAGCAAAGCCCTTCGAGTCCCTCAAAGCTCCGCAGTGCTTCCCCGCCATGGGTCAGACATGGTGGAGGCCAGCCAAGGGCTTTTCTCTCCTACATTTTTCCCCCTCTTGCAAGAGGGACCTCTGTAAATTCCTGTCGTGCCTTTTCAAGGGGACTTCTGGACTGGAAGTTTGGAGGAGCTACGTACGGATGCGATTCCTGCTCTGTTATTTCAAGCAATGTCCTGCGTCACTGTGCACATTGCTGGGCAAAGCAGAGGAGATGCTGATGGGCAAGGGTGGTGAGGGGTTCCCACTGAACTGGAAAGAACTGGGGACACAGGGATGAGGAAAAGATGCAGATTCATGCACCAACGGAAGAGAGCCCAGCGGGCTGGGGTTTAAATCCTGACATGCTCACAAGACCTAAGGGAAAACCAGAGAGGGAGGTTTTCCTTTAGCATGGAGGGATGTGGTTGGAGCTGCAACTTGGGGGGTCCCCATCTCCCAGCCCCCGGCACAGATCCACCCCTGGGCCAGGGGACTTCAGGGGATGGTGCATGCTGTGTACAGGTCCCACTCCTGTCCCCACAGCTCCACACCTTCCTGCTGCTCATCTGGGACTGGAAGGAAGGTGCTGGGAGCAGAGTGGAGTCTGTGGCATGGACCTGGCTTCCCGTAATAACCATGTAATTTCTGCAAGAGAGAAAGCACAGAGGCAGAGTAGGGCCATGTGTAGCTCAGTTGCATTTTACAATGTTGTTCTTCTGACCATAAAAATACTTTAAAGAGTGATCAAGCATTGGGATAGGTTGCCCAGGGAAGTGGTGGAGTCACCATCCCTGGAGGTGTTCAAAAAATGTGTAGATGTGGCAGTTCAGGACATGGTCTAGTGGTCATGGTAGTGTTGGGTTGACGGTTGGACTTGATAATCTTAGGGGTCTTTTCCAAACTTAATGATTCGATGATTCCCAGTTGGTGCTGGTGAGCCATATAACACCCCTTTGGTATTATATCTTATCGTCAGGCTCATGGTATTTTGCCTTCCTCCTTTTTCCCTTTGGTTCCTCAGAAAAAAAGCCCAGGATCTTCCATGGGTTGGGTTTTAGTATGTTCTTCTATAGGTACTACTTTAGCAGTTAGAGGAGCTTTGTGACTGAAACATGGAGGTGCTGGCTGCTCTTTGGAGGCCACCAGCACCAACAAACACCCAGCTCTTGGAAGAGGCAGTACAGGTGTGGGTTAGGAGTGTATGTCCCCATGGGACATGTCCTGGCCCTGCTCTGCACCATCCCTGAGCAGTGAAGGCAGTGGGATGCTGCTGGGGTCCAATTCTGGGTGGATTTCCTGTTGTCTCCAGGGTCCGGGCTCATTCCCCGCTGCCCCCCTCCATTCCTTCCCTGTGCAAGCACACCTGAACGCACAAGCACATGTGTTCACGCGTGCAGCAGCTGCACGCCCGTCCCCTGGCACCTGCCTGCCCGTCCCAGCAGCGTGCGGTGGTGGCAGCCAGTGTGGTCTGCTGGAGGAGGCGGGTGCTAGCCCAGACAGGAAAACCATCAAGGCTCTGCAGCCAGCTCGTGTTAATCACATCAATTCTGCACTTGGACAGCCTTGGTCAACTGGCAGCCCAGAAAAACAAGCTTTCCCATTCCTGTGCACAGCATGGGACACAGGGCCATGGCAAACAAGAGTCGGCTCCAGTGCAAGTGCAGTGCTCAGACGTCACCCCCAGGGCCACTCATCCCTGGCAAAGGGGGCTTGGGCTGAAGTCACAGCTGCCAGAGCAGACGGGGACAGCACAGCAGGGATGTCGGCCTCGCCTTGTGTGAACTCTGCCTGAGCTGTGGTGGTGGTGAGAGATGAAGGTCCCAAGAAGGCTGAGCCCCTCCAGGTACCTCCTCACCCATCCATGCAAATTGCACATGAAGAAAGAGATCTGTTGGGTTTTATCCTTTTCCCTTTTTAATTTTGTTTTCCCTGGTGTCTTTTTAATGATGATAAAAGCTTTAATTGCTAGGGGGAAATCCTGAAAACTAGGTACCAGGGCTGTATGCGGAGCTCTTTTGTCCCTGGCAAGCTGGGAGCAGGTCAGCATGTTTCCCTGCCCAGGCAGACGTACGCTCGAGCACACTCACACAGCCCGGTCAGAAGAACCTGAGCTCTGCCCTGCTGCTGAGGAAGGAGCAATAAAAATATTTTTCATTAAAATGTTCATTAAAAATGATAGTAAAGGGAAATGATAGAATCCTGAAAAATAAGAAAAGCAATGGAGATTTTCCCCAAGGAGAGGAATTTTTGCCCATTTTGTTTTGCCCATTTTTTGCTTTGTTAAATAAACCGCACAGGTTTTATTTAATTGTTGTCTGTAGATGGTTGGACTTTTGTTTTTAAAGTTGCTTAAGCTAATTATGAGAGTGAAGCATCTTGGGGCATGCCATCCATTAAATGGTGCTCGCCAGCTATAGGGTTTATGGAGGGGAGTCAGAAAAAGATCTCTGCTTCTTTTAAGCATCTTCTTAACATCTTCTTTTAAGCTGTTTTACAGCACCAAATGGAGACAATGGGATATTAACGTGAAATGGTGGCAGGCATGGAGATCCCAGCCTAAATATTGCTTAGACCCTGTAGAGAGAGGAAACTTTCAGATCATAGAATCATTTAGGTTGGAAAAGACCTCTAAGATCATCAAGTCCAACCATAACCCTACTCTACCAAGTCCATTGCTAAACCATATCCCTCAGCATGACATCTCTACAGCTTGTAAATATATCTAGGGATGTTGATTTGACCACTGCCCTGAGCAGCCCTTTCCAGTGCATCATCTTACATTGTCTTCAGGATCCCACCTCTTCCAAAGTCTTGCAGCCCCATTCACAAGTCACATTCATATCGGTGGGCACGGGGTCTCTCGGCACCATGTCCTTGCTGTGCTGGTCCATGGGATGCTTCCTGGCTCATACCAACATGGAGATGGGCTTACCCAGGATTGTGTTGCTCATGGCTGTTGATGGTGCTCAAGAAGGGAGATGGTGCCGGTGCAAGTCCCGGCTCCCCCAGCAGCACAAGCATGCGGGGGGCTACAGAGCACGGCATGACTCATGAGGCTGTGGACACATGTGCCCAGCATCTCTGTTCCTGTGCGGACAGCTGTTGGTCAGAGGAGGGACAGTTGTTATTGTCAAAATGCAAATGAATAAAATCATTGTTTTGGCAGGGAATTTTTAGGGGAAGGACATGCAAATTTACCTTCCGTTCAGAGTGTACATTGGTATTAAAAGACAATGTTTGAAAGCCAAAACAAAGGAACATTTTAATTTGGGACTCATCAGATGGTTCCTTCTGCTTGGATTAGCATCAAATTCTTTGCAGCAAATGTTGTAAGTTTGACAAAGCTCCGGTTTTCAAAGAAAACAAGAAAAAAGTTCTGAAAATGCCATCTGTTTCCAGAGGTTTTTGCTGCTTTTATTTGTCTCTGCTGTCATGAAGCAACTGGCCTGGTACTGAATACTGGGCAGGCCAACAGGAATATCTTGGGGAAATGCAAGTAGGATGTGAGGTTGGGTTTCTTCCTGGGTGCTGCTTTAATCTGTCCTCTAAATAACCCAGAAAAGTCAGCCTGAGGCTGTGTTGGGAGGCACAGGAACTGGGAGGTGTGGTGGGACCCCAAAGCACATCTGAAGGGTGCTGGAAGATCTTGCCATCAGGGTGGGAGCTAGTGGGCAGGAGGTCCCAAGGCTGCCAGGTTGCTGACGGAGGCTGCACTGAAGGAATATGTTGTGTTACTTTCCATGGGCTTCTTTATCAATACCCTCCAAATAAAACTTGCAGCGTTCAGAAACAGCTGCACTGCATATTTAAGCGCACTCCTTGAGGTATCTCTGTCCTTCTCCCCCTGCTTCCTTCTCCTTTCACCCTTGGTGTACCTACTCACCATGTGTTGCAAATCAGAAATAGAGACTAGCCCCTGACTTGCTAATTGTAATGCAGCCTGATAATGCCAACTATAATTAGCTGTATGTATCAAAGTGGTTTTGCTGGCGGAAATTTTTTGTAACCCCTGTTATCATCCTTTAAATAGAGCATCCTGTCTGCTCTGCCTGGCTCCTTGCTGCAGAGCTAGGTCCTTTAGACTCCAGCTGGGTCCTTCCCAGGGAATCCAGCCCAAGTCTGGATGGCTGCATCTGTCAGGCTTCTGAAGAGCCAGGCCTGGCAAAGCTGTGCTCATTGACAATCTTGAAGCACTGCTTGTGTCCCCTAGTATGTGTCATATGTTGACAACCGCCAAGGTATTTGCTGTGGCAAGGTCCCTTCCCCATACCCCTGGTCACCACAGCTGGCTGGATGTGCTGTGCCAGTGGCATGGGGCTGCCCTGGGTGGTGGTTATCATGGTTTTGCAGCTCTGCTTAGGGTCTTTATCAACCAAGAGGCAGTTCACATTGGCACAAGGAAGAATGGTTCAGGTTCTCTGAACAGTAAAAGGGTTTCAGAATCAACTTGTCCAGAGCTGCAGCATCATGTCCCAGAGCTGTCAGACATCTCTCCTTGTTCCCTCTTGTCAAGACCTCCAGCTTCTTTCTTTACTGTCTCATGAAACTCCTGTCACTCTTTCCCCATCTGCAGCATTCTACTGTCCCTCTCTCTGACCTCAAGAAGCCTCAGCGTGCTGGCCAGCTGTCCTCCCCTTGCAGCCACCCACTTGTTGGGTCAAAACAGGCATCATCAAATTTGCTCAGTCCCAGCAGAGTGGCTGGTTTAGTTTGTGAAGACATCCTTGACAGGCGGGTGAGCTCATCCTCTTAGCAGTATGAAAGCCTTTGGCTTGTTCTCTGCAGTGTCACCCAACCTCAGCACATCAGGGACCTGGGGTCATTCAGCCTGGAGAAAGGAGGCTTAGGGGAGACCTTCTTGCAGTCAGCAGCTCCCTGAAAGGAGGTTGTAGTGAGGTGGGTGCTGGTCTCTTCTGCCAAGGAATGAGATAGGACAAGAGGAAATGGCCTCAAGTTGTGCCAGGGGAGGTTTAGGTTGGACATGAGGAACAGTTTCTTCATGGCAAGAGTTGGCAAGGGCTGTCCCAGGCTGCCCAGGGCAGTGGTGGAGTCCCCATCTCTGGGTGGGGTTTCAAAGCCGTGGAGATGTGGTGCTGCGGGACATGGTTTAGTGGTGCCCTGGCAGTGCTGGGCTAATGGTTGGACTTGATGATCTTAAAGGTCTCTTCCAACCAAAATGATTCTATGATTCAACCACACAGCTCACAAGCCTGATGTCGTAGCAAAAGGAAAGGTTTGGTTAGGTCGATACGCCCAAATTCATCACTTGCTCAGACTCTGACTGTCCACAGCTGCTCTGTCACACTGTCTAATCTGTCCTGAGCTTGTCACAGAGGTAAACGAGCACCTGTTCCACTGATGTGCTGTTCAACACCGTGCTCAGTGGCGCAGAGATGTCCTAATAATAACCCACAGACAAACTTTGGGCTGTAATGTCATCAGATGTTACAAACTAAACATGGTTGAGTCAGCCAAAGAAGTAGGATGCTGAAGTCCTGAAGAAACCCCAGGGACTTGGAGAAACTGTCGATGAGTTTCTCTCCCTGCTCGGAGCCAATGTCCTGCTCTTGAGGTGAAGAACCAAACCTCTTGAGATGCTGTCGACTGCCTTGTGCAGGGAGGGCAAGCCCAACCACATTCCTATGCCAGGGGGAAGGTACCTCACTTGTGTTTGGATTGAACTGTTGTGTTCTGTCAGATCACCCAAGCTTCCCATTTCCAGGCCTGGACAGCATCTGGGGAGTGGGGGGTCAGCCCCCAGAGGTGGGGCAGAAGGGCAGTGTTCCATATAGGTGTGGGAGTTCATCAGCAGAAGCCCTGGGTGGGCAACCTTGTCAGGCAGTGATGGCCACAAGCAGTCAGTGTCTGTCCTTGAGCTAAGGGAACACATGGAGGGCAGGGTCTGGTCAGGGGTCCACAGCACTTCCCACCCACCACTGTCCTGGAGATAAGGTGTGCAGCATCCAGTCCCCATGGGCAGTGCCCTGTGCCAGTCACCTGATGACCCAAAACAGTGGTGGAAGAGCTCAGTCGATGGCTTGTGCACACTAACTCTGGACATTGCTCATGGATTTAGGAGATTGAGGAGGAGGAACATGAAGAGAGTGGAGTATGTGGCTCTTTGCAGCTCATCAGATTCCCTGCCTATGGAGATGGGAGACCAGTGGCCAAAATTGCTTTCCTGAGTGGTGAGGGCAGGAACAGTATAGCCTAGTAGTGTGGGGGGCTCCTGGGGCTTTCTCCTCCGAAGCTCACCTGAGGACCCTAGAAGTTTTATGGGGAGTTGGGGCATTTTTCAGCATCACTACCTCTGCTTTCTCCCCTTCTTGATAGGATCAGGGAGCGGAGCAGGGCTGTGCAAGGTGGCAGGGGGCTTGTGGCATCCTCTGGAGATGCCAGTGAAGTTTGGTGGCACATTGCTGTATCAGGAGTACTATGGAAAGCCTAAAGCCAGCAGAGGTGAGCCTGAGGCATTGCTGCCTTCTGCCTGGTGGTCCCTCTGCAGGCAAGCCTGGTCCCCTTGTCCAAGCCCAGGCCCTCTCATCCAAGCCTGGTCCCCTTGGCCAAGCCTGGTCTCCCCATCTAAGCCTGGTTGCCCCATCCCTGAGCTTTGTACCCCCATCCAAGCACGATCCTCCTGGCCAAGTGCAGACTTGTGGTTATGTAAAGCCCCGTCGAGCACGACCAGGAGATTCTTCAGTGTCGGAATTTGAGTCACATGGGGCTGTTTTATTTCCCTCTCTGCTAATCTCGTTTCTATAGAAACAAGATTGGGAGGAAAAAAAAAAAGGAAAAGCAAAAAAAAGCCAAGCACAGAGCAAGCGAGAAACCTGCAATGATGGGTGAGGGAAGTGGAGGTGGCAGATGAGGAGGTCGGGCAGCACGGGTGGGATTGGGGATCCCAGCTGGGATGGGAGCGAGCCCATGGTTGCCTGCGTTGAGGGGACAAGGACTCTCCCAAAGAGCCACTCTTGGCTGAGCTGCTCCTCTGGCAGTGGGTGATCAGCAGAGCCCGGAGCAAAGGCTGTGCAGGTAAGTGAGCATCGCTCGCACTGCTTCCGAGTATCTTTCCCTGGCACGGCATGGCACAGCACAGCACGGGCATCCCATAGCCATGCCTGGCTCACCAGGGGTCCTGTCCCCAGCTGCTGCTTTGGGGACATGCTTATGGCTGGAGCCGTGGTTGGTAGGTGCTTGCCTGAAGCGTACCGCTGCAGTGGGCCGGTGAGCAGGGTTTACCGGAGCGGTGATCACAGCTGAGCTTGCCCGGAGGCTGGCAGCATATGCGTGGCCGTGAACATTCCCTTTCTCAACCTCTCTCTCTCAAAAGGCTGCTTCCTGCTCAGAGAGCACCTTGCTAGCTTTGATTATTTTTCCTCTGTTTTATTCTAACTGCACTTGTGCAAATAAAATGCTCCCAGGAACCAAATCCCACAGCTGCCAGGAGCACAGAGAGCTGTGCTGGCTCCCAGCCCTGCTCACCTAAGGCAGCGTCCAGCTTCCCAAGGCCAGGCTGCAGCCAGCATGCTGGTAGGGATAAGCCCAACTCAACAGCTCAGTTTGCAATGAATGTTCCCAAAGGGAGGACCACCTGAAAATGCTGCTTGTTTGCCTGCAGCCGAATGTCTGAGCTGCACACAGCCTCCATCTGGCTTGTCCCAGGACTTCTGCTTGCCTGGGCTAGTTTGGAGAGACTGGTGGCTGCCTGCCAAGAGCAACCATGGACAAGCATGTGCTGGCTCCAGAGTCTCTGGCTTGGGAGTACAACAAGTGGGAGCTCTTCCTGCTTGGGCTAAGACAGCTCCGTCTTCCATGGTATGGATGGCTTGTGCTTATGTGGTGGTGAGGGCTTTGACTGGGCATGTTGGTGGAGCAGGAATGTTGCCAGTCCCATACTGATGCCCACACCAGCACTGCCTCGTGACCTTGGTCATCCCACACGCAGTTGTGCCTGCACAGACCATGGTCTGTCCTGGAGGGCCACAGCATGGCCAGGTCTTACCAGCTGATGGGTGAGGTGCTGCATGAGCACCTGGGCTTCTGTGGGTTCACACTTGCTCTGCAGATTCCTGAGATGCCCTGCTTTTTGCAGACACGGCCCGTGATGTCCCTCTGAGGGCCACCACGGGGCTGAGGGAGGGTCGCAGAGCTGAGGGGATGGGGATTTTGCTTGTAATCTCTTTCCAGTTGTGGTGTGGGGATGTGGTGGTGAGACGTTGTAAACCCAGGGCTGGATTTGTGCACGGCTGCTGAAGCCGTAGGCGTGAATCAATTCCCCATGTATTTCAGCTTTTGGAAATGACCTCGCTCATCTGCCTGCCTGGCCAGCAAGGGGTTGGTTCTCATCCAGAAGGGCAGCAGAGGGGCTTCTTGTGCCAGGATGTTGTGTCTTGTGATGGCTCAACAAGCTGGCTGAGCCACGGGCAGGACCGGGCTGCAAGCCCACCCTGTCTCTTCTCTGCCTGCAATCTCAGCAAGCCAGGGACTTCGGCCATCACCTGTGCAGTGGTTGCAACCCTGGAAAATGTGCCTGGTGAAGGGATGGGCATCAGTCTGGTGATAACGGCACGTTTGGGCAGTGCAGCTGGCATGGGAGCTGTGCCCTGCACTGGAGCCTGAGTCTTGTCCTTTGACCGGGTTGGGCTGTGCCAGCAGCAAGGGTCCGAGTGCTGATTGAAAACCCTGAGGAACCATCAGCACACACCAGGCTGGGGACAGCACTGTCCCCATCTCCCTTGAGCAGCAGCCTCTGCCCCTGCCTGCCTCCATGCCCATGGCAAGGGCTGGGTGCCTTGGCTGGTGTCAGGCTGGTGTTTGCAACGCCAGGTCCCACCACCCCCATGTGCGCCCAAAGTGGTGTCTTTGTTGGGGAGATGTCACATGTGGGCTTTGCATCCCTATGCCCTGTTCCTGCCTCTCCAGGGCTACCAGCTCGGCTTGGTCAGGAGCCTTAAAGGGAAGGGCTGAGGATGGCCATTGCTGCAAGAGTCTCCAGGGCTAGTAATTATTTCTGGGGAAAAGATGCAGTGTTCTGACTTAAACGCTGACACGGGACTCCGAACATGTGTAATCTGGCTGACAGATGGCAAGTCAGAGAGGTGTGATTTATGGTACAGTACAGTAGCTGAACAACCTTCTCTGGTTGTCAGGAAACAATTCTTCCCAGCATTGTGGTTGATGTTTCAATTGCTGGCTTTCCCTGCATGTCCCCTCAGCAGCTTGCAGGGCCTGCCAGGGAGCCTTGGCAGGTGCTAGCACAGCAGCCTTGGTCTGTGGAGCCCCAGCAGTGCTGGTGCTAAGCCACTGCAGAGGTGCCGGTTCTTATGTGAGCAGGTCACCCTAAATCCTTCACTGGCTGGACCATGAGCAGTCAGTGCAGCGGGCAGGGCTGGGGGAGCAGTACTGGGAGTGGTGCTTGGCCTTGTCCTCATCCCCTGGCTGGGCTCAAGGCAGCAGTGGCTCTTTGTAACTGCCTGTTCCCCAGATCAGCAGTTGCTGAGCGTGCTGGTACCGATGGGAGAAGGCATGAAAATCTTGTCCATCAGTAAAGTGCACAAGAGGTCAGATGGCAATAGCCATAGGGAACCTGCCTTACTCTCACGGCCTCTCTGTGCCTCAGTTTCCCTGCCTCTGCCATAAGATCTCTCACATTGATCATTTTCAAAGGACAGGGTCTTCTATTACTGTTTGGGAAGCGCTTGGGAAGTAAAATTGTGGTGCCAGGAGCCTCCCCCTCCCCATTTTAGAGGCTCACCGCTGCTGCCACCCACCAAGCACAGACGCCAGCCACGATTGCCAGCATGGTTGCAGGAGTATCCTGCTGATCCTGGGAGCATCCCGACCCCAGGGGACTGGAGCAGCCCCAGGAAGCTGCCCCACAATCATGTCCTTGGTAGGGTGAGGAGTGTGGCAGAGCAGGCTGCCGGCATCGGGCTACATTTGCTGGCGTGTGGCCACGGCAGAGCAGGTATGATTCATTCCCTCTTCTGCAGTACAGTTTATGTAAAGCAGCACTGTATAAATAGCCAGATGATACTGTAAAGTGCTCCTGGCTTTCTAATTAGCAGTGCTTCTGCTGGAGCTTTTGGGTCCAGTGGAAGTGAGAGGGGGCTGATTCATTGCTGAGTGCTGGATGAGTTGCTGATAGCTCTCAAGGGGGAGGTACCGGCCCCTCAGAGTGATCACAACCATCTCCTGTAACATGGCTGTGAGCAGTTGGAGGTGGTGGGTGGACCAGATGAGTGACCAGGCTGGAAGGATGGTCTGGGGGGTAAAAGCAGCACCCAAGATTCTTGGTCACCTTCTGACTTGTACATGGCCTTGCTTGTCCACCCTGGCTCGGGTGGATTGAGGCAGCACCTTCTTTTCTTGGCAGATGCTGATGTGTCTATCCATTGGCTGCTGCTTCCCTGCTTGGGGCAGCTGGATGGGTCTGGGTAAACCTCCTGGGTGTGCAATTGTCCTGGTGGTGTTGATCACAAAGGCATGTACCAGCATGGAAGAGGCACTAGTTTCTTGTGGGGGGTGGCTGCATTCCTGTATCTGTGCAAGTGCTTTGGAGTTTCCCAGCCCCCATCCCTGATGGGGACCAATTTGGAAAGGGTGGCTGTGATGATACAGGGAGCATTGTGGGGATGGGGTGAGCATAGCAAGCAGGACAGGTTCTCCAGGCCATCCCCAGATCTCATGAGATCAACATCCCTAGTGTCCTGGCAGCTGGGAATGGAGCCCTCAGCCTCTCCTGGGGAGGTGGGAAGCTGGGCAGCGTTAGCAGGAACCGTCAGATGCCACCACGGAGGTGCTATAAGCCAGCAGCACCCATTCCCACCACCCAGCCCCATCTCTGCCTCAACCCCAAGCCCTGCTCACCCCAGGATTCACACCACACTGGGAGCTGCTGCAGAGCATCAGCAGTCAATGCCCACCCTAAACTGGGATGTTATTCATTACAGCCAAGCTTTGACACCAGATCAAAGGAGAGGGGAGGTGGTGGGGATGGTGTCAGTGCAGGACTCTGCTCAGTGGGCTTTCACAGGATCGCTTCTCTTCAAACGTCTCTTCCTCTGGCTGCGAGCGGGGGAAAAGCTGAGGTCTGGGTTTCTTGTTGGGTTTCTTTTAAGGCAAACCTCATCCTTTACATCAACGTAGTATTTCTTCTCAAGAACGTAAAGAATGACCCTGGAAGGTCTGAGTGGGTCTTGCCTGGCAGTGATTGGAGAGACAAGAGCCTTCTCCAGAAAGCTGTCTCCACCCTGTCCCCAGCAATAGCAATTCATAAGCTGAAAAATAAATCAATAACCAGAGTTAATGAATTGAAGATGTCTGTGCTTAAAATGTATCAGGGAAAAAAACTGTTAGCTGGTCATGGTTAGCTTAATTATTGTGAGGAAAGGCAGGGAGCTCTTGTTTCTGAGAAATACCTTCTTTTTTTTTCTTTCTTTTTTTGGAAGAATTGTGTTTGATTGAAGCTGATCAGGACTCGAGAGGAGGATTGGCTTGAGCAATATGTGTAGGTTCAAAATCTTCCCCAAGGTCTGTCTTATCCCCTGGGACCTCTGTGAAATCACTCCTGTCCCCTTCCCTGCCCAGCCCAGGCTGGCTGAGCGGTAGGACCTGGCAAGGGACCAATGGAGGAGGAGAGGCAGTGGCTGTGCTGGCATGTGTGGCAGGGCTGGCAGACAGCACCAATGCCACCAGCCTGGTCGTGTGCCCGAACTGGGATGTCCCAGCTCCCCAGGCTGCTCCTCCCTTGCTCCCACCTCTGCTCTGGTGAACTGGCAGCAGGGATGGGTTGTGGCACTATCTTCAGCTGCAAGCCAGGGGTGCCAGCCCTTGACACAGTGGGCACTGGGGTCTCTGTGCCCTGCAGAGGAAAGCAGAGGGCTGTGTGTCTCTGCAAGGCAGGAGATTCTCAGGACAATCTCAGTGCCAGCTTTCTGCATGCTGTTGG
Organism: Brachypteracias leptosomus; assembly: GCA_013401335.1. Classification (NCBI taxonomy): domain Eukaryota; kingdom Metazoa; phylum Chordata; class Aves; order Coraciiformes; family Brachypteraciidae; genus Brachypteracias; species Brachypteracias leptosomus. The sequence continues at coordinate 256,050 of VYZX01021971.1, read as the reverse complement.
GCTTGGAGACAGTGCCTCAGGAGAGCAGTTCTCTTCTGGAGAGAGTCAGGGTGGAGGAGGGTGTGCAGCATGGCCCTGGAGCCTGGGGATGCTTTTCCCCTGGGTCCTGGGGACTGGGAGTGATGCTGGAGCATCCCACCCAGCGGGAAGGAGCTTTGTCACTGCAGATGGGTCTTGGTGGCTGAACCCATTTGCTCGCACACATTTCTGTTTCGTCTGAAACATCTCTGACGTGGGCTGATTTCCACATCAGCCCTCATCAGGAAAGCTGTCCAGGTGTTTGAGAGCCCCAGCTGGGAGGCCATGGGGGCTCTGGGGTTTCTGTGAAGGAGTGTGCAGCTGTGGCAGACGTCTGCTTTGCTTCTCTCCACCAATGCTTCCCTGGCTGCCTGGTACCTCTTGGGCAGGCACTCCAAGAAGCAGAAGCAGCCAACATTTCTCCAGTGTTGGCCATCACTGGTTGGCATTTGGGCAGGAGCATATGACCTGAGGAGGTGATTTTGCTGCAGCAGGGAGCAGGATCCAGTGCTAACTCAGCTTGCCAGGCTCACAGCTTCGTTTTGCTAACAGCATGCCATGGACGTGTGCTGGTCCTGGCTTTGCAAAGCGATGCTAAACCTGCTACTGCTCCACTTCTTCCCCCCAAGGCCCCATCCCAGTGCCACTGACCCTCTGGTAACCCCATCCTTTCAGCTCTGAACATTTCCTGGCTTTGTGCCATGGGCCTGGCACTGGGAGCTGGGATGCTTCAGTGACATTAACGCCTTTCCTCTCCCCTTCCTCAGGTTGGAAAGCAGCCTCTCTAGGTTTGCCCACCGCTTGTCAGTTAAGCAGAAGCAGGAGAAGAGAAGGAAAGCTGAGTATGCCTCAGCCGAGCTGTCTGCCTTCCGGCCCAGGTCTCTGAGCATTGAATGGTAAGAGCTGCAGGACAGGCTGGGGGAATGGAGCTCCTGCCTCTCCAGTCCCCCTCCTGTCCCCACTGCTGCAACTCTCTGTCCCCTGGGACAACACCCCCTTTAAAGCCCTGCATCTGCTGCAGAAGCTCCCCAGGTATCAAGCCAAAACATCTCACCTTGCCCCAGTGCAGGGAGCAGCAGGGAGCCCCAGCCGGCTCATTCCTTGGGGGGCTGCAGGAGACCCCGATAACTGAGCTATGAAGGGTCTTTTGGGGCTCATGTTGCATACGGACGTGTCTGCTGGGCTGGGACATGTGAGTCTATGACCTTCCTCTCCCCTTCCTACGTCATGCTCCTTATAGGAGCTGCTGGAGGATACATCCCATGGCCTCTCTCTGCCCAATGCACCACCATCCATTGGGTAAACCAGAGTCACAGTGGGATGGCCATGGGGGCTCCCCATTGTCACCATGCCTGGGGTGAGTGGTGTGAGGGTACGAGATTGTCCCAGCACAAGCCACCCTCTGGAGCAGCCCCATTTGCCCAGTCTGGAGGAATGCAGTGCTCTCTCCTTCCTCAGTGATGCTTCTGCTGCTGTGTTGCCCATAGGGTCCCTCGTGATGGGCAGAGTCTTCGACTGCAGTCCCTGCTTGAGCAGGGAGTCATTTATCCAGGGCTTCTAAGCTCTGATGCAACAGCATTTGAAGCAGATCACAGTCAACCCTCCCAGCATTAGAGGTGACCTGCTAAGGATATTTGAAAGAACTGGAAATTGCATTGGTTTCTGCTTCCTTAGATGGATAAAGGAGGGTAAAATGTAAAAAAAAAAAAAAAAAAGAAAGAAAAGAAATGCTTAGAAATTCCAAGAATGTTGAGTTTGGTTTTCATTCTCCCTGCTTTTTTTTGGAGCTCGTTTTGGCATTTATTATATGTTCTAACACTTCAGTGTGAGGTTGTGGAGTCCTCCTCAAAGGCTTCCTCTATCTGTGAGGTTAGTTAGGCATCAAAGCTAACTAGGTATTAATGAGGCCAGACAAAGAATGTAAGCTATTTGGTGACAGATTGCTTTCTTCTCCCGTTGCACAACTTTCTTCCCTTTGCTGAAACGATGTCATCAGGAAAGCTGTTCTGCAATTACTTCCAAATAGACAAAAATGTGAATTTGTAACATGCCAAATAGGATAAGAAACAAAGAACTCATTAAAACCAATCAGAGTTTCCCTTTATTCCTAATAAAGAAGCAAGAGAAGTCAGTAAATGTCTTTTCTCTCTTTAAATGTCTCTGTGAAGCCCCCAGATTTTGTTTTAGCCCTGCAGTGTCAAGGTGTATTTGTGGTACCTTTTCACTTGCTCGGTCGAGTTTTCCTGGGGGAAACCATCTGTCTTGTCTTGTTTTGCAAAGCACCTTGCACAGCAGCAACTCTGCAGCAGTGGTAGATGATGCTTTTTCCTGGGGCTTTTGTGAGCCAGCTTGGAAATGAGCTCTTGGTGGGGAGGAATCAACTTTGCCTGTTTCACAGAATCACAGAGTAGTAGGGGTTGGAAGGGACCTCTGGAGATCATCTTGTCCAACCCCCCTGCCCCAGCAGGGTCACCCAGAGCAGGGTGTCCAGGCTTGCATCCAGGCAGGTTTGGAATCTCTCCAGAGGAGGAGATTTCACAACCTCTCTGAACAGCCTGGGACCGGCTCTGCCACCCTCACAGCAAACAAGTTTTTCCTCCTTTTCAGATGGAATCTCCTGGGTTCCAGTTTGTGCCCATTGCCCCTTGTCCTATTGCTGGGCACCACTGACAAGAGTCTGGCCCCATCCTCTTGCCCTCAGCCCTTTAGCTATTGATCAGCATTGATCAGATCCCCCCTGAGTCTTCTCTTCTCCAGCTCAACAGCCCCAGGGCTCTCAGCCTTTCCTTGGCACAGAGATTCTTCATTCCCTTAATCATCCTCGTAGCCCTCCATTGGATTCTCTCAGGTATTTCCCTGTTCCCCTTGAACTGAGGAGCCCAGAGCTGGACATGAACTCCAGAGTGGCCTTACCAGGGTAGAGTAGAGCAGGAAGAGAACCTCCTTTGATCTGCTGGTTTGTCACATGCCACATTGGAGATGGAGGCTGGGGAGAGAAGGTTCCAATGTGACTGCTCTGGCAGGGACATCAGCACAGCTGGTCTGGCCAGGGGGAGGAGAACTGCCCCACGGTCGAGGGTTTTATCCATGGCTGGAGGCATCTTGAGCTGGATCAGTCACCAACGTGGCAGCCAGGCTCAGTTGTGCCAAGATGGTGGGACTCAGGAGAAGGGATACACAAGGGGTCATGGTGACAAGGAGCCAGGAGGGCAGCAGCAGGGTCAGGACCCCGCCCAACCATCTCAGTGTCCGTGTTAATCCCCTTCCAATCACTGTGGCTAAGCAGATAGCCCAGGAGCTGTGCTGTGGCCAGGCAGGGATTTACTTGCCTTCTAGGTGTGCACAATCCAAGGCTGGGCTGAATGAGGCTTTGAGAACCTGGGTCTAGTGGGGGGTGTACATAGCAGGGGGCTTGGAACTAGGTCATCTTCAAGGTCCCTTCCAACCCAGACTTTTCAATGATTCTGTGATTCTTCCACACAAGCACCAGCCTCCTCTGCAGCCACGTCCTGGAAAAGGAGCACTTGGCCTTTTCCCTGGTGTGGAACATCATTTCTCTGCATTCCCTGTAGGTCTTCAAGCATCTGTGATCATCGTAGTGGGATCAGCATCCTTGGTTAGTTGCTCCAGACCGTGGTGCTGCACACAGGGAAGGGCCTTTGGAGCTGTGGGTGACCCTGCTCCTGCTCGCCCTGTGCCTGGCACAGGAGGTCCTGGGCTGCAGATGAGGGTGTGGGCACTATGGTGACAGGAAGCATGGCTTATGCCCTTGCAAATCTACAGACACCTAATTTGGCTTCCAGAGCAAATATCTACACGCATCACGCCTGTATGTATAAGTTTAACTCAAGGTCACCAATGCGTCATTTTACCTGCCTCTGTGTAGAGGGTGAACATCAATGTTGTGTATGATGGGGGGGTTCAGCTCATCCCACGTGGGTGTGAAAGTGGTGAAAAAGCAATGGACTATGCTTTCCCAAATCAGTGGCTTCTGAGAATCCTGCTCACCTTAATCTCAAGGCTCAAAGGCAAGGAAGGGGTCCGGGACCCACTGTTACCTCTTGCCAAGAAGGTACATACAATTACATAGTTGGGTTGGAAGGAACCTTTCAAGGTCATCTCGTCCAACACCCCTGCAGGGAACAGGGACATCTGCAACTAGAGCAAGTTGCTCAGAGCCCCAGCCAGCCTCACCTTGAATGATGCCAGGGATGGGGCATCGACCACCTCTCTGGGCAACCTGGGCCAGGGTCTCACCACCCTCAGCATCAAAAATGCCTTCCTTCTCTCTAGTCTAAATCTCCCTCTTTTAATTTAAAACCATCACCCCTTCTCCTGTCACAACAGGCCCTGCTCAAAAGTCTGTCCCCATCTTTCTGACAGGCTCCTTTAAGTACTGAAAGGCTGCAAGAAGGTCTTCCTGGAGCCTTCTTTTCTCCAGGCTGAAAAACCCCAACTCTCTCAGCCTGGCCTCACAGCAGAAAGATTCCACTCTTGAATCATTGTTGTGGCCTGCTCTGATCGCGCTCCAACAGGTCCATGTCTCTCCTGTGCTGAGGACTGCAGAGCTGGCCCCAGCAGGGAGGGTCTCCCCAGAGCGGAGCAGAGGGACAGAATCACCTTCATCAGTGCCCATTGCTTTGAAATCTGGACATCGTTCTGATGGAGGGATTAGTGTTTTCTGTCTGAAATTCCTGCCAAAACACCATCAGCCCAACCTCTTGTGTCTTGGCCACATCCTTACCTCTCATATCCACGCAGGAAAAGCTGTGCCAGTTTCCCAGCATTCCCAGTAGTTCAGATGCTGAGGCAGGGCTTGATGGAGCCAAGGGAGAAGAGGAGGGCTGTACAGTGTCACAGTATCTGCCTGACCCTGTGTACCCTGTGCTGAATATTGCCAGGTGAGATGGGGACAATAAATCACTTCACTCCCCCTTGGCCCTTCTCCCTGTCCCTGAGTACAGCTCGAAGCCCTGTGGGGAGTGTTGCTGGGTGCTGGCATTTCTCTGGCCCAGGAGATGCAGTTATTTGCTGCCACAATAAATGAGGTGCTGAATGCCCAGCACTACCTACCCAGAAGCACAAGGATGCTCCTGCCACAGGTCTTGTGGTCCATGTATCCATCAGAGAACATCTCCTCTTCTCACTAGGTGGGATGTGCTGGTGGGTCCATTGCTCCCCAGGCACAAGGCAGGCTTTATTTGCACAGCACATGTTTGTGTGCTGCAGCAGGCGAGCAGAGCTTGGTCCTTGCTCCCAAGATCGGCCCTCAGTGAGCAAAGCCTCATTAGTTCCACTTATTAAAAAAAAAATTGCTTGGGGGGGAAGGGAGAGAAGGCAGGGAAAAAGTGAAGTATTGAGAAAACACTTCTTTCATTCATATGTTGTTTAGTGAAATAAATACTTCACTATTAGGCTTTTTTTAGGCAATTTTTTTAGAGCCAGCACCACAAAGTCCCCAGTGTTAGCACCCCTGAATGTGCTGTAGCACCTCAGCCCATTGCTCCTGTGAACCAGTGTCTGGCACCCGGGAGGTGCCTGGGGAGAAGCATCACGGGGAGTAGGACAGCACAGGGCTTTCTCAAGCTTAGTGGAGAAACCTGGGGACTGCTGGTGTCCAGTTTTATTTAGGTTTTCTGATTTCTTTCTCTTCCTCTTTGCTGGACATGCTGTGGCTCACAGGGCTCTGAGGCAGCTTGAGCTCCAAATGAGGCAAAAACTGGCAACTGAAGCAAGGAAGGACTTTGGGTCTGATTTATTAAAGCTCTGCTTTCTGATGGTCTGTGATACTAACCTAGCTCCAAAACTTGAGCAGCACAAAGGTGTGTGAGACAAAAGCACTCTTTATTTGAAGCTTGCCACCTTCTGCTGTTGGAGTATAGAACTTGAGGGCTGTGGAGACCTCCTGCTGTCCCTACAGCAACCCCGAAATGCTGATAATCCATTTTCTCTCCCCTTAGGGTGAGACGAGGCTGAGCCTCCTCTCCTCTTGTGCATGTCACCTGAGAAATGATCCACGTTTATCTTCCCTCTTAAGCGAGTCTTAACCCAATAAAAGGGCTGCGATCTGCTGGTTTACTCTTGCATGTGCAGAGCCTGGGATCCTCTGTCCCACTCTTGCATCCTTTCAGCTCTGCTGCTCATCATGAGTTCCAACCCTTGCAGGTTTGTCCTCCTGGCATCCATTTGGCTCTTATTTTTCCTTTCCTACCTCTCAGTGTGGTTTTCCTTCTTCCATTTGTTCCTCTGCTTGTCTTTCTCCCCCTTCTTTTCCCATACTCACCTCTTGTTCACCCTCATTTTCCTCTCTGTTTTCTTCCTCTTGCTTGTTTACTTCTACTTGCTCCTCGAGTTTGTCATGTCGGGCAGCCTCCCTGCGATCCGTGGTCAGAATAGCCTATTCCCGTGGTAGCTTAGGAAAAATGTAGTGTGTTCCTCACTCCCCCCATCCTGTTATCTCGGTTGTGCTTGTTGGCTGCCCACCACGAGCTGTTTAAGCCATGCTGGCAGGATCACGTCGGCCAGTGGTTATAGGCAGCTGACCGGCTCGGCTTCAATCCTGCCCACATCTTGTTTTGCTGCCTGACTCCTGGGACGCTGCTGAACCTCAGCTCCTCGCTTCCCCTCTGACAAGGAGGAAGATGTCAGCTCCAAGGGCACACCATGCCCGCCCGAATGGGAAGGTGGTTTTCCCACAATATCCCAGCACCAATGGCTGGTGAGCATCCCTCTTTGATCGGACTGTGGTGCCATGAGGGCAGCAGCTGCAGCCACTGAGCATGGGAACCATGCTGGCACTGTCGGGCTGATGGAGGTGGCACATGTGACCTGCCTTGTGTTTCGGGTTTGGTTATAAAGCAAAATGTTTTTAATGGAAGCGTTTCTATGGAAGTTATTTAAAATTATATAATGCAATAATATTCCCTCTCTGGGTTTAAGTGATCTTGTGTGGTGTGGAAATTCTCCCTGAATTGCTGCGCTGGGGCATGAAATCTGTGCATGAGACGTGTCTGGCACTGCTCAGCTCCTTCCATAACTGCTATCAGTTGGTGTGGATAGGCAGTGTAGACCACCCATCCCCATCAGCAGGCTCCTCACTTGAGTCTCATGGGTGGTGCTAAGCTGCCACTGATCCATCTGACTGGTCCTGAGCCACATGGAGGGCTGCTACTGTAAAGCTCAACAAGACCCTTGTGCTCTTCCTATCGCAGGGTCTATGGTCGTGCAGGAATTTCCCCAGGATTTGCTTGACAGTTGTCAGTTTGTCAGGGGGAGTCAGCACAAAGTGAATTGATGGCACCTTTTTGGCTGGTGGGGAGGAGCAGCACCATCAAGGCAGAGGGCTCAGGGCTCCTCTGGGTTTCGCAGCCCTGCTTGAGCTGTCTTACTCCTAACTTAATCCACATGTCCAAGCTTGGAGCCCCTTCTCTTCCCAGTCTGGGAGGTGTGTGGGCATCTGGGAGCAAAGAGATGCTCTGGCCAGGCTGATCTTTGGGCACTACATCTGCACTGTCTGCAGGGTGGGGCTGCCAGCCTTGCCGAGAGCTTTGCCTCCCCCATGCCACTGGTCTCGGACATGGATCCGGGGTGGAACGCAGCCACCCCAGCTCGGCACAGGTCCTGGCCAGGCCAACATGGTGTTGAAACAAAACGCAAGGCGCTTTGTCTCGACTGGGAGCACTTTAGGCCCTCGCTTGGGAACAATGGCCAAGCTATGGGGTCATTTGTTCTGGTATTTCAGCAGCTCCTCCTGATTTATGGGATGTGTTCTGCTGCTTGTCTTAGCTTCCCCCTCTCCCCTCCCCGTCTCCATCCCTTCTCCATTTCATCTCCTCCTCCCCCTGCTCCCAATTCCCCTAATAGCTGTGGTGCCTCTCTGCCTTATGAAGTCATGGTATCTGTGACTTATTGACTTAGCTGTATGGGATCTGGACTTCCACACCGCGCTGTGGTCTGTGGGGGTGTCCTGCCTGCCTAGGGAGCTGACTCATAGCAGGTCTCCTTGCTCAAGGGCTCCGCACAGCCTGAGCTTCCCCTCAGTGTGGCAGTTGGATGTTGCCATCAGCAGGCTGCTGGAAAGTTGGTTTACGGCAATAAATGTGGTGAAGAGGAGCTGCAGCCCCAGCAAACAGGATAGCTCTGTTTGTGGAGACCCTCCTGTACCAGTGCAGGATGGAGGCTTGATGATGCCATGCCCCCACCTGCCCAGGACACCTCTCCATGGCGAGGTGGACACCAGTTAGGGAGCCCCAGAGCTTTTGGTGTTGAACTACTCACAGGGTGATGTGGTTCAAGAGCTTGGCTTTATCCTCAGCACCCTAGGGATGGGCACAATCAGTCCCTCTGAGGTTATGGGGGGAGCAGGAGTTCATGCCCTCAGAGCTGGTATGGCAGTGATTCACCAGTGACTGTGATGGACTTGCTGATGGGGATGGGGAGGAGCAAGCCCTCAAAATATCTCCCTCAAAGTTGGGTTTACCTTAAGGAGAGCATTTGAAAGGAATAATTTATTTTCAGAAAATAACCTTTTATCCTCATTGCTATGAGTCATCTGCAAACAGATAGAGGCTCAGGGGCAACTGTTGCTCACAGTGGTACCAATGTGCCTGCTGCAGCCAGTCCTTAGCATGGAGAGGGCTTTACAATGGCAGAGGAGTCATGGTCCATACAGCTCCACTTCTGCTGCCCCATGCTTCTGGCAGGGAGCTGGGAGCACACATCCCACGGGCACAGGTAGGGGAAGGAGGGCAGTGTAGGGGGAGTTGGAGACCATCCAAATCTGTAGGTTCTGTGCAAGGCTTGTGCCTCCTCTCTCAATGCCAAAAGCCTCCATCTCGTCTCTGTCACAAGCCTCAGAAGACTGATTTCTAGGTTCTCCCTGTCTGAGACTGAGCCCTCAGCTATATCCCTTCCTCACTGAGAGTGCAGGAAGTAAATATCATTTATTTAAAAGATAAATTTAAAATATTGTGCCTATGTGTTGTTCTGGCCACTTCCCTCTGCTGGTAGCTGATACCTCCCAGCCCTGATAAGATTATTTTTCAGTGCAGCATATCCATTATCCTCAGCCCTCTTTGATTTCTCTTGAACAGCCCATTTGCCTGATTTATTTTGTTTTATTCTCATCATATCTCTGCCATTTCCCATGGCTTGGATCTGCAAAGCAGGATGGATGCCTTGGTCCCTGCTGAAGAGTGTGGATCCTTCATCCTGCAGGATCTCCACCAGTTCTCCATGGATGTGCCCATGCCCAAAAGGTGTCAATTGTACAGCAGACAGCCCAAGCCCTGTGGTTACGCTGGGGGGAAGGTGCAGAGATGCCACAAGCCTTGGTATGAAAGGGAAACCTCAGGGATGTCTGAATCTGAGTGTGAATTAAGCCCTTCCCAGTGGGCCCATGGATCCTCCACACCAGCTGGTGTTCCCACAATGTCAGTGTGCTGGATCTGCAGGGTCTTAGCTCTCCCAGTCTTCTTAGCCAGCACACAGAAAGTATCTCGATATATAAGTGGGAATATCAATAATAGTCCTGGTTTCCTACTAGTGACTACTTGCTGATGATGCTGCTGGGGACACTGAAGCTGGGAGGTGCAGAAGCATCAACATTTCCAGATGGTCCCAATAGCCAGCACTTGCAAAATATTCGAATACTTTTAATCTTCCCTTGTCACCTAAGCTGTTGCACAGCTTTTCTCTGCTCTTAGATAGTTTCCTACTGACTGAGACACTTGTGCCTGCCAGAGCTTCAGGAACCTCCTGTTTATCTTCCTGGAGAGTGTCTCTTGGTGCCAGGTCAATATTGGATCTGCTGGCTTGGATGCTGGCAGGATGGGCAACACTCAGTGGGGAGGCCAAACTGGAGGTAGGAGTCAGCCCAGGACACTTGGGACACTGAGGAGCAGGTCCTCAGGTGTGTTGGAATCTCTGTCTACCTTCGATTGAGTCTTTCTTGCTGCCTGCACTTTCACTCTTTCTCATCTCTTTGCTTCACCCGTCCCTCTTACCCACCTTTCTTCTGCTGATTTGCATCCTTTTCAGAGGAGGTTTGTGAGCCCAAGTGAACTCCACATCTCCTGAGCCTCATGCCCAGTGGAGGTCAGGGAGAAGCAGTTATGTTCCACCTCTGCTCCTCTCTTCCAGATTTTCTCCTGTTCTCCTCAACATTGAATTATTTGTCCATATACCCCACTACTCACTCCCCAGGGGTATTCCTCATCCCGTCCCACCTTGACTTTTCTTGCCTTTATTTGCACAGTTAACTAACAGACAAGGGTAGGGCAGGGATGAAGATCTTCTGCCGCAAAGAGCTTGTGGGCAATGTGGAGGAGGTTTTTCCATGTGGGCAGTGCGAAATAGTGCAGATCTGAGAAAAGTTCTAGTTTTAGGGCCAGGAAAAGGCAAGGTTCATGCATTCCACTTGTCCAAAGTGGAACTGGACACCTTGCAGAAGCTGCCATCATGAGAAACTGCACATGGCCTTCACTCTGCCCATGATGCAGAGGTTCACCTGAGTCCCCTCCAGATCTGTTCAGAGTCTGGTTTCCATCCAAGAAGTGCCCCAACAGGGCCTGTAAGGGCTCACCAGTTTGTAGCTGGGAGGCAGATCTCTCCTGTGTGAAGTCAGGGCAGGTTCCTTACAGCTGGTCTGCTGTGAAAAGCTGTTGCTTTTGAGCTTTGAAAAATGAGCATAGGACATTATGTGGTAGCATTTGTTAAGCATGGCCACCAGAACAGCTGCTGAGCTGAGCAGAGCTCCAAGAAACATCTCCTCTTGGCATTATCAGGATTGACTCTAGCCCACTGCCCCAAGAGGAGCCATCATCACCTTCAGTGGGATGCTATGGCTTGTTGAGTTGATGCTCTCCATGCAAACCCTATGGGTTTCTGAGTATGTGGTTGTTGGCAGCCTCTGAGATGGCAGGGGCTGCAGGTAGATCTGGCAGCATGGTTATTTGGCTCCTCCTGTAGTCTTGTTTCTCCTCTCCACCCCCAGGCTCCACATTTAAGTGCTGAAGTGGCCAGGACCCAAACTAACTCATCAAAGTTCTTGAGCTTCACTTGTCATAGTGGCCTGGGCTGGGAGCCAAAGACAAAGCACTGGCCTGGCTTCTCCTGGCCAACTGAGCAACTGAAGGCAAGATCTGCCCTTCTTTGTGCCTTGGTTTCTCACTCTTTAGAAGGAGCACAGCAATGTTGATCTTTCTTCTCATGCACTTTGAGATCTACTGACGAAGGAGCTGGCTGTTGCATCAGGACACATGGTAACTGGGGTCTGCTGGCAAACCCGTTCCTCCAGCCCCAGGAACAAGACATGGGCCAGCTCCAAGCTTGGAGCTGGTAGGTTGAGCTTCACTTGTTAAGCTTTGTACAGTTTGGATCATGATCTGGAGCCATTATCTTATGTTAGCACTTCAGAAAAGAGCACCAAGGTCAAGGTTTCCCTGCTGCATGTGGTGTCCTGCATGGCTGGAACTTCTTCTGGCAAGGAAGCAGATACTAAAAAAATCAAATCTTCTTCCCACCGAGTGATGTTCTCAGCATCTTCGCTGGGGAAGAGAAGGCCATTACTCTGGTCAGAGGCAGTGGCAGGAGTGGAGGTGGGCAGACAGCTCTTCCTACATCTGGGGAGATCCAGACAACCTTAAAACAAGTTCTTTGTGTTTAAATGTCACTGTGCAGTGGGCTGTGGAGCCAGAGGGTGCTCATTCCTGCTGTGTGGTGGAGTCTCCAGCCTTTCTGCAGTCCTGGTCTACATCAGAAGATGAAAGCCTTGAAGGAGAGACTCATTGGGAGGTCAGTCCCTGCTACCTTGTGCCAAGGAACAGCCTTGAGGGCAGGGACAGCCTGGTGAGGCTTGGCTGGGTTTCTGGTGCTGCAAGGGTCTGCTCTGTCTTTGGGCCTTGTCAGAACATGACATCAGGTGAAGACATGAGTTTACTGGTGAACAACCAGATCATCTGAGGTCTGGCATGTGCCAAGGCACTGCTGGGGTGCCTTGTCACTGCCCAATGCCACATCCAACCCACCTCCTGCTCCATCCTCCCGGCTGCCAGCACTGCTGCGCTTTGAGGGCACCTTGGAGCCAAGTCCTGACAGATGGGTGCTTGCGGTTAGGACCTGTGTCCGGTTTCCCCTTGCACTGAAATCCCACCAAGCAGCTTGGGAAGGCTGCTTCTGGACATAGATAAGCTGGTGTGATATTTAGCTAATGCTCCTGCTTTTGCTGTCTATGCCCGGTGTCTTGCTGGCTGTCCATGGGGGTGTCTGAGGGAACCTCAGCTGAGAGCATGTTCTTGGAGCTCCTTGAGCAAGGAGGTGGATAACCCAGTGGAGCACTTGCCTGCTTTCCGTGCAAGTGGAAAGCTGATGCTGCCAAGAGGTCCCATCCTCCTAGCACTTTTCTGGCCCTGCTCTGCCCCAGTCATGAGCTCTGGAAGGCTTGTGACAAGCAGAAAAGCAGTTTTGCTTATGGAGCAGAGCTCTACTTGGGTGAACTTCACATGAACTCATGGAGTTTCTTTGGCCTTTTTCTTCCCTGACGACTAAGTCAGGTCAGGAACAGGGTTCTGTATTGCATGGGGACCCAAGGCTGCCTTCCTCATGCACCATCATCATCATCCTACTGTGCCATGGAAGAGATACCTGCTGCCTGAGCAGCTCCTCTTCACCCTCAGCAGACAAATAAAGCTGTCTGGGCTACACTGGGACCCTGCTACCATAGCTGGTGCCCTCCCTGGTCTTAGAGGAAATGGTAGGCACCCCATTACAGCACCAGGGCTTTAGTGACCTGCTCAAGGTCACCCAGGTGACAGAGTTAAGAGTTAAATTCCCCCACCTTGTCCTGCTCCCACACTTAACCTGGAGATCACACTTACTAGCTTCCATGTCTTTATTCATGCACATTGTTTTGTCTGTCACCAGAAAAATCGGGGGTAAAGGAGGAAGAGGAACAGCCTTGACTGAGGGCTTGTTGGCACAGTCAATCAGAAGATGTGATTGCAGCCTGAGCCAGCCCATGTTAACACAGGGGACAAGAGGTGGCATCCCAGGCCAGCATGTGCAAGGGTACAGTGGGTATCTAAAGGGTCTCGCTAGGTCCATGGGCTTCTTGGTCCTGAGGAAGCTGTCTTGCAGGACACAGCCAGTAGAGTCAGGGTGAGGAGCATGGTGGGATGAGCAGAGTGTCTCAGGAGCATAAGGGTGTCTCCAACCCACCTCTCACTCTTAGGGGATAGTGAGGGGGTGGAAGGAGACAGCAGCATCCACCATGTGTTGGGGCTACCAGCTCTGTGAGATGTTTCCCAGTCTCTTGTTGATGGAGGACCCCAAGCTGTTTATGTCCGGCTCAAAGCTCCTGCTTGGTGTAACCAACAGGCCTCTGAGGTACTGGGGTTGGAGTGGTCTCCTTTCACCCCATGCTACCACCTCCCATCTCCAGGGCCACCTGCAGCCATTGGTCCCTGCCACTCTTGCTCTTCTGTGCTGCAATGAAGTCTTTGCGTGCTGCCAAGGAGGACACATGTTGATTGTAGCCGGAGCCAGAAGATGCCTGATGTTCATCTCTGTAACACTTTCCAGAGGAAGCTTCTTTGCTGACACCTTTGCCAGACTTTAACTGTTTGGGCTGAATTTTTCCACACTCGCCTCAGCCTCAGGCTGAACTTTCTCTCTCCATTTTTTTTTTTTCAAGTTTGAGCATAAGGTTGGGGAAAAATGGTAGCTTTGCCCATTTTTTATTATTATTATTCTCCCATCTCTTTGTTTGAGGACTTCTGGTGCCTCCACGCTTTGGAAAAAAGACTTGAAATTTGGCAGGGTTGGTGCATTCCTGGTAGAAATCAACACAGATTTGGTCAAGTTGCTAGCCTCTGGACAGCATGGTTGTGCATGCTTGGAAAAGCTCCTCAGAGGTTAGCTGCTAAAGTCCTAAGCTGCAAAGAGAATGTGGTCACCACACCCACTGCTCTCCAGCTGGACTGAGCTCTTCTCATTCCATTCTCTAGAGGCACCCACACAGGTCCAGGTTGGGAGGGGTGACTTCATGAAGCCCAAGTGATTGTTTGGTGCTCCTCATTAGTACGCTTCAAAGCACTTTACGAAAGATTATATTGTCTTTATCTCCATTTCCCATGCATGGCAGCTGAGGCACTGGCTGAGGGTATCACCTGCCTCTCACCCTCATAGAATCAGAATTGTCAGGGTTGGAAGAGATCTTAAAGATCATCTCGTTCCAACCCCCCTGCCATGTGCAGGGACGCCTCCCACTAGATCAGGTTACTCAGAGCCCCGTCCAGCCTGGCCTTAAAAAATTCCCGGGATGGGGCTTCCACCACCTCTCTGGGAAACCTGTGCCAGTGTCTCCCCGCCCTCATGGTGAAGAACTTCTTCCTAACGTCTCATGGTAGAGCAAGGAACAGAGCTCAGGTCAAATTGAGCAGTGTTTTGTCTCTAGACCAGAAGCAGCTCAGGCAACACTCAGTGAGAGGAGACAGCATTTCCCAGTGCTCCCATGCCCTGCAGGACCTTGGGCAAGGGTGTTTGCAGCCCTGCCTCTCCCGTGGGTGTGCTCAGCATCACTGGTCACATCCATGAGTGGATGGACGAGCGTGTCCTGATGGTTGGAGGTTTGACCTAGTGATTGCTATGGTTTTTAATGTTACTCTTTCATATTAGGGTGCAAGTCTCCTCTACTTGCTGCCCTGGGGGCTCTGACAAATCCTTCACAGGCTCCATTATCCCCAGATTGAGCTTCCCCACTCGATGGTTTTGAAAGCTTTCTGCAGCTACAGGGAGAATAAAGTGACACATGAGGTGGGAAAGCTCTGGTCTGATGGAGGCAGCAGGTAAACCTTGGCTGAAAGGAGGCCTGGCCAGTGGTGATGTCTTCCCAGATAGCGCCTTTACAAGAGTGCTCAAGCTCTTGTGGGGTGTTTTCTAGCAAAATGGCAAAAAAAAATTGGCTTCTCCTCTTGGACCACAGCCTTTGGACCATGACTCCATTGGAGATGTGTGGAGGGAAGGTCAGCTCTTACATCCGTGAGTGCTTTTGTAGTTAGGTGTCAGTGACACAGCTCCTCTGGCACTGCGATGGGTGGTGCTGAAGTGAGACTAGCACCAGGGCTACGTGGTGGGGTTGGTCCCTCCCTCCAGTGGGTGCTGGGCAGGGAGCTGGTTGTGGAGCAAGCAGGGAGCAAATCCTGGTGTGCAGCTGTGCCAAATGGGGAGCCATCCTGGGACCTGCCACTGGCAATCCAAGGAGATCCCCAGTGGGGGTGGCTGTTCTGTCCTGTGGGTCATGTCCAGTGTGCCCAGTGCTACCAGCAGGCTCCTGCTGGTTACCTTCCACTGCAAAAGGGTTTTTCTGACTCCAGTAACATTTACCAGCAGCTCTGAAACCGGGTGTGTGCATTTGTCTGTTCTTCCATTGTGTCTTGGCTGTCATCTTCTTCTCCCCACCAAGATCAATATCTATGGCCTGCCTTTTATTACCCCTTTGGGTGCAGCTCTGGAAGTCTTCAGCCAGTGGTGCTGGTTTCCATCGCACAGCTTCGGCGCTCTTGAGCAGTTTGGTCCCCATCTAGCTGGACAGCTTGGGTAGGTTGATAGATTGGAAGTAGGCTTCCACTAGAAGGGACATCCCTCTGATGAGCTAAGGAGTTCCCTTGGAGCGCTGTGAAGTGCAGGTGGGACGTCGTTGGCTGAGGATGGAGACCAGCCACAGCTATGGGGGAGTGAGCTCAGATGACCTCCAGAAGTCACTCTAGGGCCAATTTTCTCCCATTTCATGGTTTTGAAGAAGGGATGGTTTCCTATGAAAGCCAGATCTCACCAGCATATTCTTCCTGGTGGCACCAGGTGGCGTAGGAGGGCAAAGGATTTGCTTGTCCTCCTGGCAAGCCCGGGTTCAAAAGGGTTGCCTCTCACTGCTGTGATGAGTCTGTAGGTCTCAGCCCCCGTGGCATGTGGCTGTGCCTCCAGGATGTGGCTCCCAGGAGCCCTGTTTCCAGCAGCATGAGAAGCTGAGCCAACAACTGAACCATAGCAGGGGCTCTGAGTGGGTGAGTGCTGTGGAGCCCCACCATCCATAGCAGTGCGAAGGAGCCAGTCTTGGAGGAGAGCCCCTGTGGATCTCAGCAGGGGTGAGGAGTAAGCAGTGTGAGATGGTACCCTGGCCATGCTGAAACACAGAGTATCCGCTTGAGCCATCATGAGGGAAGACAAGTTAGTGCTTCCTCCTGACTCCTGGGGGTCCCAGACATTTTGCTGGGGTGTGGGTATGTGGTGGCAGCCCTCAGAGGAGCTGGGGTGATGCCATCCCAGCACCCAAGGCCCCTGCTCCAGTTGGAATGGTGCTGAGAAGCAACCAGTGGCCCGATACTGGCTGGGGTTGCCACAGCAGCTTCACCAGCAGCCTGCCCCACTCCCTTCCAAGAAGTGGATGCCAGGGCCCAAGCGAGGGCATAAGACCAAGCTTGGATGAGCGTGGGCTTACATCTCTTCTCGCTCCTCCCAGCATGGCAGCCAGGCCCCAGTTGCATGACTGAGCATCCTTGCATTGAGCATCCACCTTCTGCTCCGGTTGGGCTCAAGCAGGGGCCCTGCAACCCCACAGGGATATTTTTTCCTCTCTTCTTTTGCTTTCAGTGATCTTTGAGACCAGGCGTCGTATGACTCAGCTTCTGCATTTGATACCCCCGAGAAGAGTTTGCACACATGTAACTGTGGCACAGAGCGGAGCTCGTTCCTGGCAGGCCAAGCCGGGATTGGGTTTCTCTCTGAAGGAGGGGCAGAGAGTCCCCGCTGCTCATCCGCTTTTTAATATGCGGAAGTCTGATTTAGCCAGGATGGTGCCAGCAGGTCGGAGGTGTCTTCCAGAGCACTCTTGACCTGCTCCAGCATCCGGGCTTGTGACATCCTGGAAGGACAGAAGGAAGCACCATTGCAATGCAGAGCAGGTGCTTGGCCAGTCCCTCTGTGCTTTGGAAATCTGCCTGTCCTCCCACCCCTACCTGCGAAGGTCCAGACGGTTACAGGTTCCAAGAGCATCAGGCACATTTTGGGTGCTGGGGCATGGTCAGCAGAAGTTGACACCGATGTAGCTCCTGTGGAGGGCAATTTGGGTGCTGACCTTTAGGTCCTATCTGTTTCTGCTGCCTGGTTCCTGCGAGCAGCTTGGGTCTGGAGGCAGCTCCTGACTTGAGCAAGGAGCACCCAGCCAGCTCTGGGCAGCAGTGCTGAGCTTCCTTTTGGGTGTGCTGGATGAGCTCAAGGTCACAGATGCTGCAGTGCAGAGGTTTGCAGGGGGCTCCAGCTTGCTGGGTGCAGGGGTTTGCAGTGGGCGGAGGTTTACAGATCATGAGGGTTTGCCTGGCACAGGGGTTTCCATGGCACAGAGATTTGCCTGGCACAGGGTTTTCCATGGCACAGGGGTTTGCAGGATGGCTGCCAGCCTCAGGCAAGCCAGGCCCCAGGGCTGTACTTTTGGCTCTGGAGAACTGTCTCCATCTGCCTCCTGCCCAGCAGCAGCAGGGTTTTTGGGTGGTCACAGGGCTGTGGACTGTGCTGCCTGTTGCTGCCGTGGATACCTGGCACCAGGGAGGCTGTGCAGGGCTTTCCCATGAGCTTTCGTCAGGGCTCAGGGCAGCCCATCCTGCTCAGTCCTGTCTCCATCAGGTTCCAGTTAAAACCAAATGCATTCTCCAGCCTAAGCCGCGCTGCTGTTTAAGCCCTTCCAAAAATGAAACAAATACCCACGGACTGCAATTCGAATTGCAGCTCAATTAGGGCTCATTCCCAATGCGATCATAAAACCTCCAGTACAAAAACAAACAACCCAACCAAACCACATCCAAGCCTGACAGCATCCTCTGGAATGCCTTTAAAATAACAAGGGGGGCAGAGGAAGATGAAAGCGGCGTGGCTGGTGAGAAGAGGGCTTGTGGGCCCTGAGGGGCAGCCTGGAGGTGGGCTGAGCAGGTGTGGGGCAGGGCACTTTGGGGTGGGGACCAGGGCAGAAGGGTGGGATGGATACAGGGTGGGATGGGGAACAGTGTGGAAGTGATGGGTACGATGGAGATGGGCCAACTTGGGGTCCATGGAGTGAAGGGTTAGGCTGGATTCCGTGGGGTGAGGAAGAGGAGGGTGCCTAGGTGTTCTGGAGCATGGTGGTTGTGCTCCGAGCTGCTCTGATGGTGGGTGTTGGGGCAGGACGGGACCGCAGTGGCAGCTGGAATGCGTGTCCCATGTAACCCTGGCTTGCACCGAGTCCAGCCAGTCTGGTGCCGTGGTTCGGGTTTCATGGCAGACTTTAAACCCAGCCATATTTAGCATGCGCTTCGCTGGCCTGTCAGGGAGGGGAAGCCACAGCACAACTAATAAAAAAAGCCAAACAAAAACAATGTAATTAAAGAGACTCGGCACTGTGTGTTCCCATAGCAAGAACATTTACCCAAGACTTCCTTGCTCAGATACTTAATGTCAAGCAGCAATTAAAGGCTGCCATTGTGGGGAGCACAGCACGGAGGGTTTACCCAGGGAGGTGGGAGGCCAGGGCTGAGCACAGCTCCCAGCAGCAGATCTGCCATCCCCAGTGCCCGTGCTGGTGGGGAGGCACTGGGGGCTTCTGGCACTGCATGGTGCTCCAGGGGCACGTGGTCCTGGTGACATGGGGATGATGCACCCCAAGCAGTGGGTCCTGAACCCATCCATGCAGGGATACCCTCAGTCTGTAATGTACATACCCACTTAGCTCAGTCCCCACAGAAATTTAGTAGCACAGAGGCAGAAAAGCAGATTTTTTAGGTGTGAACCTCTGGCCAGGGTGGGCCAGAGCTCTGCTGGTGTAAATCTGTGTGAAAACAGTGAAGTTGGTGAACCTAGGCTGGGGTGCAGAGCCAAAGGCCTTGCGTGGACATTGCTTCTCCCCTCATCATCTCCTTCCTGACCCAGGTCCATGGATGGAGCCTGTATGAGCCTCTGGCATTTTGTGTTTCGCCTCCCTCAAAGGATGGCTTTGGGTGCCCAGAGCCAGGCTGTACCTGCCCATGCCCTCGTCAGAGCAGCTCGATGGTGCTCCAGGGCTGATGGTACTGTCAGCATCATCTGCCCTGGCCAGAGAGCCAGCTGCTGCATACAGTCATTGAGGAGAAGTGTTCCAGTGTCCTGGCCATGCTGCATGTGCAGGCAGGGCAGGAGCTGCCCAGGAGGGACATACAGGTAGGCACAGCCAGGACAGTGCTGCTTTGAGACTATGGCATGTACCTAACAGTAAACCTGACCACGATGGCAGATTGTCACTGGGGACCAAAGTCTGATTTCAGTCATATTTTAATGGAGGTTGAACCACAGTCTCCTTCCGGGCTCATTTAAAAGCCGTGATCGGGATGCTTAATTAAAAAAAAAGAAAAAAAAAAAAGAAAGGAGCAGCAGCATTACAGTATCACAGCAGAATTTGCTGGAGCATGTCTGCTCCCTTCCTCCCCAAAATGTTCTGCTGGGCCTGCAGAAACGGGGTGTTTTATGGGAGGCCTCCATGGACTGTCAGTAAATAATCTACTTGTTTGGCTCCAGACCTCTCTTGGAGTCCTGAAGGCTCTATCTCTCCCAGATTCAGAGCCTGTGATTTAGGAGGGAGGTGTGGGCAGGCTCTTCCCTACTGTGCTGCACCAGGGAATGTGGCCATGCCTCCAGAGGATACCATCAACTTGCCAGCCAGCAAGATGTTGACCTCCTCTTGCTCCCACGAGGAATCCTCCGCTTCTTCCTCTGCAGAGATGCAGGACACTGAACGCTGGTGGGATGTTGCAGGTCTCGCCCAGGATCTGCTCCTCTCCTCCAGCATATTCAGGTACTAAACTGCTGGGAGTTGATTTTCAAAGCCAGTGCCGTGCCATGATGCAGTGGGGCTGCATGGCCATGAGGTCCATTCTCAGCTGCCCAGGGTCACAAGCTCCTCAAGAAGCACCTCCATGCTCCATGGCATGCCTGGTGTGGAGTCAACAGAGACAACATGCAGCCACACCGGCATTGCCAAACCGATGCCTGATGCTCTGATGCTCAGGGGGCTCTGCACCGACCCAGGTGCTGTGCAGCATCTCCTGGCCTTGCACCATGCTGAGCTCCTCTGAGCATTGGGCTAATAGCACTGGGCTTCTGGAGCTCAAACAAAAATGTACTGGCAGGAGCAGGATCTATACATTGCTAAACAAAAAGAGACATGCTTGTTTCGGCTCCATTCAAAACAAAACCCAGCGGGTTTGCCAAGTGGGGAAAAAAGAGAAAATCTGTAGGAAACAAAGAAAGCTCTGGATCTGGTTTGGTCCCTTTCCCTGGGCTCACGTTTTCATAGGCAAGTGCATTCTGCAGGCACACGGATGTTTCCATGGAGCAGGAGCAT
Source organism: Brachypteracias leptosomus (assembly GCA_013401335.1). Classification (NCBI taxonomy): domain Eukaryota; kingdom Metazoa; phylum Chordata; class Aves; order Coraciiformes; family Brachypteraciidae; genus Brachypteracias; species Brachypteracias leptosomus. The sequence goes on along the minus strand of VYZX01021971.1, from coordinate 235,637 downwards.
TTAGCTCCATCTTTGCATGGCCAGGTCATCACACAATATTGAAATACCTTTGAGTTCTGCACAGCTAAGGATGGATAGCTGGCTTGCAGGCTGCTCCTGTGAGTCCTGCTGCCTTGCAGGGATGCTGAGCACAGCGTTTTGTCCTCACTTGGAGTGTGCCCTTTAGTGGGTTATGAAATCCCATTCTTTTGGAAGTGCTCCCCTGTTCATGCTCTGTTTTGGATCCAGTCTCTATTTCCCCAGTCCTGAAAAATTGCTTATACTTGGGAAGAAAGATTGGAAAATGCGAGTGCATCAGCAGCTCTTTTTGCTGGGTGCTGCACTTCTGGTTTATGTCCCCGTGACCTGAGAGGAGCTCGTTTGCCTGTTAGGAGCTGGAGGGTACTCTGCCATAAAGTATTTGGTGCCTGGGTGTTTATGGCCATAATGTGTGATTTCTGAGTGTGCTCAGATAAGGAAAAACCCCTCGCGCTCAGATTTCTTTGGAAACAGCAGCTTGCTGGCTGATCTCTTGATGCAAGCTCACAGTTTGGAGTGATTGACTGGGTTGAGTTTGGCTCTCCCCAATAAATGTTTTTTAGGCTTCTGTCCTTGGCCTGTTCATTTTTTGGATAACCCTATGGACTGAATTGGACCATGGTCCAGGAAAGCATCCCTAGATGTCAACGTACTGCTGACATCCACAACATCACGAGGCTACAACAAGCTCTGCAAAGGACCCAGTCCTTCTTCTTCTTCCCACCCCAAGCCTTGTCCTTTCAAAGCATTAGCACCCTTCATACTCCATCTTTCAGGCTCCCTTTTTCTCACGCATAGAGCCCTGCGGCTTCTCTCTTTGCTGCAGACAGTGGGGAGCAGTTCCCTGAAGTAACAGCCACCCACACCCACCCCAAGGACAGGAGCGTGGTGCCGAGCTCTGTGGGCTGGAGTCTCTCCTCACTGTCAGTGTGGGCTGTCATCCATGAGCTAATCCCTTCCATAGCTCAAGTCAGAGGCCACAAGGACTGGACAGCCTTAATTTTTGGCTGGAAGACCATTGCCAAGAGTGCCAGCATTGTTGGCACATCAGCCTTTTCACAGCCCATTCTCCCACTGGTGGGAGGTAGCATGGGGTGGCCACCATGGTCCCCAGCAGTCACATCTGATGATCTTCAGAATGGTCATTGCCTCACTGTCCAGGTACCTTCAACCCCTGTCCCCAAGAGGGGAGAGTGTGGCAGCAAGGAGGATGAAGCCCACGGTCCCCCTGGGGTTTGCATGTCTGCTGCAGCGGGCACCATTGGGTGCTGGGGGAACGACAGCCGGGTCCCACTGGGCTTGGGGCAAGCAGGGCTCCTTCCAGCCAGCCCAAGGGCTGTCTGACATGGACTGGTTCTCTGCTGGAGGCTCAGAGAGGCTACACCCTTAAGCAAAATGCACTTAAAATGCTATAATTACAACAATTATTAACACTGTTCACTAGCCCAAGGTCTGCAACATTGGAAACATTAAAACCCAGAATACACAGAAACCACAACATTATAAACTACCCAGTGGATTTGCTTTGTGTTCGTTCCAGAAGGAGGGAGAAAGTGAAGTTGTCTTATACACATCCATCTTCATGTGCTTTTAAAAACAAATCCTCATTGCATTGGTTTCACGAGACGGGTCTATCCAGCCCTAATGCATCCCTTCACAGAACCTCCGCCTATTCCATGGAGAGGGCAATGGAGTTTGCTGGTGTGTGGATTTACAGCTTTGTAGACATGATATCCACACCACCTCCCTCACGATCACAAAGACATCCCACGGCCAGAAAACAGAACTGCTGGGGCAGGCAAAACACCCGGCCCCCCTGCTGCTGTGTTCACAGGAGGTACGTAAATAATTAGCAACAAGAATCTATTGTAGTGGAGGTAAATTTAGTTCATCTGCACTGAGACTATAAAGGCAGTGGAGGTGGGCCCTCCTCCCACCACCTCCCCACAGGATGAGGCTTTGCCATCAGGATGAGCTGGTGTTGGCTGGTTGTACCTTGAGGACACGGTATCCATGGGTGTTGTTTTCAGCTATCAGTTGCTCCACTGTGAAGTTTAGCTCTAGATAAATCAAGACTAAGTCCAGATGACTCATAACCACAGAGCAGGAAACTCTTTTATGTTTGGGGCAGCCAGTTTAATATAGATAGATGTTCACTCCTGAGCTCTGAATAATTTCCATCTCTTTATTTCTTGTTAAAAGCAAATCAGATGAAGGAAATAATGAGAAATTTCTCTATGTCACCTCGGTTTCTACCATTGCTGAGAGAACTTCCTCCAAACTATGCAGTCTGCCTGCACTGGGTTATTTGCCATGTATTTTAATTGGCAGAAAAAAGTGCTTTTGCTCCAAAGCACCTCTCCTTTTTTAAGCCTTGACTCTGCAGACATGGATGGAGCAGTGATCCATTACAACAAGGTCTACTCTAGCTTTCAGAGAGGTATTTTGGGGTCTTCCTTCCTTTCCTGATGTGGGAGAGCATTGTTGCTCCTTGGATGAAGGGCTGTCATGTTGAGGAACCTGCTAAAAGACCCATCTCCAAGCAGCAGCTGGAGGTGGAGAGAGGAGGACGTGGACAACAGGGAGCTCTTAAACACAAGAGAAAGGGCAAGATTTTGCTGGAGAGTCTCGCGAGTCAATTATTTCTCTTTCCTAAGTATTTCAGATAGCACTTTGCTTTTCAAGCTTGGTCCATGGGTCAGGACTTGCCTTCCTGGTTGCCTTTTCCTGCCAGAGTGCCCTGCCTGCACAGGCATGGGTGGCTTTTCTTTCTTAATTTCTGTCCACCAGTCACGGCACAGCTGTGTGATGCTTTTCTGCTCCTTTGATATCTGGGGTCTTGTACTTGCCATCTATAGAAGCTTGTATGTGCCATACATGGAGCCCTTGGCATGAGGAGCTTTCGGTAGTGGCAGTGCTAGGAGCTCTCCATGTCCTCAGTGAAGCACAATGTGCTCAGGCTGTCACAGCCATCAGTTGAGGACTCTGTCCCAAGCCTGGTAGATCTAAGTGAGCCCAGGACTGGTTCTCCAGCTCTTCCCTGCATTGTGCAGGTCTCTCCTGCTGTGGTGATGCTCTTCTGGAGGGGAGCTGCTCCCCTTCCTCCCCACCAGAACCAGCTGGAACTTTCTGCACAGATCTCACCAACCACCGCATGGTTGCTTAGGGGTTGTCTTGCTACCTGAAGTTCATGTGGCTGGTGTTCACTGTCTGTCCGGTCTGTAAACCTCTACATTGAGATAATGCCCATCCCTGGAGGAATCCAGGGCAGCAACTTGACACCATGGCTTGGACCACACTCAAGACCTCTAAATCTTCTGTAGGTAGAAGACAGTGAGATGAGTGGTTGGCTGGAGCCAACCTCCCCACCATTTTCCGCTTTTAAATATCACAGTAATAAAAGGGAAAATCATTAAAGGACGCCTGAGCTCACTACACCTAATCTGAAATCAGGATGATGAAGAGCATGTTGCAAGGTTGTTATTAATATCCTGCCTTTTGATGATGGCCTTATAAACATCATCAATATGACAGGCACAGCCTCATGGTAGCATTTTGTCATGACCTTCTAGGCAGCTGTCATGCTTTTTATCACACCCCTTGCTTGATATTTGACCAATAAAGTGATACAGGGAGGACCTTGCCCCTAAATATCTGACCTCATACACAGGGGTATGAGGTCAAAACAGAGAGAAACTGTGTTAAGTGTGATTGCACTACATGCTCTTCAGACCTGTTGCTCCTTGCCTGGGAATGGTGCCACAGACTATGGCAAGACAGGGATCAGATGTTTGACACCAGTGAAAACCCTGGGTGCTGTCAGGGATGACTCATGGGCAAAAGCCTCACACAGCAGCAAGCCACGCGCATGCTGAAATGAGGGACTTTGCCTGGTGGGGATGACGGCTGGGTGGGGACGTGAGGGTGACAACTGCAGGGAGAGGGGTGACTCCACCTCTGCGAAGCCAGGAAAAGATGCTAGTTTCCCTAGTGACTTGTACATTTTTATCATGGCTATTTAAAGAAACCAAAATCAGAGTGGAGAAAAGATATTGTAGCTTAATCACTGTGGATGGAGAAGGTGAGGAGCAGCTGTGGAGCCTGGGGCTGCTGTTGAGGAGGAGACGGGGGTCATTAGTCCCCAGTGGGACCTGGCATTGTCTTGGTGCCATTAGAAATGACCTTTTGTCCGTTCCCTGCTCTCACTTCGCTTTCAGAGGGTGCCCTTTGCTGTAATAAAGACTCTGAGGGAAGTCATGTACCAAAGAGGGCTGAGGGATGGTGAAAAGCACAGGAGACAGGTTCCTTCTAGAAGGATGGATATGGAGAGGGTGCACAGGCTGTCCCAATCCAGCTGTGTGGTGGGCAGCACAGGGATGGTGAGATGTCTGTCCCTGCATCCTCCACTGCCCGAGGGTGTCTGGGCAGCCCCAGATGGGGCAACACATCTCTGGAGGAGCTGGATGGTAGAGACTGGGAGTAAGGAGAAACTGGGGAGGGACTTTTTACGAGGGCTTGTGGTGATAGGACAATGCTTCAAACTGAAAGAGGGGAGATTTATATTAGAAATTAGGAAGAATTTTTTCACTATGAGGATGGTGAGACTCTCGTACAGGTTGCCCAGGAAGGTTGTAGATGCCCCAACTCTGGATGTTTTCAAGGCTGGGTTAGACAACGCTTCAAGCAACCTGGTCTAGTGGGAGATGTCCCTACCCATGGTAGGGGGGTTGGAACTCAATGATCTTTAAGGTCCTTTCCAACCCAAACCATTCTATGATTTCCCCAATGTGATTGATTGGGACGTGTTGCAGAGATGAGCAGCCTGAGGTTGCTTGGGACATCCCAGCTCAAGGGCAGCGTGGGGCCAGACTGGCCCTCAGGTCTGGAAGGAAATGTCTTGCCCACAGGGTTCATACGAGCCTCTCAGGACCCCCATGGGGCCAGCAGCAGTGATGAGGAGGAGTAACAGACTGGCCTTGGCTGATAACAGATGGATGAGGATGTTGCTGGCCCTGGGATCCTCAGTGCTGCCCTGGCATTGCTCCATCTCTCCTGAGTCATACCCTGGTCCCAACTCTGCAGATATGCCTCTGCCTTTCTGGCATGTCCACCATACCTCATTTCCCCACCTCCTTGCCCTTTCCCAGGTCATCCTCCCCTAAAATGACGCAGCAGATGCGGGACCTGCAGCTGGCACAGGCCAGGAAGCCTCCGGGCCCTTCCTCGCCAAACGCAGCCAAGAGGCTCTACCGAAACCTGTCAGGGAAATTCCGCGTCAACTACACATCCTTCGACGAGGGCAGCCTGGCAGGACGGGGCGAGAAGGAGAAGCTCCGCAAGTCCTACCTGGTCAGTGCCCATGGCTCTGTTCAGTGCTACTGTGACCGGGAGGATGGGGATGGAGGGTCCATGTGTGAGTGATGCTGTCATGTGGGTGGAAGCCCAGGAGTGTGTTAAGTGAAGCCACCCTGGAGCAAGTTCATCTGGAGCTGGTTTGGGTGTTTGCTCACCATTATCCAGTTGTGTCTGCAAAGAGTTGATGCTCCTCAGCCCCTGGGACCAGAGCAGCCTGCCCTATTTGGGTTTGTGGGGTGCTGGTGAGGGGCTGGGGTGCATGGTGGGATAGGGGAGGGTGCCCCATCGTTATCCAACCTGTGTTTCTCCTTCCACGCAGTTCCAGAGCAATGCTGCCCTCTTTGAGGCCGTGGAGCTGCAGGACCTAGAGAGAGTGCAGGAGCTGCTGAAGCAGTACAGCCCTGAGGAGCTGGATCTCAACACCCCCAACAGTGAGGGGCTATTACCCCTGGACATTGCCATCATGACCAACAACGCTCCCATCGCCAGGGCCCTGCTGCAGGCGGGAGCAAAGGAGAGCCCACACTGTGAGTTGGTGTGGGGCAGTCATGCCATGCCCATCACCTGGATCTCCATCCTCATGGAGCGGGGCACCAGGTGGCATGGAATATGGGTGGGGAGATGGTCACTGGTCTCTGGGAGGCTGGTGCAGGTTGTAGCATGGGCTCGAGTGAAGCCATGTATTTGAGTGGAGCTCAGGAGCAGGACATGAAGGGAAGAGTGAGATCTTGGGGTGGGGACTTGGTACCAGCAGAGCCTGCGCTTGCCCTAACCACCTTCTCTTTGCTCCTCCTGCTGCTCTCCCACAGTCATGAGCCCAGAGAGCCGCTTGCTGCACCTCTCCACACTAGTGCGGGAAACGGAGCAGCGTGTCAATGAGCTGATGGCACAGGTGGTCAACGAGGCGCCCAACGCTGACTGCTCTGAAAAGGAGAAGCAGCTCAAGGCCTGGGAGTGGCGATACCGGCTTTACAAGCGGATGAAGGCAGGGTTTGAACATGCCCGTGAGTGTCTATAGGAGGGCTTGAGGGGCAGAAGGAGCAGAGCTGTGTATGGTCCAGGTGTGGGGCTGCACCAGCACCCATCAGAGGGTCCCTGCATCCTATAGCCAGGGCTGGTTTTATGGGTGCACGGGGGGTTAGTGCTCCAGAAATGTGTCCCTGGGCACCAGGAGGGACACTGAGGGGTTCAGGGTGACTGTCCTCCTCACTTTAGTGGTCCCTGTGCTCTCTGTCCTCAGGAGTGCCAGATGCCCCCACCAATGTCCACCTCTCCGTGGCCAGCAGCTCCTCGGTGCAGGTGACCTTCTGGGAGCCCCTGAGCGTCAACTCAGCCGTCATCACCAAGTACAAAGGTAACAGCTGGGGTCCCCACATCAGCATAGGGGACATGTAGCTGTGACAAGCACCTTGGGTGTGCCAGAGGGATGTGCTGGGCTACTTGCCCCATGCACACCACGCCAGTGTGCCAGGGGCATGGGCAGTGCTGCCGAGTCCCCATTTGTGCTTGAGTGTGGAGGAGCCAGGGCTGCACACTGTGATACCACCTGGCTGCCACCCAAACAGCCTGAACTGGACCAAATCACCCTCCTGCACCATGGCAAAGCTCAGAGTGCTGCTTGGTTGGCCCCCAGCCTTGTCCTGCATGCTGCAGGGCTTTGCCATCCTGCCTCTCCTGTGCCCCTCACCCACTTCAACCAGATTTTTTTGGCTTCTGGGAGAACTTCCTCCATCCCCAAACCCTGACCTTTGCTTGAGGGTGCTGACCCTGTCTGATGTGGCTTGGTGAAGAGGACTGCAGCTCCCAATGCCATCCCCAGCTCTGGTGCTGCCTGTAGTCCCTCTGCAGCTGCTGGCCCCAACAGGCATCAGCTAGCCCTAGTAGACCATCCCAGCACCAGGGCCATGAAGCACTTTGGGGTCTGTCTCCTTTCAGTGGAGTGGAGCTGCTCCCCAACCTTCTCACCACCACTCGGGGAGGTCGTGATCGACAAGCTGAAGGACCTGCACTTCACAATTCGGGGCCTGGTGTCGGTGAGCTCTTGGGGTGCCCCACAGGGGTCTGGGTTGTGTGGAGAAAGCCCGCAGCCGGGAAGAGCCACGGGCCATGGTGCAACCATGGGATCATTTCCTGCAGCTGATGCTGGGAGGGGATGGGGCATCACTTTGAGCTGGAGGAATAAGATTGTGCCGTGATGCAGAGCTAAGAGCAAGGGCTGGGAGAGGCACCTGTCGGTCCCTGCACAGCCACAGCCACCCTGGCAATGGAGAAAACTCTGCACGGGGTGCCCAGGGACTCCTGGGGGAAAGGCAGAATGAGCCCATTCACCCAGTGCCTGATTTATCCTTTGTCCCCCACCCCGCTCCTGTCTCTACTTGTGCTCCTCCTGGGCAATAAATCAGCGTCTCATTCCTCCGCCACCTGCACAGATTGGCCCCTCACACCAGCCCATTGGAGAGGCGGGGACCAGTCCTGTCTCCACTCTGGGAGCTCACAAGGTCACGGGCTGGCTGGGGCCGGGGCTCCCTGCTGTTTTATCTCCCTGAGAACTACAGGGGCCGAGCTGCCTGGCAGCTGTTCCCTCCCTGGGGGCTGCCCTCTGGCTGTGGGATGGGGACCAGGGCAGGATGGAGCTTGGGGTGGGAACACGGGGAGATGCTGGGATGGATAGGGTAGCCCTTACCAAGGAGGCACAGTGCCAAAGGTTCAGGGTGGGCAGGCAGACACCACCAGCTCAAGGAGCTGGCAAAGCCCTTGATGTGGTTAGGTGGGCTTAGCCAAGCCAGCGATGCCAGAGTGCCAGAGCCACTGTCGGGGCAGGAGAGCTGCCCTGGTGTGTGGCAGGACAGGGTTTGAATGGAGCCCAGAGTGGTGGAGCTGGCCAGAGCCCATCAATCATGCTTTCAGAGCTTCTTCACAGGCTCCTGTCCACCTTCATGAGTGCCTGGAGGCCTTGCAACATCTGGTAGCTTGACCAGGCTTTAATCAGAGGCTTTTAATCACTGTTGCTGTGCCACAAACCCTCGACAGCACTGAGCCAGCTCCCTGTCTCTAGGAGCCAGATCCTTGCCTGTCCCAGAAGGAAGGCAGCAACCCAACCCTCCCGGCTGTGGAAGCCCCGTATCCTTGGCTGGAGCAGCTCCCGGCAAGGGGCATTCACAATGTCCTTTCCTTTCTCTGCCTCCCTGTCAAACCCTGGCCATGGGGATTCTCTAGTGTCTGATAACAAGAGCTTTGTATGGCTGGGGGACATCAAAGCCAGTAACCTGGGCTGTGGGCTTCCAGTTTGGGTGTACTGGGCTAGGGGGGATCCTCCTTCCCTTGCATGCCAAGCCAGGAGAAGTGCCAGTGTGCTGACTGTGGCTTCCCTCCCTGCAGGGCACGCCCTACTACATCAAGGTGTCTGCCTACAACATGAAGGGCTGGGGTCCCCCTCAAGCCTCCGTGCCTCCTTTTGCCGTCCCTTCCAGTAAGTACCACTGGGAATGCCCACGGGAGCCAACACCAGCTGCAGGATGGAGGTGGCAGCTCCCTGTGCCATCTGAAGGTCCCTTTCACTGCAGGGATGGGGTCTGGTGGACCTTGGAGCAGAGGCAGCATTTGGGGTCTCACGCCAGGCAGCCCTCCCTGTGCCACCACATGCTCTCGCCCATCCAGCCCAGCCCCAGAGACCTGCATTCCCTGTCACTGGGCTGGGATGGGATCACAAGCTCCACTGGTGACCAATTCTAGGCAGTCAGCACTCACTCTCTCTCACTGGCACCAGGGCAGGAAAAGCCACTCAGTGTCACACAATGCTCCCCAGGGGACTGACGGAGACAAGCCAGGACTGAACTGGGCAGTGGTGGAGACCCCATCCCTGGGGGGGTTTCAAAGCCATGGAGATATGGTGCTGAGAGACATGATTTGGTGGTGACCTGGCAGGTTGGATTTGATGATCTTAAAGGTCTCTTCCAACCAAAACAATTCTGTGATTCTATGACTGGACTGAAAGGAACAGCCCCAAAGGATGAAGTTCAGGGATGAGCAGATTCCAAGGTATCCTCTGCCCTTCACCTCTGGTTGTGAGTTGGGGAGATGGTACTGCAGGATCTGCACCATTGGATGTGGGAGGAGCAGCCCCATGTGGGGAGGCTGAGCCCATCCCAACAAGCAGGTCCCTGCCACCACTCTTACTGACAGTGGGGGACCAGGCATGGTGCTGCTACATGTGAGCCGTGAATTATGGGTTGAGTTGTGCAGACACCACGCATGGCTCTAACTGCAGATACACCAGTACGGAGAGACGCAAAGGTACATTTGCATATATATGAACGCATACAGGAAGCCAACCCATGCACCACGTTGCCCGGGCTTCACCCTGTCATGGCAGTGGCTGTCGGTCGTGTTGGCACCGACTTTAAAGCCCCTTTGCCATCGGGTCACATTTCTCATGGCCGAGATCCATCGATACAGAGTGCAGCTGAAGTGAATCAGGCACGAGTGAGTTTTATTTATTTTTATCTCAATTAATATTTCTCACTTCAGCAAAGATCCCTCCCTGACCCAGCAAGTATAGTCAGGCACCTCCCTGGGTGTTTTGAAAGCTCCTAAAAATAGTGGCGAGCCCCAGCCAAAGTTAACAGAGCTGAACTTTCCATGGAAATCAGCATCAGGCAGGACACAGGGGTGTTTAAAGCAATTAATGTAAAGCTAATGTAGAAGCGCCAGTGGGTTCCCGACTCGCTGGCAGAGGAGGTTATTTTTGTGTTTGCTGAGGTAAGCCCAGCTCTTAGCACTCTCCCAGAGAAAGCTGCCACTCCAGGGAAGTCCTGGAGGAAGACACTGGAAAGAATTTTCTTTTTTAAGGCCGGTGAAGTGCAGCAGCAGCAGATGGAAGCTTGTTGTGTCACTCTGCCCTGTCCCCCGTGGTGCTACAGGGTGGCCAGTGGCCTTCGGTGCTGTGCGGGGCTGGGGTGCTTCTGGGAAGAATGGCAAAAAAATGGGAATCTTCCAAAGCCCAGCTTGCCCCAAGGTGCACAGCACCCACACCTGCTGCCGTGCTGTCCTGCAGGACACCCAGGTGGGGTGCCAGGAGGTGACATGGAGAGGATGGGATTGGGAAGCCCTTTTTCCTCCAGGCCAAGGGGTGCTGGGTGTGATGCTGGTCTGTCCCCCACAGACTGGCGGGAGTATGATGGCCGGGCCCCACGGCGAAGGGGACAAGCTGAAGCTCTGGACCATCTGCTGGGCCAAGTGAAGAACGTCCACCAGCACTGCGTCTGCCATGGTGAGTGCACAGAATGGTGTGGCCGATCCAGCTGGGTCCCCCAGGGTTGTGGCGTGGTCCAGGTGGGTGGGATGGTACCAGGAGTAGGTCTGTGCCATGGATGAGCATAGCAGGGAGAGAGCCCAGGCTTTGGAGACCTTGGCAGAGCCTTCCCACCAGGTTGGCATGCCATGTCACAGGCTGGCAGTGCAGCTTGTCACCTGCTGCAGCATTGTCTGCTCTCTGCTTCCCAGAGTCCTGCAAGAACCAGCCCCAGAGCAGGAAGCACTCAGTCTCCAAGAGCCTCAAGCACCTCTTCCACCCCGGCAGCAAGTTTCTCAAGACACTGAAGCGGTGAGAGGCTGGTGTGTGTGGGTGGTGGAAAGCCCCTCTCCCAGGGAGGACATAGACTTGCCCACCCTGGGTGCAGCCAGGAGCTGTGTGTGCAAGCTGAGGGCTGAGGGTGCTCAGAGGTGGGTCCTTGCCTGGAGCAAGCTGGTAGTGTCAGTGGAGATGTGTCCCATTGCCCAGAAATCAAGGGTTTCTCCTTGGTGTTTTCATTTGGACTGGCCAAACTGCACCCGTATCCAGATTCTCTGGGTATCACCCAACACCCCACTCTAGGCTCCACTACTCTCCCACCACCCATTTCGCACTTGACTTCCAGGCACCTCAGCGTGTCTCCTGCACAGGCCTGGCTCCATTGCCCTCTTTTGTGCTGGCCAGGACATTGACCATGGCATCAGCCATGGCATCCTTGAGGCTCACCTTGCTGGCAGTGCTGGGCTCCTGTACTGGCCGCATGCCTCTTCTGCCACGGGCTGTTGAAGAGGAGCAGGCTGAGTCCCAGGGCAGGACATCTTCTCTGCTGATGGGAGAGAGACCTTTTGTGAAATGAAGCTGGCAGCTGAGGATCGTACTGAAGTCTGTCTTCCCTCGCAATGCAGGGGCCTCTACCTGACAGCCATCTTCTACAAGGATGACAACATCCTGGTAACCCATGAAGACCAGATCCCCGTGGTGGAGATTGATGACACCTACTCCTGCCTGCTCATGCAGGATTTTCTGTGGTTCACCAAGGTGGGTGGACCTTGGGCTGTGCACTGGGGCGTGGCAGCAGTGTGTCTCTGGACATATCTCTGCCTGGCTGGCCACCACCCTGGGTGCTGCTGAGATGATTGCCACCAGCTCAGGTGCTGTGTGATGTGGTACAGAGCAGGATGCACAGGGTGCTGCTGCCTGGTCCTTCGCTGTCCGTAGACATGCTGAAAGGGCATGTGGGGAGCTCAGAGCCAAAATGAAGAGAGTCTGGGAGAGGTGGGGTTCTTCAGCCTGGAGAAGAGAAGGCTCCAGAGAGACCTTCTTGCTGCCTTTCAGTACTTAAAGGGGCCTGTCAGAAAAGTGGGGACAGACTTTTGAGCAGGGCCTGTTGTGACAGAACAAGGGGGGGATGGTTTTAAACTAAAAGACGGAGATTTAGACTGGAGAGAAGGAAGAAATGTTTTACAATGGGGGTGGTGAGACCCTGGCCCAGGTTGCTCAGAGATGTGGTCAATGCCCCATCCCTGGAACCATTCAAGGTGAGGTTGGATGGGGCTCTGAGCAACCTGCTCTAGTTGCAGATGTCCCTGCTCACTGCAGGGAGTTTGGAAGAGATAGCCTTGAAAGGTCCCTTCCCACCCAAACCATTCTATGATTCTATGAAAATCTTCTCCTGGATGCTCCTTATCTGCTGAAGGAGAAGGCTGTCTTTTCCATCCTTCTCTTGGCTATATTGACTAACTTCTACTCAAACCTAAGAAAGTCTCAGTCCTAGATTAAGACATATCTGGGTGGGCACAGCATGGTGCTTCCCTCAGATACCTCCATCTGGAGGTATCTCAGGGTGTCTCTGGCATAGGAAATTGCACCCCTGCTCAGAGGTGATATCTGCCCATGCATGTTCCTACCCAGTTCAAGCAGAAAGGCCAATGGATTTCCCCAAAACACTTCTGTGTGAACCGGCTGTGTGCCGCAGTGGCCGGTGGTGATAGCCCTTTGGTGTGCCACAGGTGTCGTGCATGTGGGATGAGATCCTGTGGCTGCGGCAGTGTGTCACCGTCTCCCAGGCGTCCTGCTCTTGCACCCTGCAGACGCGCTTCAAGATGCTGCTGGCCATCTCGCAAATGCAGGTAGGTGGGCCTGGGGGAGGGAGTGAGAGGTTTTTTGGGATCATTGTGGGCCAGGCACTCTTGGGAGTAGCACGAGGACATGCTGCACCCAGGAAAAGCCCAGGCTCTGCCCTGCCTGCCCATGGCTCAGTCAAGGACAGGAGTGAGTGTCACTGCCTTGTCCTCCCTGGTAGGACCTCGGTCGGGGGTGATGGGATTTTGGGCTTCATGGCAATCTATCTCATGCAGAGGGTCTGCCAGTGGGTGCTTTGCTGGGCAGGCTGGTTTCCAGCTGGCAGAGGGGAAACCCTCAGCCATGTCCCAGCTGCACAGACCCACAGGGCCTGTGCTTTGAGGATGTCTCCTCACCCACTGCTTTCTCCTGCTCTCCCATCCCATTGCACAGGGGCTGCTGGGAATCCAGGACTTGGGGCAGGTCTTCTTTGAGCCTGTCAAAGACAAACAGGGCAACATCCTCATCGTCACCTTGAAGGAGGTGAAGACCAACCAGACCTTCGAGAGTGTCCGCTGGGTTCCCATCTGCAAGCTGCAGACCAGCCGCAAGTCCGTGTCCTCCCCAGAGGAACCCACGGCCCTGGACACGCTACTGATCTCCATCCAGGTGCTGCACCAGTACCACTGCGGCAGGGGAATGCACTGGGCTCCATGGTGGGACCACCAGCACTCCCTGCTTCCCCTTAGGCTGGAAAGGCCTCAGCAGGGCCCAGGCCACCAAGGGTTCAGCCCTGGCTGCAGGCAGAGGTGGGGCAGAGCCCAACCAGACTGCAAAAATTCTGTTGCTTCGAGAGGAGGTGTCAGGCTGGTGCTGGATTCATCCCAGCAACACTGGATTGTGCTTCATATCCTAGAATGATTTGGGTTGAAAGAGAGCTCAAAGATCATCTAGTTCCAACCTCCCTGCCATGGCCGGGACACCTCCCACTAGACCAGGTTGCTCAAGGTTCCATCCAACCTGGCCTTGAACACTTGTTCTACTGCTTCCCTTCTGCTGGCTCAGCTGGCTGTGCTGCGGCAGCCGGCACAGGGCCTGGAGAAAGCCCTGCTGAGAGGGCTTGCTCAATCCAACAACACTTTCTCCTCAGGACAAGCTGGCTTACCACCAGCAGAGCAGCCATGCCCTCTCCCCAGGCCTCTACCTGGGCTACTTGAAGCTCTGCAGTGCTGTGGATCAGATTCGAGTGCTGGTGCCAGAGCGGCTCCCCAACATCCTCTGCCATGTCAAGATACGCTCCAACCCCAACATCTCCAGGTAGGGCTTGCAAGGCAGCCAGGCTCCTCTGTCCCATCCAGCATAAGACCACCCATCACCTCCTGCTTCTGCTCTCAAGCTCCTGGCAGAAGCTGGGGCAGGACAGCCTGAAGCTGGAGCAAACCAAGGTCCCCCTCTACCTCCGCAGCTCCCGCATCCCTTGGGGTTCTGCTTGGCTGGGGGAGCAAGAGCCAGGCAAACACAGCTCTTGTAGCAATTGCATGTTCAGGTCCACCCCAAGCTGCTCCCTCCTTCATGTGTCCATCTGTGTCCTTCTCCAGGGAGGAGTGGGAATGGCTGCAGAAGATGACCAGCATGGAGGAGCCTGTTCCTGCAGAGCCAGAGGCTGAAACCTCCCAGAACCACTTGTTCCAGGAGCTCCAAGTGGCCATCAAGGAGCTGATGACCCTGGTCAACATCCCGTTGCAAGAGGTATGGGTGAGTGACAAGGTCTGGGGAGGTGGGAGGGGAAGGGTCCATGCACACATGGTCCTACTTTGAGGGCCTAAGGCATTAGTGAGATTTTAGTCCCATGCAAATAGAAGGCAAGTGGTGGACAACCAGCATCTGGAGCATCTTCCTGCCCAGGGACAGCATCCACAGGAAGTGTTTGTCTTACCCTTATGTGTACCTCCAAAGCAAGGATGGTGAATCTGGGTTTGCATTATTGCCTGCTGTGTGGTTTGGTTCAGGGCTCAGCCCTTGCAGCACAAGATCAGCACATTTCTGCCCCTCCAAAGCAGGATGGTCCATGGCCAGTGGCAGGATGGAGCTGCAGCCCCTTGGGCCAGACTGTATGGGGAGAAATTCCTCCTCCACTGTGCTGAGTATTCACTGGGAAGTTGCCCACCAGCCCCAGTGCCACGCACGTGCTTCTGACCAGGCAGCTGTGCCTGGTCAGCTGAGCATGGCTGAGACCATTGCTGGTGGCACTTCTCTGAGACCTTGTTATAGTGACCTTGACCGGTAGGTTAGAGACTTTTAGGAGAAATAAGAGAGAAAGGGAGGTCTACGGATTATGCCAGAAGCAAGGAGCCTCTGGTTGTGTGCTGAAACAGTGGTGTCCCCTGGCTGCAAGTGGTTCCCGAGGACTCCTCTGTGGATGAGGACCTGGTGGAGGGCCTACCAGGTGATGTTTGCAGCTGTTACCTGCAGTGTTTTCTTGCAGGCCAAAGATTTCCGTCTGTACAGCCAAGAGGTACTGGACTTTGGGGGCCAGGTCTCCTTCCTTCTGCTGTTGCCTCCATCAGATGATGTCTGCACTGCTCCAGGCCAGAACAACCCCTACACCCCTCGCTCCGGCTTCCTCACGCTGCCGCTGCAGATCTTCGAGATAGGTGAGGAGAGGAATGCCAAAACCCAAGCTTTCTGGTCTCCTTGTCTTCTGAGACCTCCCGAGAGCTGGGACAAGCAGTGGGGTGGGCTGGAGCTCCCTCACCTTCCCCAGGAGAGAAGGGATGGAGGGGGTGCTGAGAGCTGTCCAGGTAGGCTAGAGGACAGCATTACCTCCTCCCTGTGGGCAGGAAGGAGCTTGTAGGGCATCCACAGCAAGTGACCTGCTATTTTGCATCCCACCCATCTTTTTTCCTCTCTCCAGTCCACTTCTTCACGTACGACCGGGAGTTCATCACTCAGTATTGCCAGGTGTCTGCCCTCCTGGAGCTGGAGTCGCTCCTCTCTCAGCAGAGTCTCAGGGAGGCCTTCTCTGATGCTGAGCTCTCCACTGCGAAGCAGAGGCACCAGCAGGTCCAGGACTACATCCAGGTATGCAGAACAAGAGTGTGCTTGGAGGGAGCTGAGCTCAATGGTGTCCACGGGACATGGCCAAGACAGTTGTACCCTGGATGAGCTGCAGGAGCATCACTGGTCTTGGTATCTGTGACCTCATGGGGTGTCTCAGATGGGTAGCAGCAGGCAGGGCTTTGTCTAGCAACTTCTTACTGCAATGATCACATTAAAAATCCTGATTAGAGACCTGGAGGCTCCTGCTCTGCTAGAAGAGGGTCTGGAATTGCCTTTTGGGATGGATGTGTGAAAGAGCACCTCATGCTACCCCCTTTCCCAGCACCCCTGCCTGCGGAAGGCAGGTCCTCTGCTGAACCAGCAGCTGCATCTTCCCACCTGAGAGGACTTCCTTGGGATTTCCTGACTCAGGGGTTGGCCCAGAGCTTCTACCTCTTGGGAAAGGTGTGTGGGGAGAACCCATGTTTTGCTGTTGTCTGCTTTTCAAAAGGTATCCTTCATTTCCTATTTTGGCAGCAAATGGAGGAGATCTGGCGTGAGATGCGCTGGATTATGGATGCCCTGCAGCATGCCCGGTACAAGCAGCCTTCCTGTGGTGTGTCTCTCAGTGGCTTCCTCAGCGAGGCTGGCTGTGCAACAAAGGAGAAAACCCGATCCACCTCGTCCCACCTCGACTGCCTTCCCTCCCCAGCTCTCTCACCAGAGAGCAGCCGCAAGCTCAACTCCGGTAAGGACCCAGCTTTGCAAAGCTCCTACCAGGTGGACTCAGGGGGCTGCCTGTGCTTCAGGGGGATTGGGAGGGCTGCTCTGGCTGGCTGCACTGTGGAGGTGCAGGCAGGGATGGTGTCAGGAGTATGAGACCTGCTCTGCCTGTGCCTTGGTGAATGCATCACGGGTGTAGGGCAATGGGGCAAATGCTCAGAGGCTTCACTGAATTCCATCTAGTGCAAAACAAGCACAAACTTGGGCCTGTGTGAACCTCCCGAGGTTCAACAAGGCCAAGTGCAAAGTCCTGCCCCTGGGCCGGAACAACCTCCGATATCAGCACAGGCTGGGGATGAAGGGATGGAGAGCAGCTCTGTGGAGAAGGACTTGGGGGTGCTAGCGCATGAGAAGCTGGATATGAGCTGGCAATGTGCACTTGCAGCCCAGAAGCCAATGGCATCCCGGGCTGCATCCCCAGCAGCGTGGGCAGCAGGGCAAGAGAGGGGATCCTGCACCGCTGCTCTGCTCTGGGGAGACCCCCCTGCAGTGCTGGGGCCAGCTCTGGAGTCCTCAGCACAGGAGAGACATGGACCTGTTGGAGTGGGGCCAGAGGAGGCCACAGCAATGATGTGAGGGTGGAACCCCTCTGCTGTGAGGGCAGGCTGTGGGAGTTGGGGTTGTTCAGCTTGAGAAGAGAAGGCTCCAGGGAGACCTTCTTGTGGCCTTTCAGTACTTCAAGGGGTCTGTCAGAAAGATGGGGATAGACTTTTGAGCAGGGTCTGTTGTGACAGGAGAAGGGGTGATGGTTTTAAACTAAAAGATAGAAATTTAGATTAGAGAGTAGGAAGAAATTATTGACGCTGAGGGTGGTGAGACTCTGACCCAGGTTGCCCAGAGAGGTGGTCAATGCCCCATCCCTGGCACCATTCAATGTGAGGTTCGCCAGGGCTCTGAGCAACCTGCTCTAAATGCAGATGTCCCTGCTCTCTGCAGGGAGGTTGGACTGGGTGACCTTGAAAGGTCCATTCCCACCCAAACCATTCTATGATTCTAAGGATGAAAACCCTCAGCTGGGGTTGCTGAGAGGAAGGCTGAGCCTGTCTTTGCTTCTCTTCCCCCTTGCAGACTCACACGGGCTGTCAGATGAGGAGGGCTCCTCGGAGGTGTTCCTGGCCACCGACAGCGACTATGACTCTAGCAGAGCACAGAGTCCAAAAGAGCTCGACCTGGTGTACTCCTCGGGGCCTGAGTGCTGCAGCAGGAGAGCCACCCGCACCTTGCGGGACAATGCCCCAGACGTCCTGCAGATCCACGATCTCAAGACCCCCCCGCAACCACCACCAGCAGAGGAACCTCGGCCACCCCCCGAGCTCTATGACAGTGACTTCGTCCTGCCCAGTCGGCAGATCGAGCTGCTGCGCATCACAGAGAAGCGGCAGGCATACTGCGTTCGAACCAGCAGCCTGGACTTCCCCAAACCGCTCTGCCAGGTGGCCAGAAAGTCCTGCCCCGGCTCCGTTGACAGCTCCCCGACAGAAAGCAGGACCTCAGGCCACTGCAGCCAGCTCAGGCTGGGGACTAGCTCGGCACCCAGCCCCGAGCACAGCCAGGGCGGGCAGGGCTCTGAGCCCGTCTTGCGGACGCGCTCGGCCGAGTGGACTCAGAGTTTCCAGGAGCAGCCAGATCAGCCCGGGCTCTCGGCTGACCAAGGGAAGAAGCCAGGCTCTGTCACCTTGCAGGTCTGCCCTCAGTACGAAACCGGACTCTCCAAAGAGACCAGTGTCAAGGTATCAGAGCCTGCAAGGGCCAGCACTGCGGCTCTGCCGTGCCTGGACAGAAAGGGATGGCAGGATGGCGAAGGCAGGCAGCAGGGTTTCCATGCCCTCTCCATCCTCCACCATCACAGGTGTGAGGTCCCCTGGAGACCCCCAGCACTCCTGCCCTGCGTCCCTTTGTCCTCTCAAGAGTGACATAACCCAGCAGTGTGGGATGGGGCACATGGCTCTGCAGGAGTGATACCTGCTGCTGCAGTTGGGGCAAGCCAGGGCCATGGGTAGGATGTTTTTGGGGGGACAAGGCAATAGAGCCATGGTTCAGTTCTTGGTCTGTGGTTCAGCAGCTGGCAGTAGTGTCACCCAGTGCAGTGAGCAAAGGTCATTTTGATGGGTTTTCCTCACATGTCCTGGTGTTCAAACACATCAGCCCCCAGTCAAAATCCAACCATCACCCCCCTGCTCTGTCCCCAGCTTTCCCACAGCTTCTCTCCCTGGAGTCTGTGCTCCCCAGCTCCAGCCCTCTGTGTCTTTGGGGAAGGGAGAGGAGGAGATGCTCTTCTCCAGCCCATGAAGGACAGCAGGCCAAGAAGCAGCAGGCCTTGACGCAGGTGTTGGAGTCCACCAGAGCTGTTGTGTGACCTCGTTCCTCTCCATGAGGACTTCACTGCTGAGAGCCAAGCCTCAGATCTGATCACCCTCACATGCTCTGGGTGGGATCCCCCATGGAGGAGGTCCCCCAGCGCACACATCTCCAGCAGGTCCCCCGCAGCTCTGCCACCTCCTTTGCTCTCAGCTATGAAGCTCCTTCCCCCATTGAAATTTTCCTTCTGACATTCCTGGTGCGTAGAGTGGAGGCTAAGGGAGAAGCCCATGAATTGGCAGAGAAAGGACAGAGCTGAGGAGCTGATGGGTTTTATTGCCAGGGAGGTTTGATAGCCGGTTTCTCTACACCCAGTGGGGACATTAGAAGCAGAGGGGAATCTGACTCACAGTATTTATTTTCCATTTGAGACATGACCATAGATTTCTATGCAACTGAAGCACAGCCCTCAGGTTGCTGGCGGGCTGCCCAAGTGGCTTTTGAAGTTGCAAAGCTCTGGACACACCTGCTCAAAAGCATTTTACGATGTTCTTCTCGAAGAAAGGCGAGTTCAAAGGAAAGGCTCCTCGGCCGGCGTAAATCAGCTGAGCCATGCAATGATTGCTTGGAGCTGGCAGAGTTCACATTGGCCGAGGGCTCGGACCACACTGCTGAAGCACTGCTCTGCGAGCCCCTATGGATGTCCCAAAGGATGTCCTGCTTTAGGGCCTTTGAAGCCCTAAACCTAGTGGGTTTTTGATGGTCATTAGGAGCCAGACACCAGATGAGCTCATTTTCAGAGCATTCAGAGGGCAGTCCCCAAGGAAACAGAGAGCATGAGGGTTGCTCTTGGTGGGAGAACCCTGAGTCTGTGAACAGGACAAAATTTAGCACCACTTCCCAAACAGGCTTCAGCTCAGCACCACTAGTTTAGCAGAGCCAATGTGATTCAGCTGCACTGATGGGCTGGATCTTGCTCATGAGAGTAGCTCATGATCCCACCGTGGTGCCAGGAGCAGGGCTGGGACTGTCCCTCTCCAGCAGCAGGTAATGGGATGATGGGGCAGCCTGAGTGGAGCAGTCAAGCTGTAGGTGACACATGCAAGGGTTAAGTAAGGACTCAAGGAGCACAGTGGAGGCAAGAAAGCAGTGCATGAGTTGGAGTTTCATCACACCAGGCATCCCCGGGCATGGTGTGCCCACAGCTCCATGCCAGGCAGCTCCCGCTCACTTGCTGGGCACCATCAGCACAGGTGTTCAACCACCCTGATGATCACCACTGTAGGACACTCCATGTGCTGCCTCTGGCCCCCTGGTTCCTCCTCGTTCCTCCCCCTCACCATCCATCTCTCCCACCTCTCTCTTCCCACAGCTGCACATCACCAGCCAGACATCTGCCAGGGAGGTGGTGAAGCTGGTGGTGCTCAAGATGAACGACATCTCCTGTGGCATGCTGGGCAGCTCAGCCGCCTTCTGCTACGGTGAGGAGCAGCTGGAGCACTTCGGACTGGTGTTTGCCTCTGATGCGAGCGAGCAGTGGCTTCCTGATGACTTCTTGCCTCTGTCCCTCCCAACCACCCATCCTGAGGGGCAGTTCTATGTCCGGATCAAGGAGACATCGCCTTTGGTGCTCCAGTATGGGCCAGCGACCACCGTATGAGAGGAGGAGAAATGGCTGGACAGCGTGGGGACCTCAGCTTCCGGAGAGCAGACAGCTCGTCTCTGATGCTTCCTTCTTCCACAGACACCCTCTCATCAGGCATCCACAGAGTGGAATGGGTTCATACTGGGCTGTGTGTTACTTGTTTGTGTTAATTTTTTTTTTTAACCAAAGAGACATCAAGACTTAGTTTTTCTGACTGCAGAAGAGAAGGGTGGAGTGTGGAGACCTCAGAACTTGGGAGGAAGCTCTACAGGAATGGAATTTTTGAAAGTAAACATTTTTAAGGGGAAAGAAGGGCAGAAAGAGAGAGAAAAAATATTACAAGAAGCAGCAGCAATACATTTTTTTCCTTTCTTTCTTCTTTTTCTGAAAAGCCTTCTTTGGGATTCACTGAAGACAAAGCTGCCAAGGCTTGCTGGGGAGGGTTGTGGTGTCTCTAAGGAGAGGGCATGAGTCACAAGGACAGCCCTTAGCAGGGTGTTTTCCCATCTGCTCCCCTTTCACTGGATCTGGAGAAACAATCCTTGCACATAGTTCTTGGAACAAAATGATATTATTATTATTTTCCTGAAAAAAAAAAATCATAATAGTTGTGCTAGAGACACTGGAGTTGTGTAAGAGGTGAAGGCGCTTCAACTTAAGTGCAAAAGGAACCCATGCAGCCAGCCCCACCACAAAGCCATGCTGATGCCACCATGGGAGGTTTGCCATAGGGCACCTACTGCAACCCCCCGCCCACCACCCTGGGATTTCCTTTCCTCCTCAGTGGCCATTTTGTTCTGGTGATTGTGCTTGGCTTCTCTTGTACGTTCTATAGCATGACATTTTGTTAGGCACTAGGTCTCTCTTTACCAAGGTTATTTTTCTGATCTCCTGTGGTCCATAGTAAAGATGACTGCTGCTGACTGTGTATTGCTCTTTTCCTTGTTGTGCCTTGGTGTGTCCCTTCATCCCTTGAATCAGCCCTGGTTTCAAGGGTTGAGCTCATCTTTCCCAGGCGCATTTAATAATGGGATGCTTTCCACTCCGTGGAGGTTCACGTCAATGCACAAATCACATATGTAGGAGCGAAGCACAGGTTAAAAATGTTTTTCTGAGCTTTGTTGCTGTGTAAGGCAGTAAAATAAGCTTAGACGTGGAAAGGCAGTCACCTCCTCGTGGTGTTTGAAACCCAATGGTTGTAGGACCTGAGGACCTGCAATTAAATGTGTCACTCCAGTCCTGCAGCTTTCGCCAAGGAGGAACACCAGAAGAACGTGGCAGGTAGCGAGAGCTCACAGCTGTATTACTATGGAGCTTTCAAGCGAGGTGCAGGGCTGGTGGTCCTTTGCAAGGTGAGGCCTGTGTTACTGATGTCCCTTTAGCATCCACCTCGCTGCCCTTTGCTGCATGGAGGGGTTGGGGCTGGGCAGTAGAGCCCATCACTGGGTACCAGGGTGGAGGCAGGAGTTCTGTGGGCATTGCGGGGGGGTCCTCGAAGGTTTGTTGTTCCTCACCTCACTGCAGAGAGCCAGCAGGAATATATGCCAGCACAAGCCTTTCACTGTCCCACATCAAAGCCACTTGGAAGGGGAGGATCGTGTGTCAGCCCTTCAGTTGGTGCCGATCAGCAGCACGACATTGTTGTCAGCACAGGCACCGCCATGGGACAGGGAGGCAAGTGGCAAAGGAACATCTAAAAAGACACTTCTCCCATCTACTTCTCCCTTCGGTCTTCTCCTGCCTCAAGTTAAAACCAATCCTGCTTTCCCAGGTCAAGGAAGAAGAAGGTTGGTGAGTGCAGAGGTTCCTGTGGAGTATGTCCTTGTTGAGCATCCCCATCCCAAAGAGGCAGGTGCTGCAGGGTTGCCCTTCCCTAGCAAGAGCCTGTTCACATGCATCACCCACTGATGCTCAGAGCCTGGGGCAGAAGAGAGGGATGGCACAACTGGTGGAACATTACTAAGTGGCATTCTGGAAGTCACAGAGTGAATTCAATGTTAGAGCAGGGTTCCGTACAGAGAGCTACATCTGTGTTCCTGATGGTCCTGAGAACAGATCCGTGCAACTCCTACTGACCTTTTCTTTGACCCCAGAGGGGAAAAAGGACCCCTCTTTTCTTAAGCAATTGTTCTCCCTTCCTAGAAGCCCTGCTCTATTGAGATGCCACCCAAAGCCGGAAGCTAAATCTTTGGCCAGCATGGGCATGAGGCAAGTTCTGCAGCTAGACCCTGCTGGGATCTGGTTACCCACATTTCTCAGGGCAGTGCCCCTGCCCATGGGAGATCTCACTGGCTCTGTAGTGCTCTTCTGGACACATAGCAGGATGTATCACTTGGCTGCAGGGAACAAAAGCAGCACATGGTTTCATGGGAGTTCCTCCCCTTGCCTGGAAAAGGAAGAAGAAGAAAATTCTTAGCAGGAAATTCTGAGGGTGGTGAGACACTGGAGTAGGTTGCCCAGGGGGTTGTGGATGCTCCATCCCTGGAGGTGTTCAAGACCAGGTTGCATGGGGCTTTGAGCAACCTGGTCTAGTGGGAGGTGTCCCTGCACGTAGCAGGGGGGAACTAGATGATCTCTGAGGTCCCTTCCAACCCAGACCATTCTGTGATTCTATGAAGAAGAAAGCCTGGATAGAAGCAAAGCTGGATGCAGTCAGAGTGGGAAGGGTGGGGATTGTATAGGAGTCATGTAGGAAGCTCCCCTCCTATCAGGGACAGTGGGATAAGTGATATTCTGGTGGAAGCTTCACTCCTCCCTCAAGCACCCATCTTCAGCCCCATGAGATGGACTTTAAAGACACCTCTGCCCTGCCTTAGTAAATGACGTATGATAGGTGGGACTATCAGGAAGAGCAGAGCAAAAAGGGCCTGGGTGAAGAAGAGGATTTCTGGGCAGGGTCTGCTGCACAGTGTTTCTCGAAGAATGACGCTTGGTTCTTGAAGAAATGTGGTTCCAGCTTTTCACGTTCTCATCTCCCTGGTCATTTTCATGGGCACATCCCAATGTTTTCTTTCCAAACAGGTCTTGAAGCCTTTAGATGTTCTTCCTGCCCTTCCCCAAGTAAGGCCAAGAAGCAAGGGCAGAAATGGGTATGCTCTGTACGCATCTGTCTCTGTCACGCTCCAGTCTGGAGCCATGAGCTGTGTACATGAAGGCTGACTTTTAATATTTGAAAGCTATGTCACATGCACTTTTAAGCAGGATGGTGTTACAATTAACATCTGAGGTTTAATGAGTAAAGGCCCTAAGGGCAGTGAGGCTCTAGGTTAGGTGGCTCAAGTTCTGCTCTGTCACTTCTTCACCCCCCGTGCCTCGGTTGCTCTCTCTTCCCTTCTTTCTGCAACCCAAAGCCATGCACCTGGCAGCAAGTGGCCCAAGCAAGGCTGATATGGGGCTGACAACCTCCCACCAGCTTCAGCATCACCCTCTGGGCATCCAGCATGGTGGGATGAGGTGTTCCTGGCAGGTGAGGAGGACCCATGGCTCAGCACAAGGATTCACAGTGTTTGCCTTGGTAGGTCTTCACACTCTGTGCTAGCTGCACTGGTGACAGAGGTTTGGAGAAGAGGCTTTCTCAGTGAGGACAAGCCAGGCACTCACTTTGGCTTGTGCACCACAGCACAGGGAATGGAGGAAGATCCCAGAGTACCTGGCCTCAGCCCTGCTGTCTCCTGGCATGAGGAAGCACCAGAGGTGGAGCTGGAGGAGGCATCATTGTATCAATCCCTCTTCCCTGTGTTTTAATGAGCAAAGCAGTCCAGGAGGGGCCTGGGGGGAACTGTGCCTCCCCAGACCTGCATCACCAGACACAGACATCACTGTCCCTGTAGAGCCCATGACTCCGGTACTGACAGCCACAGGCACTGCCAGTATCCAGCCCCAAACAACACTGTGCTCATACATAGAATCCTAGAATGGTTTGGGTTGGAAGTGATCTTCAAGATCATCTAGTTCCAACCCCCCTGCCATAGCAGGGACACCTCCCACTAAGACCAGGTTGCTCAAAGCCCCATCCAACCTGGTCTTCAACAGGGATGGAGCATCCAACTTCCCTGGGCAACCTGTGCCAGTGTCTCACCACCCTCACAGTGAAAAACTACTTCCTTACGTCTAATCTAAATCTATCCTTTCAGTTTAAAACTGTTACCCCTTGTCCTATCACTACATTCCCTGACATAGTCTATCCCCATCTTTCCTGCGGGCCCCCTTTAAGTACTGGAAGGTCTCCATATGCACCCACCTGTGCGCCATACACCCACCTGAGCCCAGGTGAGCATCTCCAGTGCACACCACTCCCCTCCACACCTCTGTGCCACCCAGAAGCCCTGCACACCCAAACCATCCCTTCCTGGGTGCCATAGACCTACCTACCCTGGGCAACCCTGCAGACTGGTGGATGGGGCATCCTTAAGAACATCATTCAAGTGAAAGCAGATAGGAGCAATGCTTATCTGGGAGGTGGGACAGAAGCAAAGGTCGAGGAGAAATTGAGAGCAGCCTATTGTCCACAAACTCAAGCTCAGTGGGAAAGCTTGCATGCCAATGCTGCTCATCTCCTGCTGACCTTAAGCCACCATGCCTGCATGGTATTTTGCTCAGATTGTGTGGATTCATAGAAATAAATCCAAATTGTGACACTGAATTTCCTCCCCCAAATCAGAAACTTGTTGGCGTCAGTTCTAAGGCATCTGCATTTCTTTTCTCCCTTCCAAAGGGAGATGCTCAGTTTACGAGACACGAATCCAGCTTCATGTTTCCCAATTCTCTGAGACGTGTGTGTTTGTTGTTGGGTTTTTTTGCTTTTCTGCCTTTTTCTCCACGCCCCCACCCCTCCTTTTTTTTGTTTTGTTCTTTACCTGAGCCACTTCTTTCTATAGTTCTGGTTATGGAGGACAGTCCTTCCCTCAACAGGAGGTGAGAAAGCGAGCAGGAACCATACCAGCCATCCAAACACAGTGGAAGTTCCAGGGTTATTCTGGCACACACAATTACTAAGTTAATTCTTGCTCTATCATCTATAGGAACTCTGTACAACTCCTGTGCAGGAGCACAGACTGTTTACCCATGTAGCTTATAAACAGAGTTGCTGTGTAATTGAAATGTGGTGTGAACAGATTGATGCTGGGTGAATCAAGGGGTTGCAGAGTGTCTACACTTTCCATCCCCAGCACAGATGCCCTCTGAGGATTCAGCTTCATCCGGCAGCTGCTGGGCAAACCACTGCTGGCCTGAGGCTTGCTGTCAAGTAGCCTTCACTCAGATGGGCCAGGTTTCTCTGAGAAACTACGCACTGGTCCACTCTGTAATGCTGCGGGCAAAGCCACTTCCCATGTGGAACTAGGCTGGACAAGACAGATTTTTAGACCAAGATTACAATTTCCCAACCACAAAGACACTTGGATTGGAGGAGATGTGAGTCCTGGTAACATTACCACTATTGGAAAGCTCTGGCTGGCTTTGGCATGTCTAGGATTTTTTGGCTTGAGGTTCTCCAAACCCACCTATAGACCAGGCAGAAAACAGCTCTTTCCACCCCATGAAAATTCCTGGCGCACAGGAAAGTCTTCTGTTCCCAAAGTGACTTGGAAAATAAAACACTGTGAAAACAGGAACTGAAAACACGAAGGTAAAAATTCATGAGGAAGCAACAGTGTTGAGGGTTTTTTGGTTGGTTGGCTAAAAAAAACAACCAACAAACTGTTTTGGTTTTTTTTGACCAGCTCATTTTCACTTGAAAAATCAAAACACAGACACAGGCCAGTGACTACCTACCATTTTGTCCTATCTCAAGAATTTTGGAGTATACCATTTATTGAAGCCAACAGTCTTTTATGAACATCTATATTATGGCTAAGATTGTGGGTTTGGTGGGAAGAGAAAAGAGAAAGCCAGTAGATGATACGTTAAAATGTTTTTATATGGTTATTCCCTCAAACCCCAGCTTAATCCGATAGATCATAAACCACATGCTTAAAGCTGAGCATGTGCTTTGCTGACTCAGGCTTCCAAGAACCTTTACAGATGCAAATGTGCTGGCCCTGAAGTAATTTGATCTGTAAATTAAGATAGCAACAGAAGTATGAGTTTGCTTTTCTTTCTTTGACCATTTTTGAGCTGCTGGACCCCAGTTCTAGACTTGCTGGAAATGGGGTGGTGGGCAGCAGGAGATGAAGTGACTGGCCAAAAGCAGGGTTGTACACATCCTGCAGCTCCTTACCATGGGACAGCTGACTGCCACCCTCTTCACCTGACTCATCCCAGGCTGGAGCTGGCTGCCCAGCCGGTGGGAGGTCGCAGCTGTCAAGGTGTGGCAGAAATAGCTGCACGCTCTGCTCCTGAGCCAGCCACATTCCTCTCTTACCCCAAAGCCCCATGTGGTGCCAGCCACAGCCAAACCACAACAGAGCACTCCATGCAAGCACATGTCCCCGCTGCTGCTCGCAGTTGTAGAGGGCCCGTCACTATGATGGTATGAGTTGACCTGATTCCCAGCATTTTACCTTAAAGCAGCTATTTTCCAGCAATGCCTCAAAACTGGAAATTAAATTTTCACCAACATCCTGGAAATCCATCCCACTGAGCTCTTGACCATTCTGCCTGGGGACAGAGATGGAAAAGGGTTAAGCTTCCCAGAAAGTGTTAGCAGCGTGCGCTGTGGTTCATGGGTAAGTGCTGTGGTTCATGGGTAAGTGCTGTGGTGGGAAGGGTACTGAGAGATGTATCTCCCCAAGTGTTGTGCCATTCCTGGACATGGCGCTATTGTTCCTGCACCTCCATGAGCAGCACACTTTATGTGATCTACAATAAGAACAACCCAGCACAGTGCTGTTCATCAATGTACAGCTCAGGAGGTCATGGGGTGGAGACTTTCATACAACAGCATGGCTTAGGTGAGTGCACCACTTCTGTGCATGCTGGATTTTCACTCTGTCCACAGTTTACCCTGTAATGACACCAGTAAGCTGAAACCAGGTGCTAAAGTCTACTAAATTTATCTTGAAGGATGCGGGAAATGACCAACTAATTATAGATCCATAGATCTTTAAAGGAAACATCCCTTGGGTGTAATTTGGTAGAGCAGCCGCAAATACCATGTGTGTTTGGGCACAGAAGCAAGGGAGGGAGAACATGCCAGTGCCCCACTGCACCCTGCAGTCAGTATCAGTAAAGCATGACCATGGATCACACCACCAGGCTGATGGGCCTGATTGGTCATGCCCAATTCATCCTCTCACAGTGGCTGCCTGGTCCTGCCACCCTGACTGTCACAATAACCAAGTGAGAAACCACGGGCAGGTGGTGAGACCCAGCAGGCTTAGTCTGGGAAGGAGGGTGAGAAGAGAGAGATGGATGGCCTTCCTGTGTGGTAGGACCCAGTGCTGTGAGGTCTGACCAAGGGGCTTGGCTTTCTTGGTGTCTAACGAAGAGCTGTGCAAGGGGAAGACCCTGTGACATAGTCTGGCGTTGCTCCACTCTAGGTTGAGCATGGATTAATGGTGCATCCAAGCTGCCACAGGGATTTAAATCCCAGATTTTGTTTTGACTGTAGGTAGAAACATACCTTTTTGCACCAGGCTGAAGCACAAATATTTGTTCAAAGTCTAGGATGCAAGATTGACTGTCTCAGGGCCAGCTGGACCATGTGCTGCCACAGCAACCAGAGGTAGAGCCGTGCTCACAGAAGGCTGTGGCCCCTTGCTGGTCAGTCCTACTCGCACAAGGATATGGACGGTGGTGCAGACGGACAACTTGTACTCTGCCAGGGCTTGGGGTTCCTGGATGCCCACAGAGTAAATAAAATAGAGGTAGAAGATACATTGGAGAATCTCTAGAAAACACCCATTTGGGCAATTTTGTGGTGATATTTCCTTCTAGATGACTTTCCCAGCCCTCCTGCTTTGCTAGGTTAACTCAAGGTCAAATTTCAGTGAAGTCAACTGGAGACCTGCCCTTGGCACCAGTGGGACCAGAGATTTGGCCTGGGATCAGGCTGTCGGCCAAGGGATGGTGATCCACCACCGCAGAGAGTGCTTCTCTCAGCAAGTGCGCATGCAGGAAGATCCCTCATCCCTTGCCATGGCTTGAGTCTTGTTTTCTGGTCCAGGTTGTGACAGGGAGTCAAGGAAGGACACTCGCTTCCTCCATTGGCAGTTGTCTCTTGTTTTCATGTGTGGCTGGTACAGGACAAACCAAGTCCTTTTTGATTTGTCACCAATTGTGGGTGACTTCATGAAGCCAAGCTCTGTTGCGCCGTCATGCTCTGGCTGGAAGCAGCTTTGATCTGGGTGTTTAATGAAGACGTTAATTGATAGCACGTGGAGAGGAATTTGAGCTGCTCTGAGCTGTCTCTGATCCCCTCAGATCCCAGAGCCATCATCCCCTTCAAAAAAGAACAGAAGAAGAGTTATTACAAAACAAATCATGTTTGTATAGGAGCTTAAAAAAAAAGTCCCCTCCAGCTCTGTTAAGCTCATATTACTGGCAGGGTTGAGTTAGAGAGACCATGTGCACCACTGAACGCCTTCAGCAAATTAAACTAGTGTCAACGAGAGGAGAAACAAGGCACTGCTGTCCAGATCCTGTCCAGACTGAAGGAAGACAAGATGCAACTCAGGGGGGCCATGGGTCCTGCTCTGCTTGGCAAGGTGCCCATGGCATAGCTCCACTCCTTGAAACATCCATCCCCATCAAAAGGGAGACTTCTGCCTGCTGGGAGTCCACGCCTTCCATCCAAGGATCCCTCAGCCCCAGGGCTTTGGGGAGCTGGAGGCTGTTCAGCACTCAGCTCCACAGATTCTGGCAGCCATGGCTTGCTGCAGACTCTGTCCTCCTCTGCCCAGATGTGCGCTAACTGCAGGCAGCGCCAGGCCCCATGTAGCTGTAGCTCATGTCCTTCTGGACACACATGTTCCTCCTAACTGATGGTGCACATCCAGCTCTGGCTGATGCTGACAAGGTGGCATGAGGCTATGGGTTACCTACTGGCAACCAACTGTGACTTTGTTTCTCTTCTCTGTGACTTTGTGTAGAAGATGCTTCTGTTCCTCACCTGGTCCAAGTTACCTGCACCCCAGCTAGCCACCAGCATACTGTTGGGAGACTTGGGAGGACACAATATTTTGAGACCTCTCCTCCTTCATCAGATCGGATTGGAATTGGCTGGTGGACCAAGAAGTTATTAGGAACAGACACCCCCAGACAATGTGATTGCACAAGCTTCATTTCCTTAGAAAACCAGGCCAACAGAGCAGGAGTCTGTCAGTAAACATGTTGATTCCAGGGTCTTTTCTGCACTGCTTGCAGGAAGGAGCACACAGTGCTGGCACCTGGCCCTCACCACCAAATACTGCCTTTTGCTTGGGGATGTCTGGACACAGCTCATCTGTCAGAGGATTGGCGGTGTTTGTGTTGCCCATGTCTCTTGGCAATTGCCAACAGCCCAAAGTTCTCCCAAGGCAGTCAGGGTGGATGATGTGGGGTGAGCCACTGCTTGCTCCCATGGTGCACCATGTGCAGGGTGGGCACCGGTGTATTTGAACTTAGTCCTGCCTGGCAGATGCATTAGACTCCACTGCTGCCCAGAGGTGGGCTGAGAGCAGGACATTATGGTGCTTGTATCCAGAGCCGTCGATCTTCCACACTCAGAAAGGTGCAGGAGGATGAGGTCTCCGCATGGTATATGGTCCCTGCAGCTCAGCCTTTCTGGTTTACAGCTTGCCTTCCAACTGGGACTCAAAGCCAGGAATCTTGGGGTATTTTCTCCCTTTTCTTCACCCAGATACTTATCCCTGGGCTTCCCAGCCCCTGGAGTTACAGCCTCCCCACAGCCAGGCTGGAGGAAGATCTCTTGCAACACTGGAATGCTCTGCAGTCATTACCTCCCTCCCTAGAAATTCTTGGGGTCAGAGGATATAAGTCTCAGTAATCGTCCAACAACGTCAATGGAGCTCTGTTGATTTACACCAGCTGAGGATCAAACCCCTCCCTTTCCTCTCACATATTTAAGCTATTTTCCAGACTTCAGATGTATACAGAGGAGGGAGTTGATGGCTCCTGTGTTGTTGAAGAGGTTCCAGCTTTGGTCCTGACCTGGAGTAACATGAATATGGTGGCTAACCTGGCTCTGCCTCCATGTGGAAAAGCTGCGCTCCCACGGTTTGCTGGCCACTGAGCTGGCAGACTGGCTGGGACAGGCATTAGTGAGCCCACACACATGCTGAAGGTCTCTTCTGTTTGAAATGTGGCTCCATCACTGTTTCTCTAATGGCCAGCACAAGCATGCTCCTGCATATGCCATCGCTGCTCTGTTGCATGCTATGGAACTTACCACCTTGGTTTTTCATTTCTTCAGCTGCAACAAAATCCATCTCATTGAAACCTTGAATGATCCACCTCTGGGCTCACCACAACCCTCCTCAAGCCTTTGCCAAGCAGGACATCACTGCCACAGGGCCATCAGAGAAGGAACAGCACTGCTGAGCTCAGGATGCATCCAGCAGGAACCAGAAAATCCAGCCACTTAGACCATGGACTTGTCTATCTGCAAGAAAAAGACACCTACAAGCCTCGAAGCAACCTCAGTTTTGATGTGTAACAGTGAAAGTTTATTATTAGCCCAATGTTTTGGTCTGGGCAGCTAGGCCAGTCTTAGGGGAGAAACACAGCTAATATTGCTGATAGCTGGATCCAATTTATAAGGCGCTCAGCAGAGACAATCATCAGGGAAGGAGACAAATAATCTTCAGGCAATTAAATTTAATTGTTCCATCTGAAGATTATTTATCTCCTTGCCTGATGAATGTCTCCTTGAAGCGCTTAATAAATTGGATCCAGCTATCACTGATAGCTGCTGCTTTCCCCTGGCAGTGGGGAAGGGTGTGGAGAGCAGAGCAGCCCTCAGCTCTGTGTGCTGCTTGAGATCTGTCACCTCGAAACATCTTTTTAGCAGACTTGAAAGTGTCCACAGGCTTTATCGATACACTGCTTGTACACAGAGAACTTGGCAGTCTTGGGCTAGAGCGTGCAAAAGCTCCCAGACCAAGGCACTGGGTGGAACGAGATGCCACGTATTAGGTTGTGTCAGGCACCAGTGAAGACTTGGAAAGATCTCTGTCTGTCTGTCTCCATTTCATTAGCTTTAGTCTTGTGCAAAGGGATGAGGAGGATGAAGCCCCACAGGCTAGAGTTGGCCAAGAGCAGATCTGCCACAGCACAGGACTTTGGAGAAAGTTTTTCAGTGGGATTATGGAGAATGGCATCACTCCTGGGAACTCCCCCAGGGTTCTCCATCCCTGCCAGGGAACATCTTGAGGCCTGAGTGGGTCAGTTTATTGCTGGAACAAAACCTAACTTTTTTAGCACATTTCTCTTGCCATTGCAAATGCTGGGCTTGTCTTTGCAGCCAGTCCCATTTCATGTGTTTGCTTGTTTTGTAGCCTGCGTGAAAGTGGGTCTGCACTGGTTGGAGGGCCCAATATGTGCTTCTGACAGGAAAAGCTGGGGTGGCTGAGGTGAATTAAAGTGAAGAAAGTCTTGGAAAACAGTGTGATCAGGAGATCATCCCAGGAAGGGGGAAGAAGCACCGGTGAGGAGTGTAGGGAGCTCTTCTCCCAAGATAAAAAGAGTAACTGTGGAGCAAGTTATGCTCTGGATGGCCTGATTTCCAGGAGACAGGATGCACAGCCTTTGAGATCATTTAACCACCCCGACAGTAGATTGCAGTCATGCTCATGTTCCCAGAGCTCTGATGGACAGGTCGCTTGACCTGTGAACAGCCTGTGCTGCCTGTCCACAGCCTGTTATCAGAGCTGATTGGAGGCTCATGACAGCGGTAAAAGCCTTGGGAGTCTGTGGGTGTTCTGAGGGACTGTGTGATTTTCTAAAACCAGGTCTCTATTCACCATCCAACTGTTGAATAGTTCAGTAGTATTTAATTAGCATACAATAACTGTCCCACTGAATTTGATGGAATACATCATTTTGGAATGTTATTTACAGTGCTAGCTTTCCTTACAGAAATCCATGTGTCAGAGCTTTATCCATTATTATAGTCTTTAAAATAGGCAGATGTGCCTTTCATGGCCAAGTGTATGTTTTATTAATGGGCTCCAACTATCAGATGTATTGTAAATCATGGGATGTAGCCATCAGTCTGATGCTTCTCTCCTCCAAAGCCCCAAGGCAAGGGAGCTTGATTGCTTGAATGGCTTGTAGCAAACCATGGGACACATGCTCACCTCCCTGCTGCAAGGGTTGGTTCTCCCAACCACTGGTAGCTCTCTCTGCCCCACCGTCATTGCCTCTCCTCTTGAGCACATCTGCTCCCCTTTGCCTGCTCTGCAAACCTTCAATTGGTACATGCAAACCTTTGTATTTATATATAGATAGTATAATTAACATGGGCTGCTCTGCTCCCTCAACTATATCTTCTCCCTCCCATGGTTCATCTTTCACCTGCTCCTTTCCTCTTCACCCTCTGCCCTCTGAAGTCAAGGGCAGGAGCAGAGGACCTGGGACCTCTCCAGCAGAGCTGCATTCCTCAGGTTGCTTCTTCATTCAAGCCCTCACACTTCATGCACATTGTGCACAACTGGATAACCTTCGAGCCAACAG
Source organism: Brachypteracias leptosomus (assembly GCA_013401335.1). NCBI lineage: Eukaryota > Metazoa > Chordata > Aves > Coraciiformes > Brachypteraciidae > Brachypteracias > Brachypteracias leptosomus. The sequence continues at coordinate 202,536 of VYZX01021971.1, read as the reverse complement.
AGTAGCATCTTGTTTTGTGTAAATATTTGCTAGTAACTTAAATGAGCTCTTTTGGTGGGATTGAAAATACTGCATGGGTGATCACACCTTTGGAAATAACCAGGAAAAGCAGGGGAGGGACACAACAAAAGTGAAAACCAATGTCAAGCTGAAGGTTTTGTTGAAAAGTGTTTGGCAAAGATACGCTGCCTGCAATCAGAGCCTGCCAGTGAGCTCCAGGCATGTGTCAGGGCTAGGAAAGGCCCGCCCAGGACTGCTGGCCCCTGTGCGAGTGCCAGGGCTGTGCCCAAGAACATGCCAACCAGAGGCTCAGTTCAGCATCACTGTCTTCTTGGCAGGCCAAATTTTGGCAGAAGTGAGTTGTCCCCTCCCGCAGGCTTGTCTCAGCGCAGGAGCTCCCTTGGGATGCTCCCAGCAGCCATTTCCCAGTGAGCAGCTCCGCTGCCGTGCATCAGCTGGCGTGCTCTCTCTGGAAGCACCAGCAGAACACCCAGACCCTCTTCTGCAGACAAGCCTGGCAAGTTTGATGCTTGGCTGATGACAGAAATTCCCACATAGTCAGTGACCAGCCTTGTTAAAGAGGGGTTAGAGTGTTTCTGGAAGGTGTCTGTAGCTAGTGCAAGTTCTCTGCAGCACAACATAGCTAACACTTGGGTGATGCCACCTGCAGTGACATCTTATCTGGATGAAGAACAAGTTTGCGGTCTTGGCTGCTCCTGAAAGAAGCTTGGAGACCCTTGATCTGCAAAGGAAGGTGTTCTCCATGGCTGGCTTTGTGGAGGTGTGAAGGACCAACCTTTGGCCCAAGCAGTGGCACTCTCCTGCATGCTGCTCAGGTGCTCAACACACAGGAGAAGGGATGGAAGAAGGTCAGAAGACCGTTGTGGTTGGAAAGCACTCAAAGATCTGTGAATAGCAGGAGTAGCCCACAGGCAAAGAGAGCCATGGTGGATTGCAGACAAGGAAGAGAGCAAGGAGGAGGGAGCACAGGGTTGTGCATGACCATCTCTGCTCTGTGCATCTGTAATGAAAGCACTGGACATGAGCGCAATACTAAAATCCTAGATCTGTGCGTCATACTCCACTGGGGACAGATGTCCTCTCTTGTTTTGTACACTGTAAATGCAATATCAGTCCCAAATCCAAATGATTCCCCCCCATACAGCACCGTTCCCCCTCCCATCAGCTGCAAATGGCACAGATGGCTGGAAAAAGAGAATAGCTATTTTAAAAAAACTAAAAAACCCCAACCCTGTTATTTCTGCATTTTTTCTGTGTGAGGACACTTCCTTCCTTCCAGGAGAAATCAATCTAGCACTAAAGTGTTAACCGCTTCCCAGCCATCTCCTCCATACAAGGTGAAGTTGTGCTGATCCCTGGCAAGTATCTCACCTCACTGCATGTCCAGGTTGCTCCTCCTGGCCCTGTGGCTCATGGATCACCCCTTGTTCCTCAGGGAGAGGGATGGCAGATGCTGGCAGCATGGGCAAAGTCATGGTGAGCCTTCAGGAGAGCCATGCAGGTTGCTGGAGATGCTGGACAGAGAAGGCTCCAGTCACGCAGCAGAGCAGGAGAGGGTGAAGGAGCTCAGCCTGGCTGTCTGTGCCATTGGCTTCCTGATGGAACAGGAGCAGGATGATGAGTCCTTGGCAGGGACAGCCCATTAGCAGCTTGGAGGGGCCGGGCAGGCTTGCTAGCAGACCACATCCTTGCGGGACTGCAGTGCACCGGCAGGACATACCTCCTAAAAGTGCCAGAGACAGGCTGAACATTACCTGCTCTGCACAGAGGTCCTCACACGTCCTCCTCACCCAGATCAGTAGACCCTGACAGAGACTTTAGGGTCTGCTGTTGGAGGTATTTAGGAGCTTGAGAAGGGGAGTGGGGTGCTGAGCCAGCTTGGATGCTTTGGAGAGCCTTCGGTGTGTGCTGGTGCAAGTCTGCTAGCAAGGGTTGTGTTTCTTACCATGAGCAAGCACCTGGCAAAACATGGAGTCCCTCTGGCCATGACCCAAACAATTTCAACCCTCTGCTAGAGGTTGAGTCCACCACCTGGAGAAAAGCCACCAGTAAGGCCTTCCCCTTGCCTCAGAGAACAATGTTTCCATGCAGGCAGCATGGAGGAATTCCAGCAGTCCAGACTTGCAGGCTTTTCTGCCGGATTCATCACCAGGCAGGGAGAGGAGTTGGAGCCATCCAGATGCTGTGCAGGAGGTAGGAGTAGACATGATACCATGGGTAAGCAAAGCCAAGAGGCAGCCAGGGGAACTTGGCTGTTCCAGCAACCGAGGGAAGACGGATGCAGAGGGATGTGGGCAATGCCTGACAGTGCTGTGCTGAGAGGTATCCTGCACCCATCCAGGAAGGAACAGAGAAGCACTGGTGGAGGTGTGTCAAAACACACCAAAGCCTCATGTTCAAATTCCTCCATTTAAAGAGCAGCTGTGAAAATGAGGTGCTCCCTCAGACTTTGAGACTCATCTCATGATTAAGGAGAGGAAGAGGAAATCCCCTTCTGATATTAGAGCTGTGGGGATGCGAAGAGAGGCTTTCAGCCCTTGGGTCCCCCTTGGATGACTTATGATGGGCACAGGGTCCCTCAGCAGCTGAAGGACAAGCGGTTTGCTTCCATGGAACTCTGGCGGCAATGCTGCTTGGTGAGTATAAGCTGAGGTGCCCGGTGTCAAGAGCCTGCATGCAAGACCTGAGCTGGCCAAGTTTACAAAGGACACCCATGCATTGTCTTCCAGGCAGCATTTCACAAGAAACTCCAGGAAAAGCCCCAGAAACTCGGATTTTGCTGGTGGAAAAGAAGTTGGCAGAGAGCTGCTGCCTGCACAGTCCTTGAGCCCCTGCCTTCAGGAGGCTGCACACAGGGACCTCATGATGGCACAGACCCAGGTGGGATGAACACCCTCCAAGGGTCCAGTGATGCCCAGAGGGAGCCAAGGGATGCTGAACAGGGCAGAGGAGGTGGGAGCAGAAAGGGCTGCAGGACCCTCCAGCATCTTGTTCGGGGCATGTGCAGCTCCTTCGGTAAAATGCCTACACAAGGAGAGCTACCTTACTGGGATCTTCCATTGAAGGAGACCTTCCTCAGCAAGACCCTTTCCTGTCTCTCCTCAGAGTCCATCTGCTCTTGAGGCACTGCCTTGGCCAAAGGGATGGTATCTCTGTCTGGTTGCCCCCATCTTGGGAGAGGACAGGAAGCTTGGGAGGAGTAGTGTGGGTGTGAGGACGGATGAGGACCAGGAAGGATCAAGCCAGACCAAGGGGATTGGGAGGGCTGGGGGGAGTGGTGGCAGGGAGGCTGTGTGATTTGAGATGAGCTGGGGCTCTAGGTCATGGGACAGAGCTGAGAAGGTCGGGAGCTGGACCTGCCAGAGGTCTGCATGGGGGGGACAGACTGAGGTGCACTCAGGGGTTTTGTGTGCACAGCCCACACAACAGCTGCCGGCAGTATGGTTGGCTCCAAAGCTGGTGTTGACAGTCCTTCACTTTTATGGGAACTAAATTTACCCAGACACACGCAAAATCAAAAAA